>OX442352.1:18405111-18487611 GCA_949357725.1 Hyperoplus immaculatus | reverse complement strand
CTGGGAAATGCATTATGGCTTTGTGTGGCCTGACAGATCTGCAGCACACTCAAAGTGGCTGTCTGATAGATGAAAATTATTTAATGGCGGGGGAAGGAGTCATTCTGCAGCCCAGAAATGCAAGCACTTGTGAATGTTTTCACTTAAGTCTGAATGTAGCTGATCAAACACCCCTTTAGCTTCATAAATTAACATAGATCTACATCGGATCAAAAGATATGTTTCAACAAACTAGGGCTGCCCCCTGAATGTCGATGATTCGAATCATCAGTCGGGAACCCCCGCAGACGAAGTAGATTCTTCAAGTCGAACCATAGTTAAAAATTCCAACTGTGATTTTGCGGTTTCCTTCCAGTATTTTATTTAAAATGACAAAGTGCAAGAAAATATAGAGTGCAACATAACGTGGTAAATATACAAGTCGCAACAGGCCAGCACACAGGGCCGTATAGTGACATTTACATTTATTTTCTGACTGTCAGCGGAGGCAGGCTAACGTTACCTATTGACTACCAGTATTTGACTAAAGGTAACTAGTGATGAGCGACCTTTGCCCATTTCTTCTTTAAAAATTAGCGCACACATTAAGGAATGGTTTCTGTCACCATGTCTTGAACCTGAGAGCAAGGCAATAAGCTAAAAATAAAAAAGAACTTCTGAATGAGTACTGATGTTAGGAGCTTAAACTCATCTGTGACTTTCTGAAGGTCCAACTAGCTATGAGCCCTAAGTAAGAAAATCAGAACGACAGATTTGGTGTATGAGCTGAATGAACCAACAAAGACCATAATGTCTGATTCGGGGTCCTGACATTGAAATCCTGCCTCTTGAACAAGGTAACTCAGACTACTTGGCTGCATGCTGGGGCTAGTGGCAAACAATAAGAAGAAGCAGTACAGCTTAAAATGGCGGCACTTGGCTTATTTACATGAAAAAAAACCCTATTCTCTCCATAACTTGCACAATTCCTGAATGCTATGCAGCATTTTATTCATCTGAAAGAGGAAGAAAGAACGCCCGAAAGAAATCGGGCAAAAGAAACATTGGAACATATGCGAATAACCAAACTGGAAGATGGGAAGTGAAACCAAATGTGGCCTGCACATGTGAGCTTTTATTCATTTGAAGTTGGCTACAAATATAGTGTCGACTTCCCTTCAAAATCTGATTTCAAACCAATTCTAAATAAGTAAGGTAACCAACCAAATGTGAGGGAGATGCTGCATATACGGACACCAACCAACCAACTAATTACATAAACATTTACTAGGACGTTTACCCGATTTACAACATATGATAGTGTTGTTCAGTTATACAGACAATTATCTATTAGATTTCAGGCTTTATTAAAACCATTTTTTACAAATTAAAAAGGAGGGACAGAGTAAGTGGATTACTAAGTACCAAGATAATATGTATCCATCTGATAAAGCAGCATTTGTGTATTAAAAGGCAATTTATACCAGAAATAATAAGAAAAAAGCCTCGTGTAAAGGTAAGTCGGTCTTTCAGTAGTAGTTATTCATGGATAACTAATGTAAACATGCCGAACGAATAGTCCAGCCTGTCTTACCTGTGCATAGTCCCTCTCCAGCTGTCCCTTCTTCAGACTGTAGCTCCTACAAATAGAGAGAGAAGGATAGATTCGCTTAAGTGTCTAAAGGGGTTGAATATTACATAATAATAATAATAATAATAATAATAATAATAATAATAATAATAATAATAATAATAATAATACATAATTGTTAGAAATTCAAACAAAAGCTGAGAGCAGCTGACAAGTAAAAGTAATGTGTAAAAAAAATGTAATAACCCTGTAATGAAAGGCACAAGTGTACCAATCGTCTTCATTCTGTTCAAACATTTCAGGAGGGGACTCATTGACCTTGACATTAGGCAAAAAATAAATTACTTTTTTTTTCTTTTGTTTGCCAGACAGAAAAAAAGCACTGCAGTTTGCACCCACAAAATGCACAAACCCCTACAATATTCCCCCTTGTCCTAGCAGCAAAGACAGTGGAAGCTCTTATCACACATAAGGAATGTGCAGAATGAAAAACATAACCTTAGGTATACGATTAAAAGGACAGATAAATGGGAGCGCTCATGGTGCAAGGCTCAGTCCTCCTCGCAGCAGACCCGGTTCGAATCCCGAAAACACTTTACAATAAGGGTTCATTCATTAACTGTCAATTAATGCTTAGTTAACGGTTAATAAGAGTTAACTAACTATTAATAACTTCTTAGTTAATAATCAATAAGAATTAACCAAGCATAAGGTTTTGCTTACTTAATGCTTAACTAAACATTAGTTAACTAAGCATAGTTTATGCTTAACTATAAACTAAGCATCAACTAACAGTTACTTAGTGTACCCTTATTACAAAGTGTTACCATTACATTTTGGCGGTCAAAGGTTGCTAAGACCAACCATATTGCGAGGTTGAACTCCATAAAAGAGATCGTGTGAGGGACCTTAACTGCTACAATTGCGCAACAACAGGGAAAGGAAACTGTGGGGGAAGACAACACTGTGAGTGTAGACAACATAATTACTGCCAAATCTCTCTATGCTAATTACAGACCAAACAAATGGGGCAGTGGATTTTGTAAAAAATTTCCCAAGGCATCATTTTGTGCTAGACATTCAGTGCTTGGCCTGTTTGTGACAGAGGATGCTTTACATTTATATAATTAATTCCCCCCCCAAAAAAACTTCAGAAAATCTCAATAACTTAACCAGTCTTTTAAATCCAGCACTTAAGAGCACACACACAAACCTGTAATGATTATCCCTGTCAATGATCTACTACAATAGGCTGGAGCACATTCCCAGTGTTTAACGCTGGGCTATCTTGCAGAAATACTACCTACGGTGAAGGGAGCCCTACCGGTATCAGTAGGCTATGGAGATAAAATACACTTGAAAAATCCCGGAGAGTTTGGGAGAATATACAACAGAATGAAGCCGGTAGTCTCTGGCCAATCAGTGGCCAGCAGTCTGCCGACGTCACCTTTTAGCATCGTCTCAGCTCGCTTGGAACCTAGAGCGAGGCGATACCAAAAAAACAGCCGCTACCTGGCTCCAGGAACCATTTTCTTGCGGTGGAAACGCCAAAAATGCGAGTTGAGTCGAGTCGAGTTGAGCTGATACCATGCATTGGAAAAGCGCCATTAGTGGACTATTTGAATTAAGTATTCAATATTGAGAATACAATTGAATAAATTCAACTCCATTTTCGGAACACATACTTAGTACATACTGCAAATATGAATGCATTCTTTCCGACACGTTGTGCTGTGGTATCTCAGCATTCCAATATACCTGTGTTCCATTAACGGCCTCTGGACATACAACACAGTACAGACACACAGAAACGTAAAAACACACTCACTGGGATCTCTAGACATGTCTAGGCTTTTCACACTAACAGGGTTACACTACTGCAGAGACATCATACTGTATGTAAATGTGGACACCCAATTTCCGGCTACAAATGTCTCTCACACCCACGATGCCAGTTTGTATGGTATTGCGTGTTTCGTTAGACTAAGTGAAAAAAACAGAGACACCATGAATGCTTATTGTGGTTTTTGAATTTGATTGTTTAGAATCAATTTGTCAGCTGAATTATCAATATAATGCAATTTGATGTAGCACCCAAATCATACACAGCAACTTGTATTTGGCTGTTTACATTTTCAATTTACTATGTGGAATATCTCAACATATCGCAATATGCATCGCAGAATGTATCGTGATATATCATACCGTGACCCATGTATCGTGATGCATATCGTATCGTGAAGTCCTTGGCAATTCCCAGCCCTAGTTAAAATGTCTCCTTACCCTCCCCCTACGTTTGTAATTGTGTCTCCTTTCTCTACTCTTATCCCTTCCTCTTATGCACCCTGCTTTCTTGCCCTCTCTTTCTCCACTACCCCTTCTTCCCTCTCTCATCTCTCTCCCTCAACCCTACCGCTCTGTCTGCCAGTCATGTGTGTTGGTTGGTAAGTATGGGATGCTAGAGTCAAAGAGCAGTGTCAGCATCAGCTGTGCATGAAGAAGCAAGGGAGAAAGAAAATGCCCGGATGAGTGTGCGTCTGACAGGAAACACTTCAGTGCTCGAGAGTAGACACTAAGTGTAAGTACTGTATGTGTGCGAATAAAAGGCAGAGAGAGGGAATGATCAAATGTGTGGGAAAAAACAGCAAGATCAATGGTTTACAGGACACAGGCTGAGATCAGTGACAAGCAACATGAGTCACAGATGGTGGACAAGGGGGGTCATGTTTTCACACACAAACATAATAGAACAGATCTGCTGTCGTTTTTCCTCGCCAAACCCAAAGACAAAAACATTCACAATTTTATTCAGTTTCAGATAATACAACTCATAAGTTAGCAACAAAATGAAAAGATTTCAAATTGTATTAGCGTGAAAAGTACATTATTCTTTACAGCGCTGAAGCCATTAGCTTTTATAAAACCCCATCGCACCACCTCTCTAAAAATCCCACAGATAGTGAGGGTGAGTTAAGCTTTAAAAAAACAGTATCATACTTAGATGTTCCTGTCAATGCTGTTATACTGCAGTTACTAAATGATTAGATACTAGTTAAAGCCCCTCCTGGTCAAAGGCTCATAAATGATGATACAGTTGCTTAAAGAGGACCTATGATGCTTTTTGACTTTTATGACCTATAAACGTTGTTATGATGATTCATAGTCATGCTTAACCATACTAAATTATCAAATAATGACTTACATGCATTTCGACATATTCCCTGCTGACCGTCTGGGGTGTCTGTGCAGAGCACTAAACACTATTCTAGCCAGTCGAGAAGTCACGTGTTCAAAGCGGTCTACCCTTTCATAATTTGTGACATCGCATAAAACTTTGTGACGTCTCCACGCGGATGTTTCCATGTATGGTAATGCTGTCACTTCCCTGTTCGCGTCTGCCTCGCGTCTGCCTCGCGCCCTTATAGGTCCATGCTCGCGCTTCCCGCCACTGAAAGTGTTCCGGAAGGAAGGTAACCAATCACAACGGAGTGGGGTTTGCAGGAGGGGGGGGAGGGGAGCGGAGATGGCCGAAGCACAGGCGGAGGGAGCCGAAGCACAGACACTCAAGTGTTGACAGGATGTGCTGGATCGCCAAAATAAGAGAAAAAGCTTCCCGAAAATCTACATAGTTTTTTGTGATGTGATTCGTGTCAGGTTGCTCTATAGCAGTGTAAAACAAGAAATTAAGACCAGAAAAGTAGCATAATAGGTCCTCTTTAACATTTTCAGACTCTCTGCAGCCTGGAAAAATCAGTTGTTAGGGCCAAGCCAGGCTTTAACTTTCAAATGGATCATAGATAAACTTTATTCCAGACTCAGGTGGTCCATATAAAAAACATGCAAAACACAGACAATACTAAACAAACAAACACAGCAAGTAGGGTATTATCATAGTATCATAATCCTTATCAATGTGACAAAATCAGAAATGGAAATAGGAGCAGAAAGAGATGACCATGCGTAGGATAGCATAACATCACAACAAACTATTGGGTGAGATGCGATCTGTGTGGAAACATGAAGACATGTCTCAAACGAAAAAGCAACTGCCAGTGAAACTATTCAGTGCGCTGCCATGATTAATTAATCAGAGGATACCAAATCCGAAATTGAAAGGGACTAAAGTTAATTGAGCAGTGAGCACAGTGGTTTCTATTATACAAATTCCAATAATGCTGTTTTGACTGGCAACCAGGCAGCAACATACTTTACGATAATCATACTGTTTAATGTACAAACTTATATCACATGTTTATTATATAGACTCATTTATTTATTTTATCTTATAACTTAATTGTTTGTCTGGCTTTCTCTTTGGGGACAAAATATTTAGAAAATACTTTCATAACATTATAGGTTCCTGTTACATTAAGTAGCATTACATTATATGGAAATGGTCCCTCAGTTATCTGCTAATAAATAAATGTTCAGAAGTTCATGGTTGTGTCGTGATCAGCTGGTTGCTGTGCGTTCCCCCTCCTATGCCTGTCTGTCTCCGCTCACCTGGTCTGCATCAGCAGTCGCCCACCTACTTCACCTCTGGCTTCCCTGCTGTCGTCGCCAGATCGTACCATGCACTACAGTGGTAACTATGCGTGCCTGGCTCCAGTAGATACTATTACCTCACTCTGTTTCTCACCACCAGCCTGCCTACCTGCCTCACTACCCCCGGCTTCCCCACTCACTAGGCCTACCTGCTCCCCACCTCATTAAATGAACCTTTTTTCATCAAATCCAACACTGTCTCTGCCTGCTCATGGGTCCAGTACGTTCAACTTAAAAGGTTGATTAATAACATTTGCCTCATTTTGAGATATTTAACTCTTTCAATTTCTCTGTCCTCTCATTCCCCTAGCCCCCTACGTCTAATGTTACACATGGTCGTGCTGTGATTATGAATAACAGCAAAGGTTGTTTGTGGTGTCGTTTAGCTAAATACAGAGGCCAACTAATTATATTATAGGAGGGTGTGAATCAGTATTGAATTAATTTGGGTCTTTTATTCAACACAGAGTCATTGATTTTCTCTTCCTAAATTGTGGAGGCTGCCGTAAAAAAGCACTAATGAGGGCTCTGGTAGCATTTTGGGTTCAAACGTAGGAGGCTCATCTAGCTACTCAGCATGGCGACCCATTAGGTTTAATTGATATCTGCAGATAATTCCTAGGATTTGTTCAATAAATTAGATCAAAAAACAGATTTAATGTATCCCATGCTCAGGTGTTACACAAAATACAGATGTTGGGGGGTGCGGATTCCTAATTGCCCTTAGGGCCCCAGCTCTAGACCAGTCCAGGCATCAGCTATAAACTGGCACTCTAATCCTTTTTTTCTCATTACTGTCATCTCACAGAGGGGTATACTGTTGGTAGTCATAACATATCTTGCTAATAATGAGAACAGGTTTGTGACATTGACAAAAGGCTTTTATCATGGCACTAGTAAGTGTAATGATGATGACCATTTTGCAGATTGCTTTCACTCGTTCAAATCTACAGACAAAACCAATATTTAAAAAATTGCAACATTGAAAATGTGTTACAGCTTCATTCTTAATCAGCATTACAAGTATGCATGGTGCCCTAGGTGATGTGTGGGTGTGAAACTGTTGAGGCAGACATTTGGGTATGGGGGGGATTTAGCTGGATTGAGGACACCAAGTTGACTCCCATAGTCCAACCCAACTCATGGCTTTCTCCACTCACTCGCTTTCTCTTATCCTCTATCCTAAAACTAGTCCAGCTGAAAAAGCAGACTCAAAGGATTATATACACTCCCTCCCCCTTTTCTTTTTCTTTCCGTCTGTCTTTATTTCTCTTTTTCTTTCTTCATTCTTTTTGTCTTTATCTTTCCCATTTTACCTTTTTTTATAATTTGTAAACACAAAGGCTGAATGCACCATAGCTAACAACTCGTTTGTGTGTGCATGTGTGTTTGAGTGGGTGGGTTGATTAAAGCTAGCCTGTGGATTAATTAGGGTAAATAACCTCTGAGCAGATTTGGGGATTTAGGAGTTAGAATCTCCTGTCGGCTTTACGTGGGAACATGTGTGTCTGTAAACCATGTACACACACTTTCCCTGTCATGAATCTGTTTTGGAGAAGGAGGTCATTCAGTTGACATGACATAAGCACCTTAGCAAAAGTGAAGCCAAGTGATCTACATACTACATAAACAAATTTAGGGTCACTGTTTTGGTCCTAAAACATCGAACAGGTTTTTACTTTGAATGGCATTACTGTATATGAACCAGTGTTCGCCAACTGGCTATAGCTTTCGACTGTAATCCATTCTATGTTTAACTCTGCATTCTGACCCTGGATGGGGCAGGTCAATAATTGCTTCTTCCTGTGGAAACCCCTGCTGCATTCACATTACAGTCTGGCCAGTTACGGACACATGAAAGTTGGATGTCTCAACAAAGTATCAGGTTAGTAAATCATGTAGGGCTGCAGCTAACAATTATGGTCAACAAATGTTATTTTTATAAATGTGTTGATTAGTTTTTTCAATGAAATTATTAATAACCTTGTCCATAAATGTTCTGAAAATAGAAAAGAAAATTGTATACCCAGAATACAGTACAGTCTTAACAGCCACTCAACCAGAGACGCACACATCCAACATCTATTTCATCTAAAAAGGACCAGTCTTACAATGTATGTTTCCTTTACACTTCTCATGTAAACAATTTTTGTCCTTTGAAGTTTGAACAGATTTGTGTTTTCAGCGGAATTGGTGAAGACAGTTGACAGTTTGGCCAGCTGATGCCTTTAAGCACCTCAAGTAGCACACTGCTGAAAAGACAGCTGCTTCTGACAACCGTAGCAGCAGTGGTCAAAGTCAATGTCTATTTAACAGCCCTCTTGGCTCTGATGTAAATTTCAGCCAGTGGGAGGCACCCAATCCTGCACAACAAACAGCCAAGCTACTGTTGCAGTCGCAGTTTCAGAGCTTGCTGTCTCTCCACTCGGTGGACGCTGGAAAAAGTACAGCTGTTACTCCCGTCAATGGTAAAGGACCTAACATTACTTCATCGCCTTAATACAAAATGTACAAATAATCGCCCTGATGAAGAACTAGAAAATCCCGCGGAGATTTTGAAAGTACGGGCAGCCCTGCGCAGGCCGCCAATCCCCGCCCGTCGGCCGGGCTCGAAAGCTTCTACAAACCTCCGCCACGGGCTTTCCGAACTTCAGTCCCGAGTTGTGGCCGATCGAAGGTCGCAATCGTGGCAAAACGGCAGGAAAATGGCCGCTCTTAGCGAAGACGTTTTCGTTAAGGGCGGTCATGTTTTTTGAGCTATCTGGCTAAAATGTTATACACATGTGTACGTCGGTCACCTGATGCTGTGTACACAATTTGGTGATGATAGGTAGGAAATCCACAAAGTAGCCTCTCAAACTTTCTTCAGTCGGGGCTTAATAACAGCGCCCCCTAGCGGAAATTCAAAAAACTGTATAATAGCACACCCCGTAGGGTAGAGCACCCTAAAATACACCTGTGTGAGAAATTTCAAGTCAATCGGACTTACAGTACTTTTTTCAGTCTGGGCTTAATAACAGCGCCCCCTAGCGCAAATTCAAAAAACTGTATAATAGCACACCCCGTGGGGTGGGGACGCACGTTCTGTGAAATTGTTGCATGTCTGCGTGTAACGGTGTGGGAGGAGTAGCAGCTAGAAAAATTTCATGGCTGAAAAAACGAAGAGCAATAATTACTTATTACTTACCCGTACTTCAGAGTAGCAACACATACATGATGATAGCTGAGCTATGACGACCAGCTACACAGAGGCAGTAGCCTGGTCCTACCAGGCCATCGTACTTCATTGCATTTGTACAGAAGCTCTGGAATTGCTCAATTGACAAACATTCACTCACTTGAAGGCAGGTGTCTGTTGAAGTTTAAAACTATTGGATCTGCCTAGTGCCACTCTGGATCTGCAAACCAATCGCATAATGTTTGGTCATGACGTAAGTCATACGCTGGCTTCTGAGCCACCCCCTCTGTTCGCTGATTGGACCGTCAAAAATCTGCCCGAAGAAAACCTAAGAATATACCGCAGGCCCAGACTGACTACTGAAGGGAAATAAAAATTGAGCGGAAGTACGTAGGCGGGTGGTGCCAGGCTATAGAGGCAGTGCTATTATGGGTACTTTCTTGTAATGGTAGAGTAGAGTAGAGTAGAGTAGAGTAGAGTAGAGTAGAGTAGAGTAGAGTAGAGTAGAGTAGAGTAGAGTAGAGTAGAGTAGAGTAGAGTAGAGTAGAGTAGAGTAGAGTAGAGTAGAGTAGAGTCTGTACTTTGTAATGGAAAAGCACCATTACAACAATGAGGAGGATGCAGCCAATTTGGAGAGATCTTTCCCCGGTGGCATGCAGCTACATCCGTCACTGACTGAAAGAACTAACACATTGTGGTTGCAAATGCTTAACAGGCTCTCCCTCTTCAACAAGTGAGAGCAGGGCCTCGCTCACTCGCTCTCCAAAACCCAGCAGCAACAAGGCAATCTTGTCTCAAACAGCTGGAGCTGCCCCCCAAGAGTGAGAAGGTGGAGAAAGTAAGAGGAAGGAAATGGAATTCAAAGGGAGAAAAGAGGTAGAGAAAGCCTGAAAATTGAGAAAGCTGAGAGAAAGACGGGGATGGAGGCTCAGAAGCTGAAGGTATTAAGAGAGATTGCTGTCATAAATAATCAATGCTCAGTCAACACAGAAAAATTAGTGTGTGTGAAGGAACCAGGGTGTCCCTCCCATTGCCAAAATCCAAAAGGGAAAACCGCCAGACTCACACATCACGAGTAAACAGAGCTGATCCAAAATGAAAGAGAGAAATATGTATACAGACTCAAAAAAAGACTCAGAGCAAAAGAGAGAGACGGGTAAAAAAAATGTAAGAGAGGGAAACGGAAGAGATGACAGAGATACAGAATCAAATTTGTGGGAAGAGGAAAGAGAGGAAGAAAGAAGCTGAGTCTGAGAGCAGGAAGAGAGCAGCAGGACATTCCTTTGGTCATTTTAGCGACCCCTTTGTTCTTTAAAAAAAATGTGAATGTGACAATCCTCTTTTTCTCTCTCCTCTCTCACTCATTAGTTGTTTCCTTCTTTCTTTCCGTGCATTACTGCATCCATGTGTGCATGGCTTGCACAGCAGAGTCAGCGATGATAACTATATATCAGATCGGCTGGCGAGTGTATTTCTCAGTTGTCTCAGCGGATGAGAACAGAATTGTGTGTGCGAATACACGTGACACAAACGTGTTCGTACCTCATGTCTTCCAGCAGGTCGCATTCAGTCTGGTGCTTAAAGTGCAGTCTTGTCATCTGCTCTGTGTGTGTGTTCTTCAGCTCCTGTGTCACTTTGACCTGGAGGAAACAACAAAGCATGTCAAGTAGAGGATTTGTCATGTATTTACCTTCCGCGGTGCATGTGAAATACCAATAGTGTGATTTAAAACTGCATATCATCCGAGACAGTGGTTAATATTAGCAGAGCTAAAATGAGTGTCTCTTCTTGGTCATGAAAGGATTTGGTAAACTATGAGCGCAGAAACCTGCCTGGAAGTCAAATAAACATTAATAATTAATAATGATTTCTTTCCTGAGCAGCCATAGCATCCATCCCTTGCTAGATTAAATGTTGCATGAAATCACAAAAAGCCAGTAGCCACACACCAATGTAACAAACACAGTGACATTATCCAAAACTGTGACAAAAAAAAGTGAACCTGGTGATTTTGAAATCCCAAGGTTGTATCTTCAAATGTCTTTCTTCATCCAACGAAAAGAAGTCATATCCTTAAATTACGACACCCACTCTGTTTTATTCAAGTGCACTGCGGGGTGAGTCCGGGTGAAAACCACTATTCTGCTGTGATTTGTTAACAGTAGCTGAATCTGTATCAGTCATGAAGAAGTTGATGGAGACAAAGACAGAAAAAGTCAGAGGGAAGTTTAAGCACTAGAGTTCCTTTAGCCTACACACACACACACACACACACACACACACAGGAAACACACGCTGACACTCCCCATCAGTAATCCATCAATGTAACAATCAGTGTCCAGGTTCTGGAAAGGCTGCAGCAGCTTTTTTAGAGGTGACTGAAGACACTCTAATGGCCAATTGCATCATATTTAAGTTACAGACAGACTCCATATGCAGCGGGAAACAATGCTAATTTTGTCACCTCATGCGCCGATTCATTTGGCTGGTCAGACCAGGGGCTATAACCTGCACTCAATCACAGTCTCAATCACACAAGTCTCAATCACACAGCAAAAAAGGCTAACAAAGCTAGAGAGCTCTCCCTTAATATACACACAAACAAGCGCTCTCCTGCCAACACCAACACACACACAGAGTCACTGTGGCGGCTGATTTGATTCTCATACGTTTCTCTGTTTAACTACAATATAACAAGTACATAATAGCTGGCTGATTCATTGGGCAGTAATTCCCCAGATGTCATTGCCATTGTTGTGTTACTATTTTGAGGTTTTAGACATGTACTTAAAAAATTAGAAATAGGTACATTTGGTATGGCAAGACTTGTCAGTATGCTCTAAACGTAATGTACAAAAAATGTATAATACATTAAATACTCTGAATGTGTCACAATGTATGTGAGATATACTGTATACACATATAGATAGATAGATAGATAGATAGATAGATAGATAGATAGATAGATAGATAGATAGATAGATAGATAGATAGATAGATAGATAGATAGATAGATAGATGGATAGATAGATAGATGGATGGATGGATGGATGGATGGATGGATGGATGGATGGATGGATGGATGGATGGATATACTTTTTTTAGCAGCCATCTTTAATTTAAGCCTCATAAAACTAATATCTGAGAGTCAAATGAGCTCAGTCTGTAAGCAGATGTGCTGAGACAAAGAAAAAACACTTACGGGGATGCATGTGTCTCACTGGGAGAGAAAATATTAGTATCCAACAGCCAAATACTGACACAGTCTGGCTGAGTGTGCCAGCCACATTGGCAGTGGCAGCCCGTAACACATCAGTATTTTGAAAATTCTGTTTCATTCGACTTGGAAGTACTTTCACAGCAAATGGAATGGGAAAAGAAGCAGACAGCCGAAAAAAATAGATCTTACAAAATTAATATGACCATTATGGTGCACTTGATCATGCATGCACAGTGGGACAGAACTAGGGAGGTCTCTACAGCCCAGTGATGAAAGGACTGGTTCACTTGTGTGCGTGCGATCCTGCCTGTGTGTTTAGCAGACATGATATGACAAAATCAGGGCCTGTCTGTGTGTAGTAACCCAGGGCATAAATGGCACTGGGGGAATATGTGGTAATTAAGAGAAAATGGTGCAGAGGTTTCACAGCAGGGTAATTGGCTCTCATGCATCTATTTCAGGACAAAACACACACACACACACACACACACACACACACACACACACACACACACACACACACAGATACACCAAGCTATAGGGGACTGTGGCATTTTGCTCAACCCATACAGAATCAATAACAGTGTCACACATGGCTCTGCCAGTATGTCTCCTCGATCTTGAAGCTTTTGTCAGCTCAGCTTTTGATGAAATTATGTGACCCTGGACTGACTGAAGGTCTCCCCCCTCGAGACGAGAAAGCATCCTAACATAGACATGCGACAACTTTTAGTTAATGCTTCCTGGGCGACACAATTTCACGACATACTGTACATGAGCTAAAAACCACGGGGTGCTACACTACACTGATGATACATTGTGCACTGTTTTGATTACTGAAAGGCTGCAAGCTATATAACATCCATGCCATAAGTGTGTACATTATACTGTGTATCTTGTTTGGATTTAAAGTTATTTCTACTACAGGACGTATAAAATGAAGCACCTCAATATTATATTCTCTAACTATTAGGGGCTCGCGGCTTGTATAAGACGTCTCACGTTAGCCCACCTAGCTAATGTTATTTGACGTGTGACGGCTCGCGCTCTAACTGCTGGACAGATGCATATTTATCACTAGGTTACCGACTAACCTAGCTAGCAAACGCTGCTAATGTTGACTAGCCAATGCTTTTTCCTCCCCTTCTAATCTTTCCTCCAGGCTGCAGCATCAGACGCCGTTTTGTTTTTGTGCTTGGTCAATGCCCAACATCCACCTCTAAGGTTACTACACTGTTATTATGCGGGTGTCATTGTCTGTACAGCCCAGCTTAAAACATAACGGACCCGGGGAAATCACTCACCTTCCTCGGCGGCGGCTGCATTTTGGAGTATTGACATGAATGGTGCTTTCTCCTGTGAGAAGTATTGTAATTCCAAGAGAGGAAATCCAAATCAGTGTGGGACTAATATTGTTGTATCCCTTAAAACAGAAAATCCTCCCCTCCGGACGACAAGGGAGGAAAAGACGGGAGTCAAATTTGTATTCCGGCGGCCATGATTGATGATAAATGGCTGGTTTACACAAGAGCAGAAACTGGAGCTGAACGAGGAGAGACTGCACACACTTTGTGTTGGTTGCTGCCACTACTAGAGGACTGGCGTTTACTGTACTGTGGTGTGTGAAGCAGGGCAGCAGACAGGCGGAGAGTGAAAAAAGCAGAGGGAAGGGAAGAGAAGAGAAGAGGAGGTGTTTTTAACGGGTAACCCGATTCAACAACTCAGCTCGACGGCTCCCCGCAGCGGCGAGGAGCGGGATGGCGTGCAGGCTGTTATGCAGAGTTCCGCCTGCCCTACCGAATTATGTAGCCTATCCCATGGATCAAAGGGTTACCTGCTCATATTTTGGGCTTTTTTGGCTCTACAGTGGGAATTCTATACATTTAGCAATGACCTAAGCTGAAATAACAGGAAATGCATATGCATCCCCTGGTATGTATAGGCCATAGCTAGTCTACATATGGCAGCAATCAGTCCTGCCGAATAATGCGTGCACCCCTTACCACTCAATAAAGACGCTTTGAATGAATCACATTGTTTGATCAGCATACACTTTATTTGATCAACTTTGACATCGCCACATTTATTTAGGCCTATTTTGTCATTTAAACCCCTGATCGTTGAGAGTTGTAGGCTATTTATTAGGGTAGGCCTACATCTTTATGTCCATGGCCTACATGCAATTCTCGTCGGGCATACAAACCTCGGCGTAACACCCGGTCTGCGGGAATAAAACACTGGGAGCAGAAAGACAGCCTTTTTTAGTTCTGCCTCCTCTCGCCTCGCGTTGACAGTAACTTCCATTAACACTTGTGCTGCACACGTGTGCAAACGCGGACAAAAATAATGGAGACTACGGAATGGGACTGAGAAGCTCTGAGAAGCATTTTTTTTCTCCTGCGAGGCAGCTCAAGGAGAAAAGCTTGACACTGACAGGAGGCTGCGTCCCGCAGACCTGCATAGCAACAAGAAACCGCAGTCGATCAAGGAAAAATCGATCAAGGATTAGGACGAACAATAGAATTTAAAAAAGAGAGATGGAAAAAAAACTAAACAATGACATATATTTGATGGCTGGATTGCTTATAATAATAATTCTAAATAGCCTTATAATAAATAGGCTGTTGCTAAAAGTAGGCCTATGCAAAGCAGACTAGACACTAATCAAAATAAGCATTAAAATGTGAAATAATAATGCATTTCTCTTAACCTGTTGATATTATTTTGTAGACTATTGTGAACTCAAATCTATTTAATCAGGATAAAATAGGGTAATTGTGGGTTCATTGCAAGTGGGTGAGTGAATAATCAAAAGAACACATTACAGCAGAGGGTGTCTGCACCGCTTGTAATGAGTTGGCAACAGTAGAGGCTGCTTTGATAAAGTGCAGTTTGCACTCTGCTTATGTTTGTCTGGTAGGTATGTTTGTTCATAGTTTAAAATTAGATCGATAAAGATAGATAGATAGATAGATAGATAGATAGATAGATAGATAGATAGATAGATAGATAGATAGATAGATAGATAGATAGATAGATAGATAGATAGATAGATAGATAGATTACATTAAAAGTAGACTTTTTAGAAATACTTGATTCACACAGGATAGTGGCATCACAAACATGTGATGATCTTATAAAATGAATAAATGATTTATTGACTAAACTACCGAACAGTTTATTGAGTAATTAAAATAAGCACAACTTATACAATATATAGCCTACTTTAACATATTACAAATGAGTACTTTTACTTTGTAATAATTCAAGTGTGTCTTTAATTGCCTGAGTAACCTTAATGTCATGTTTTTTTCATCATAATTTGATCTCACTGTGATGTTTCTGTTGATTAATCTGTGCACACATGTAGTGAAATGTCCCTCCTCTTGTTTACTTCCAATTCATCACAGTCGAAGGTTTTTTTTTATTGCCAAACAGCAGATTATTATACCGTGGGATAAGAGCAAAAAAAACAGCGACAATATCATATGAATCTCTTCAATCAGTAAATGTGCCTAGTCATAAGAAAAGACAACAAACTACTTAGGGCATGTATTTTACTTCATGCCTCCTACGTGCCATGGCCAAGGTTAAGGTTAAGGGCCATTTAATCATTAATACTAGAGTTTCTGGGCCAGGTAAGACATTAAGTGCCGTTTCCCACCTTTCCTTCCAGTATGACTCTCAAACTAACACATTCAAACAAATGCACACACATACACACACACACATTAAGAGAAACCAACCACTTCTCTCGACACCCACACACATACCTCACCTCCAGTGACACAGGAGAAAATGGCTGAATGTCATTTTGAGATCTTATTGTTTTTGTTAGGATCCTGCCGGGATGCTATTGGTTTAAAATTCCTCTTGTGATTTGGCTTAGGAGCGCCTTCATTGCATTTGGCCATACTAAGGTAAGACGTGTCAAAGTGACAGCTATGTACTTCAAGTAAATGTATGAAAAGAGCCATCATAGATGATGAGTTCTGATTCACACATTGCATTATTTTTTAAATGTGAGAAGTCACAGGTAATGGTAATAATTTGTATAGTTTGTCTTGGTGAAGACACAAAGGACAATGACATCCAAGGAATCAGTCAGTTACCTTGGCTGTGTTTTAGATTGTAACTTCTCTGGTGTAAGTCAGGCTCAAAAGGCAATCACCAAAATAAATCATAGAATCCGTTTTTTGGCCAGAATTTCAAAGTTTCTGGATCAGAGAACAATGTTAATTTTAGCAGCAGCTTTAATTCAGCCTTATTATGATTATGTGTGTGGCTCATGGTACAGTGGTGTCACGGTGCATTTGAAACATAGGCTTCAGACCTCGCAAAATAAGTTGGTTAGGCTTATTTTTGATCTCCCCATGAGAACTCATCTTGAATCTTCCAACTTTGAGAGGTTGGGTTGGTTGAAAGTAGATGATCTTGTATCTCAGATACAACTGTGTGTGGTACATAGGATTGTAAATGGGGATGTTGCCAAATATTTTAGAAACTATTTTAATCGAGTAAGTGAAGTTCACACGCATGCCACTAGGGGTAGCACCACTGATTTTGTACCACCCAGAGTGAGGACTAACATGGGAAAGGATTCCTTTTTTTATGCTGGTGCTGCACTTTGGAACAGGTTACCGGGAGCACTCAAGTTGGTCGGGAGTTTGGGCAATTTTAAAAAGGCCCTAAATAAATGGATTAGTCGTAATTAGGCTTGTATTACTGGTGGTCATTGTTGTGTGTATGTTTTTTATCTATGTGTACATTTTGTGTATGTTTTGTGTAGGGACCACAATGGAAATAAGCCTTCAGGCTTTTTTGTGTTTTTATCCCTGGATTTTTATGTATTTTAATGTAACAGAGTGCTGTTCTTGTTTTTATATATGAAATGGTCGAATAAAATCATTCAATCCATCAATCAATCAATCAATGTATTATGGTGTAATTGTGGCTCAGCAGCCACAGTGGTCGCCCACTATCGCAGAATTGGCATTTTGATCACTTCTCACAATGGTTAGCCAGCACCCTGTCTTTTCGCCTGCTGCAGTTGGCATATGAGTTTGTGTGTGAATGGGTGAATGAGAGATGCTTTAAGTCTAATGATTTGGATAAAAACTGTATAGAAATGCAGTCCATTTGGCATATTGGTATTTTAGATTGTTTTACATACCCTGCTTGCAAAATCTCTATGGTTATAGTTGTGTTTGCATTAGATTGTCCTTTTGTCAAAAAGCCCTTTGTCTTTTTGAATGGTGGTTTATGAAATGAAAATAATACAAAAATGTACAAAATATTTGTTCTCCAATGCCCTAATGAAAGCCATGTTACAAAGAATAAATAATCATTGATCTGTGGGTCTGAACTTATCATAGCAATGGTTGCCTTAATTTTGACACGATTTAAGAACTACAGTAGCTATATTTTTCTTGTCTACTGTACATTTTACTAAGAGAAACAGCAACAGCCTTGGGCCCTGTGTACATGCTGTAGCTTGTCGGACAGGCTTACTGTAGTGTCTGAGTTGCGCACACCCTCAAATACAAACCACAACCTCTCGTGAGAGTGAAGATACAGTACACAGAATGGTCAACGCAGGACGGTCTCTGAAAGTCGATAGCATTTATAATGTCAGTGTGAGTCATTTGTTTTTGTTTGGATTTGTAGATCTTTTTACACAAGAAAATGGCACATATTTCTTCTTGCTTTTTAAAAACTGTGTTAGTATAACTGAGTTTGGTATGGTATGCACACAGAAGTTAAGAAGAATTTGGGGGAAGTACAAAAGAGGCTGCTGTTTCTCGGTTCTGTTTGCTGTTCAAGTAAACTGCAGCTGTTTTGAAGACTAAAATGCAGAGCGCAAATGGTGCAGAGTGCGCAAGAGGCAATGTCTTTGACAAAGAGAAAATAATGTCGGAGAGAGAAGAAAAGAATGCACTGCTGGTTAACTCTTCAGTCAACTGAGAAACAAGTAAGTCTGGTATCACCTTGTTAGCATGTTTACCCAGGCGAAAAAAAAGTGTACTTTAACATACTAAATTTAAGCACACTTAGTGTACTTCATAAGCACAAAATTATTGTACTCAAAGTGTGTTATTTTCGAGTACTAAAAACGTACTTAGTATACTAATGATATATCATTATTGCTACTTAAGATATACTAAAATACATCTTAGTGTACTTGACTGTACTATTTTGAGACACCATTAAGATTAACTTAAATATACTTAAGTACACTTTTCTCTACTAATACTGTACTTATTAAGTACGGGTCCCCAGTGTCAACAGGGGACCCGTAATTATTACTCTCCACCATACTTATCCTTCTTCTTCTTCTTCTGACTTCTTTTTATTCTGCCTCAAATTTCTAGCCGCTTCTCCTCCCACACCGTTGCACGTAGGAACGCAAAAATTTCACACAACGTGCGTCCCCACCCCGCGGGGTGTGCTATTATACAGTTTTTTGAATTTCCGCTAGGGGGCGCTGTTATGAAGTCCCGACCGAAAAAACTTTGAGAGGCCACGCCCCGCTCACCGTAACTCCGATTGACTTGAAATTTCTCACATAGGTGTATGTTAGGGTGCTCTACAAAAAAGCCTCTTGGACCATAAAAGTCAACCTGGAAATATTTTCGGCTAATTAGCATAAACTGAAAAACAGCGTGTTATCCACAACTTTCCGTAATTTGACTGTATCAACACCAAATTTCTCGTGAACCCCCGCAGGACTACAATAAACATACCCGTAAAAGATTAGTAGGACAACTTGAAAAACATGGCCGCCATTGACCAAAACGTTTACGCAGGGGCGGGGCATAATAACACGTTGGCCATAACTCCTTAACCGTAGGTCCTATCATCATGAAACTTGCTGGGTATGTGCAGAAGTCATGTGGTTGCATGTCCATCGAAGCTTATCGAGATCAACCCATAGGGGTCGCCACACATGGGCGGGGCTTAATAACACGTTGGCCCTAACTCCTTAACCGTAGGTCCTATCATCATGAAACTTGCTGGGTATGTGCAGAAGTCATGTGGTTGCATGTCCATCGATGCATATCGAGATCAACCCAAAGGGGGCGCCACAAATGGGCGGGGCTTAATAACACGTTGGCCCTAACTCCTTAACCGTAGGTCCTATCATCATGAAACTTGCTGGGTGTGTGCAGAATTCATGTGGTTGCATGTCCATCGAAGCATATCGAGATTAACCCAAAGGGGGCGCCACAAATGGGCGGGGCTTAATAACACGTTGGCCCTAACTCCTTAACCGTAGGTCCTATCATCATGAAACTTTCTGGGTATGTGCAGAAGTCATGTGGTAGCATGTCCATCGAAGATTATCGCGATCAACCCATAGGGGGCGCCACAAAAGTCACCCGACTCCGATTGACTTGAAATTGATTACACATGTACAGCTCATGGTGCTCTACAATTTAGCCTCAAGGATTTTTTTTCTAATTTCCGCTAGGGGGCGCTGTTATTAATCCCCGACTGAAGAAAGTTTGAGAGGCCGCGCCCCGCACACCGTAATTCCGATTGACTTGAAATTTCTCACACAGGTGTATTTTAGGGTGCTCTACAAAAAAGCCTCTTGGACCATGAGAGTCAACCTGGAAATATTTTCGGCTAATTAGCATAAACTGAAAAACAGGGTTTTATCCACAACTTTTTCAAGTGTTACTCTATCAACACCAAATCTCTCACGAAGCCCCGGGGGACTATGACGCACGTCCGGAATATATTAGTAGGATAGCTTGAAAAACATGGCCGCCATTGACTAAAACGTTTACGCAGGGGCGGGGCTTAATAACACGTTGGCCGTAACTCATTGACCGTAGGTCCTATCATCATGAAACTTGCAGGATACGTGCAAAAGACATGTGGTAGCGTGTCCCTCTAAGCTTGTCGAGGTTAACCCGTAGGGGGCGCCGCAAATGCGAAAAACGTCATTCGCCGATGCAATGTTTGCCAGGCCACGCCCCTTTCCCCCTGACTCCGATTGACTCGTCATTTGTCAGACGTGCACGGCTCGTGTCGCTCTACGATAAAGCCTCTCGGACTGCGGGGGTCGGCCGTGATTTTTTTCTTCCCCGATTTGCGCGGGCGACCCGTACTTTCAAAATCTCCGCGGGATTTTCTAGTTTATAATGTTCTTTAGTTCGATTTAAATTATACTTAAATCCACTTTTCAGATTACTATTAATATATTTAGAATATACTGGAAATGTATTTCTAATTTAATCTTTATGTATTGCCATTGTATTTTAAATATATTTACAAAACATAAATAAAAATTAAAAAGTTCTACTTAAGCATATTATAGTTCATCTTAATGTTGTCTCAAAATAGTACAGATAAGTACACTAAGTTGTACTTTAGTATGTCTAAAGTAGCACTCAGGATATATCATTAGTATACTAAGTATATTGTTAGCACATTGAAAATAATATACTGTGAGTACACTAATTATGTGTGCAGAAAGTATACTAGATGTATTTCATTAAAGTACACTTCAACAGTACACAGAAAGTATATTTTTTCTATAATTAATTTAAATTTCAAATTACTTTTAATTAAACATAAAACATATTTAGAACATACTTGAGGTAGAAAAAAAGTTTATTTTTAACATGCACGGCATTACAGGGAAAATGTGCATAATAAAGTACATTTAAATACATTAACAACTTCTTAAACAACATTTTCAAACAGTTTCTCTTCATCGTAACATTTTTATTCAAATTTGGATCATCTGACCCCAGAGAATTCTTTTTAGTCATACTCTTTAACAAGTTAACTAAAAAACAATAATGAAAAGGAAATAGAAATTAAACTTGAAATGGGGGAATGAACCAATGTTTCTGAATTGGGGTGGTAGTCCCCGTGGAGGTGAGACGGGCGGAGTGGACAGACAGGTGTTTGGAGGAAGATGATCTGAGAGAATGGGAGCCAGTGGGAATCTGGAGGAGATCAGACAAATATGGGGATGGCCTTGTATGTATTCAGTAGGATTTTGAATTGGATAGGGATCTGGACCAGGAGCCAGTGATGTGGTGGATGGAGGGGGTTCGAGTTATGATAATGGCAACTGAATTCTGAACCAGTTGAAGTTTATGGAGGGATTTGTGAGGTAGTCCGAGGAGGAGAGAGTTGCAGTGTGGCGGGTAAGGGAGGGGTGGAGGCAAGAGTACAAAGCAAGTACAGTATTATATCTTGACCAAAATTAAATGCAAATATTCTGGTATGGCAGAGCATATTTAAAGAAGCAAAATGTACAGAAATTAATATCCCATTATATAAAGCACAACAAGAATGATTATCTTAGAGGCATGCTCCGCATTGAAATGTCCTGCACAATAATAAAATGCTTTTTTCGCAAACTAAAACACAAACTGAAATTAAACATTACATTCTCCTATCTTCATCTTTCCAGTGGAGTGGTTTCCTTTGAGTAGGCCTATGGGGCTATTATTGTAGCTAAACGTTTGCAAATGTGTATTTGTGTATTTGCGATTTGTATTTGCGTTTGCAAATGCGTATTTGTGTATTTGCGATTTGTATTTGCGTTTGCAAATGCGTATTTGTGTATTTGCGATTTGTATTTGCGATTTGCAATTTGTATTTGCGATTTGTATTTGTATTTGCGATTTGCGATTTGTATTTGTATTTGCAAATGCGTATTTGCGATTTGTATTTGCGATTTGCAATTTGTATTTGCGATTTGCGATTTGTATTTGTATTTGCGATTTGTATTTGCGATTTGTATTTGCGATTTGTGTATCTGCAAATGGTTTTGTGCATGCACACAAAGATTTGTGTGTGTACATGGTTCTGTGTGTAGACACATCTGTAAATTATATTAATTGTGGTTCTAAAAGCTCAAATAGACTAAGTCTTTTTACAAATCTCTTTTTACAAAGCCATGGAAGAACTGTAGCAAAAGTCACGTGGTGTAGCAAAAGTCACGTGTGAAAAGACAGACACGTTGATTGGTCAATGTGTTACAGTGGCAGGACTCTTATTTTGAAAATCCCTAAACCGGATGTAAACAGAGCTTTGGCTATGAACCCATGTGGGCTATGCATGGAGGTGTCGTGGAGACAGAAGGCTAACGGACACCGCAGTTGACAAAGCACTTCAACTTAAAGTAGTTTAAAAGTAAGTATTGATTAACAATTTTCCTTTTTTTTCTTTTCAAGAATCATTCGTTCCTTTGTAAATCTCAGTGATATCGGATACGTTTGCAAAAAGGAATCCCCTCGTGAATGCGTGCCGTGGAAGGACCATATTAGCTTGATGTGAAACATATCGTCACAATAATTATTTTAATAACGCGAGTGAGAGTTTCAACACCGGCAATCGCTTCATCTTCGTCAGTTTTGTCCATCCAGTTGTAAGCCTTGGGTAGCTTCTCTTTTAAATATGTGAACAACAAGACCGCACAACGAGCTCCGACACCAACACACACACACACACACACACACACAATTACTTTTATTGTTCGCAACCACAGATTCTTGGAAGAAGGCAAGGTTTGTAGATGACAGGTTGTTATTCGCAGCCCCAAGGTACATTATCTGTATCCGATATCACTGAGATTTACATAGGAACGAATGTTTCTTGAAAAGAAAAAAAAGGAAAATTGTTAATCAATACTTACTTTTAAACTACTTGAAGTTGAAGTGCTTTGTCAACTGCAGTGTCCGTTAGCACTCTTCGCCTTCTGTCTCCACGACACCTCCATGCATAGCCCACATGGGTTCATAGCAGAGATGGAAATTAACTTTTTTGCCTACCAGCCACTGTGGCAGGTAGATTTAAAAATCTACCAGCCACTCGTCTTTTTTCCAGCCACTTTTTACACGCAATATCTTTTTTAATATATGCGTTAATGTTAAACAATACAATAGTAAGATTAGCTAATGAAAGTGTTTTTCATACAAATGTTTTCCATCAGAAGTCATTTCTACTGTTAGTAGGTGCTACCAAGGAACTGAGTTGCAAATGGTACACTCTTACTATATATGATACACAATACACGTCATCTTTATTTCAAAACATTTTATAATTGAACTCCATATATACTCTGGGTTCAATGCAACTTTTTTCCCAACTGGCCAGCTTGGCCAATAGATCCGAGTTTTACTGTCCCCCTGTATATTTTCACTGGCCCTGCAGACACCTTTTTTTCATCATTTAGTCAATAATTATAATACAGTATTGAAGTTAGCTTCAGATTTATTTTTTTATTTTTAGTTAATGATGTGAAATGTTGATATTGTGCATACACGTAATATAAAACCAGGCAAACATATAAATGTGAAGCCTACAACTGAAAGTATGTGGAAGGAGTGGCCAGAAGTGCAGTACTTTAATGATTTATTTTATTCTTGAATTTCGGCAGTTTAATGAATAGTTCACCTGCAGAAGTCATGGTCAAGCATAGGGAAAAATAAGAGATGAAGGTCTGATCAGTCTTTGTGGTGTGGTATGCAGTGTTTATCACTTTCTCTATGCATTAGGGATGTGAAGGTGTCGACCCAATGACCGGTTTTCCAATTGCGCTCAAGTCGAATTTAAAAATAGAAATCTGAAAATCTGTTATGCCGTTTTATTAATGGGAGATGTCACCGTGCGAGTTCACGTCTGGTCGTGTGCGCGCTGCAGGAGCGCCACTTCTGCAAGGTGCGTGCATGAAGTAATCAGCTACACATAAGAGTCCGGTGTGGGACCATGTTTTTACTGTTGATAAAAAACAGTGCAGTGCAAAAGATGCAGCATAATGTTAAACGCTAGTCTGAGGCTATGGTGTTAAATCATCTAGAAACACACGATGCCTTCGTCCGAGCAAAGCAGCGTTTCAACGTCAGATCTCACCAGCGAGCGAGCCGCCGCGTGGGGAAGAACTCTGTGGTTTGAGGCTCAAATAATAACCGAGGATATTCTCCCCGTTAGCGATATCGATGGGAGAGGCTTCCTTGTTTGTATGCGATCCGTTTGAATGTCTCGAGCCTGAATACACTGTAGCCTACAGTGAGCCGAGTCCCTCCGTTAGTTTCTGTTTCAGCCGACACAATTACAATCACCTCCTAAGCACGGACAGCGTTAAATAAAGCATCTAATTTGTATTACCATTAGGGCTTGGATGTAAATACTGTAACATAACGGCGGCAGCTCTGCTGCTTAAAGGAAAAGCGCAGTTTTCACTTTATTTTCAGCACCTCAACCTCTGCTGTGGGAAGAAATAAAGGGGGCAAAGTATGTCGATTGATTTGTCGACTTATGCCTCCACACGTCTCGCAGATAGTATTTCCTCGCGGAGCGGATCGCACCGTAGTTCAGTTCGACTAGAAAGGCAAAAAGAAACTGTGGGACTGTGCAGCACACTGGCATCATTGTATGTATTAAATATGCAAATTCGATCGGACCTGACTGGAAAGTATTACCCGACACAGTGGCGGGTGAAGTGACACAATTTACATGCCAGCACGCAAATCTACCCGCATTTGGCGTGTGGCGGGTGTTAATTTCCATCCCTGGTTCATAGCCAAAGCTCTGTTTACATCCGGTTTAGGGATTTTCAAAATAAGAGTCCTGCCACTGTAACACATTGACCAATCAACGTGTCTGTCTTTTCACACGTGACTTTTGCTACACCACGTGACTTTTGCTACAGTTCTTCCATGGCTTTGTAAAAAGAGATTTGTAAAAAGACTTAGTCTATTTGAGCTTTTAGAACCACAATTAATATAATTTACAGATGTGTCTACACACAGAACCATGTACACACACAAATCTTTGTGTGCATGCACAAAACCATTTGCAGATACACAAATCGCAAATACAAATCGCAAATACAAATCGCAAATACAAATTGCAAATCGCAAATACAAATCGCAAATACGCATTTGCAAATACAAATACAAATCGCAAATACAAATCGCAAATCGCAAATACAAATACAAATCGCAAATACAAATTGCAAATCGCAAATACAAATCGCAAATACACAAATACGCATTTGCAAACGCAAATACAAATCGCAAATACACAAATACGCATTTCCAAACGCAAATACAAATCGCAAATACACAAATACACATTTGCAAACGTTTAGCTACAATAATAGCCCCATATAGGCCTGGTCAGCAAATTATTCTGCAAATGAGGGCTTGCACTTCCGGCAGTGTTGTTTGGAAACTTCTTCATCGCGGTGTCTTTGAAAGGGACAAAAATTAAATACAGTTAGCAAAAAAGGCTTTAATTGTCATCTTTTCGGTTTCCATTTTGATCCTCTTGTTCATCCATGCTATAGAGCTGTTAAGCGGAAGTTGGTTACTTCCGGGGCATGGGACCTATCGGCTCGAAAAATTACAACGGTAGTCAATGGAAAGAAATGTATTATTTTCTGGTCCCAGTCATGAAATGCCTTCGATTACACATATGTTTTGTATGGATTTAGATGGTATTTTTTCGTGCAAAGAATGGAACAATTTAGCGAGTAGAAGCTGGATACGGTCAGGTTTTGTGCAGAGCGCTTTTGTGGACTACAGCTCTTCGCTGCTCTTGACACTTATGATATACGTCACCACCACTGGCACCTGCTTAGCTCAGAAACATGGCTGTGTCTTTAATGCACTTTACCGCCTTCTTTCAATGACAAGACAAAAGTCTTCAGCGTGGCGAAAATCACTACACAAGTGGACATGTGGAGTTTCAATTTCTCGAGTGGGGAGCATGGACGTCGATTTGGCTAAACAAGTGGGGGGGACAAACAGGCATTCTGGAGTGCATTTTCAAAAGTGGGGGGGACAATGAGGAAACATCTTTTTTTCTCTTTAGTGCAGGTAATGAACGGTTCTGAAAGACGGCATACCCGCTCACTAATGAATAAAATGTATACAAAACACTGATGTCTGACACATTTGATGAAAAAAGCATTTTCAAAAAGCAGCGGACATATGAGCCACTAGCTGCTCCCCGTAGCCCAACCAAACGTAAACAAAAGGAGCTTGGGAAGGTAGTTCCGACTGAGCAATCTGATTGGTCGAAGGCATTTTGACCGTGCTCAAATCGAGCCGAAGCACGGCTGGACTGTCGTACAACAATATTACTCCGCCTCGGTCTCCATGGCAACCTAGCTAGTAGCATAGCCATGATCAGCTTCAATTACTTCTTGATAAACAACCAGTGACGTGCGGTGAGGTCAGTGAGTGGGTAGGCACTGAGTTCTGAAAGCCAGATTTATCTAAACCTATATATTGTTAAATCAAAAACAATAAACAACAAACAGGCACGCACGGCCGATTTCAAATAAGTTCCTCCCTTTCTTTCTTTCTTTCTTTCTTTCTTTCTTTCTTTCTTTCTTTCTTTCTTTCTTTCTTTCTTTCTTTCTTTCTCTCTCTCTCTCACTCACTCACTCACTCACACAGACACACACACACACACACGGGACGTATATGAAATGTCACGACGGTGACTTCAGGTTTGCCCGGAGCCTACTGTAGTTTGGTCTAAATGATTAAACATCGCATCCATCGACTTAACGGACGGGGAATGAGTCAAACCTTCGCCGATTCAAACTACCGGTACTACTTCTATTCAACTTAAAAATGAAAGACAGCATTCATCATTATGTAGGACTACAGCATAACTGATGGAAACTCCACTCCATAAACTTTATCTTAATAGATAAAGTACCAGTAGCATATGCCCCATGGACCTGTCCAGCATCAGAATGTAACCATTTATCCACATTGCAGAGCTTAGGTTTGTCCGTCAGTAACAATGAAAACACAACTGCTCAATTGAATATAAAATGCAGAATGGATTGCACTCGGTATCAATTCATCCAACCTTATTATTAAATAAACCCCAAAAAAGTTTCTGACTCACCAATCTGACTCCCTGGCTGTAGAAATAAGCAAGACGATAGTAATCCAGTGACAGTCTGACTGACAGCACAGCTAGCTAGCTAGCATCCTTCCGTTCATGTAGGCTACCTGTCCGTTTGAAATGCTCGAACATTGTTTGTCCCTGTTGCTGCTGTACACCGTCCAAGGCTGGCGCAGGCCTTTCTCTTGCTATTCATTCTGTTCCTTTTTAAATTATAATCCAATTTGTTAAAATTCCTCCAGTCTGAAATATCTGCGGGCATGCTTATTTGCGTACATGTTAAATAATACAGAATCAAGTGCGCATGCGCAAAACTTTTTTTTTCTTGCCGTCCACAATGAATAGGCGCAAAGGCACTGATTCTTTGCCGTACGCAATGAATGGGAAACAGCAAAAGCACAATATTTATTTGGCGTTTTTTACTAACTGCCACCTTTCGAATCAAAACGTCTACACTTTTTTAAAGTAATCGCGGATTACATGTAAAGATCGAAATAATTAACAGTAATAATACAAATATAAGTTTATTAAATAAAAAAAATATTTTATTTTATTTTATTTTTTTGCACATGGCGCTAGGGTAGGCACTGTAAACAACATCGTCAGTATCCATGTGCCGCGACACAAGCTGCTGTTAGTGTCCGCTACATTTACAGTCATTAGTGGGCATAGAGGATGGTAATCCCTACAGTTTACACTTCACAACGGGACACTTAAAGCCACTCGCCGTTGTCTCTCTGCTGCTGATTGAAATGCATCAGTCTTCTCTGGTGTGCAAACTAGCGGAGACTTCGGAGCATGTTTTCATGGTGTGCAAACTAGTGTGTGTGTGTGTGTGTGTGTGTGTGTGTGTGTGTGTGTGTGTGTGTGTGTGTGTGTGTGTGTGTGTGTGTGTGTGTGAGTGTGTGTGAGAGAGAGAGAGAGAGGGAGAGAGAGAGAGAGACCTTGACGCTGTGTTTTAATACGGCTGGACGCACTCCATGTCCGGCTTAAAAAGTGGGGGGGACAAAATGAGTCTTGACGAAAAGTGGGGGGTACATGTACCCCCCATCCCCCCCGTAATCGACGTCTATGGTGGGGAGATTGTTGGCGTTGTCCACGCCAGCCATTAGCATTAGCATTAGCACTGTCAATCGAGGAGTGGAGGGAATGTGTTGAGGTGACGTCACAGAGGCGACAAGACTTGTAGTTGTTCTCGTAACATTTTTTCAAAAGCCGTTAGACGAATAATCATACAACATACCGTCAAACTCTTCACATGAAAAATTATCATTTAGACCCATACAAAACATATATGTAATCCAAGGCATTTAATGACTGGGACCAGAAAATAGTAGATTACTTTCCATAGACTCCCATTCATTTTTTTTCAGCCGATAGGTCCCATGCCCCGTAATTCCGCCACTTCCGCTTAACAGCTCTATATAGCTAAACCTGTAAAAACCTATGGTTAACTGTAATGTGCATGATTAAATATGCACTCACTATTTAAAAACCTATTTTTTTTCTTACTAGAATATAATGGAAAGTTGTGGATGAATTGAGAATTTGTTATTTCAGTGATGAATGTATTCTAAAATGTTGTTACTGGGTTATTTCACAATGTGGACATGTGTGCCTGCCTTGCTAGCTGAGCTTAGACATTTAGTATGCTATAACGTTGTTGCTAACGGTTAGAATTCCACACCAACATTATCCAGCTTGCAAAATATTTTATAAACTCAGGGGATGCCCATATAATAGTAGATTAACCAACTGTGTTGTCTGCCGAAAAACTTACCTTCAAGAAGAAGTAGTTTGGCTGGCAGTATTTTTGTTTTTCCATGTCGGATTCGGCCATGACTGGCCCTCTTCACGGTGAAGTTCATCACGGTTGCTGAACAGAGCTGACTGATATTCCGTTCTTCTTTGTTCCCCTTTTATTATTTCTGAGCAGTCCACCTGCCGATGTCCGAAGCATAAAGCAAAGCAAACCTTGTGTGTCACGTGACTCGGTGACTGGCCCCCGATTGGCCAGTATGCACATTTGATTCGGAAACGTGGACTGTGATTGGTCGAATTAAATGCACTGCGATGACTGGCTGTTTTTTTTTGGTTCGGTGAGGTGAAGAGTCACCATGTCACCTGTGGAAGTGCACCGCTGCTATTCATTCAGAACAGAACCTACATGTAAAGCTAAAGCCATTTAAAACAATGTTTACACGTTAGATTAAAGGGGGTACGTTTAAAAAAATTGGCCTATTTGGTATAGTGTTGTAATGAACTATTGAGATTTTTTTGTTGTTGTTGTAATAAGTAGGCCTACACTATAATTTACATTGCTAATATACATTTTATAAGTACAAAAAAATCAGAATTTTTTTATTAAAAGTTACATTAGTATAGTCTGAGATGTATAATATATATATATATATATATATATATATATATATATATATATATATATATATATATATATATATATATATATATATATATATATATATATATATATAGTTATATATTTAAATTTATAAAATAGGAGTGCACTTTGTGAAACTACACCTGCTCGGATTATACCTACAGTATAGTATAATGAAGTTTAAATTAATTAATATGCTTTAATAAAAATATACTTAAAATATATAAGAAAAATATGCTTCAAAAATCCCACTTCTGATAAGAAGACTGAAGCACTTGTGCATTAATCAAAGATTCATTTTTCTGTAAAGCAGCAAAGTAAATTTCCTGTTATCTACACATCTTAATATGTTCATAAGTCTAATATGTTTTCTGATTGCTGTCAAATGTAAGTGAAACAATCCAAGCTTTAGAATACTTTCCATGTGATGATAAGAAATACACAAGGTTGTACTGTTTTTTTATTAGAAATACTGGTGACTGCTGCATTAAATAAAAGCACATGGTCAATTGAAAGGTGCTCTGTTGTTGCTGTTCAGATTAAATTAGAAATACATTTCCAGTATATTCTAAATGTATTAATAGTAATCTGAAAAGTGGATTTAAGTATACTTTAAATCGAACTTAAGAACATTATAAATAAGTACAGTATTAGTAGAGAAAAGTGTACTTAAGTATATTTAAGTTAATGTTAATGGTGTCTCAAAATAGTACAGTCAAGTACACTAAGATGTATTTTAGTATATCTTAAGTAGCAATAATGATATATCATTAGTATACTAAGTACGTTTTTAGTACTCGAAAATAACACACTTTGAGTATAATAATGTTGTGCTTATGAAGTACACTAAGTGTGCTTAAATTTAGTATGTTAAAGTATACTTTTTTTTCGCCTGGGATGGCTACATACTGATGAATTTGTTCTGGTTTATAGTGTACTTATGAAGAATACACTAATTTACCACTGAAGTAGTATTCAATTATTAATATACTTATTTTAAGTGCACTTTAACACTGCTGTGCTAACAATGATATGAAAAAAAGTGTTATAAAAGTGAACTTATTGAAAGGGTGCTAAAAGTGCACTTGATAAAAGTAGATGCAAATACACTGACATTAAACTTATATTTAACACACTCGAAGTACATTTTAAATAAATATACTAATCAAACACTTATATATATTTCAGTGTTAGTATATTTTATATGAATATACTTAATATGAATTAATAAATAGTGTACTTTATCTAAGTAAACTAAAGTACTGAGGAAATAATATATTTGTAATTAATACATTTATAATATATTTTTGGTTTACTTTATTTTAACACATAAAGTGAAAATGTGCTAGAAATGTACTTTCAAAAAATTAAGTACATTTTTAGTACTTTAAAGTATACTACTTTTTTACCTGGGTAAGGCGCCATATGGAATTCCCATAACTGGTTTGAACTTGAGTTTGTCACATTTGTAGAGTAGGAGAGAAATGGACTAAGCCTGAGTGAACCAACAATGCAGCATGCACGCCAGCAAGTAAAGAGAGGGAGGTATGAGCAGGGATTTTTTTACGGCATGTTTGCTAGTTTAGTTTAGTTTTTGTAATTGGGCTTTTTTTCTATTTTTAATATTTGTCCGAGCCAAGATTAGTGTGTAAAAAACAGTCAATACAAAAATCTTCATGGCACTGTATCCAGTTATGACACATTCACAAAACAAAATGAAAGACAACAACACAAGCTGAAGCGAAAATCAGTGTAATTCTGCGAAACTATACACACATGAACACCATGTTATACACAAATGGCTGGGTGTGAGGAGTTTCAGGGAGCTCAATCTGAGATAAACTTGGAAAATAAACCCAATAAACTCTCAAGGTTTGATTCATCTAATTAAAAAAAAAATATCTATAACTAATGTGAAGTTGGACTAACCAGCACAAGATGCAGGTGTTGCAGCTCTGTGGCAAAATACTGCATTAAGAATACAACAGGCCTACCACCCATGACGTGTCGGTTAGCCTACTTAACATAGTTCGACGGTGTTTTGTCCTCCCAACGGAGCCTTGGAGGCAACCTTGCCTGGCGCTGCCTGGAAGGCAGCAACTCTAACCCTAACCATAACCATAACCCTAACCTTAACTGTTGTCCTCCCAACGCTGCCTTTTAGGCAGCTGCCTTGGAGGCACCGTTGGGAGGACAAAACACCAAATACCCTTAACATACAGCATGTTTTACTGGTAGTAGCTACACTGCAGGAAGGTTAGGCAGATGTGTGTGTCAATGTCTCCTTAATTGTTCCTGCATAGCCTACTTACAAACCAGCAGTTATAGCCTATAATGTGGTCTTTCCTCGTGCAGATACGGTTGTATTGTGCTCCTTCATGCCAATCTGGCCTGGATTTACTTTAGTTTCTCTCACAAGTGGAGCGGGGCTAGGCTAATTTCCTAGAGTTTACCCTTCAGTTCCATATTTTTCAACCGCCAGACTCCTGGCTTTTTTTTCTTTACTGTGACGGAGCAGTTCTAGAAAAGAACGCCAGTGACCGTGAACTCTGGAGGTCCCTTGTTGACGGCCTATACCCCAGTAGGGGTGCAAGGCGTAAGTAAGTAAGTAAGTGACGGAGCCGAATACAAAGCTATGACCAATGAGGCTCCATCTCAGTCACACGAGCGAGCTGCTGCTACCCGCTCGTGTGAAAGATGGAGCCGTCGTAAAACTGGCATATCTAAAAAAATAATAATAATGATAATAATAATAAGAAAATAATAGATTTGTTTTTTAAGTAATTATACAAACACGAAAACTAGTGCATTATCGATAAAAGTCTAAACACACAGGTTAAAAAAAAATTCTGTTAACTCAAATGTTTTCGTCATTAGCCTAGCCTACGTTATTTTTTGTTAACGATTATATCTTGGTTAGAACACAGCTACAGTAGCAGTGTGTGTGTGTGTGTTTTAAATCTGTGTCTTTAAATCTTCTGCAGCTCGGATTACAAAAAAGTGTAGGCAACTATAGAAAATGGACTGCTGCTTGGAATTGCATCCATAACCTGTTTGACAAGGTGGCAAGATGTCAATAAGTCTAACTAAATAAACCAGTTGAGTCAGGTGCTACAACAGTAATCCTCTTACACAACACACATACATTAGCCTGCTCTATTTTTCTATGTTTGCACAGTTACTCAAACACACATTGATCTAGCGTAGTTCACCAGAAAAAAATACATTATCTGGTATGATTTAAAGTGGGCGACACCATTTAATTATCCTCTTCTCTTCTCTTTATCGCTCACAGTTCATTTCTCATTTACTTAACCCACTCAGAAAGAAAAATGCAATTAAAGGAAGTCAGCCTTAAAATGGTTTTCCTTCTTTGAAATGCACAATTAAAATTAAATTTGATGACTCAAGCAAGTAAGTTGTCTTTTGGAAAGTTTATCGCAAAATCATAACTGGTCTTATAATTGTGCTTGGGCATGGCATGACTGGTTCTGGACTGTGTTGCAAAGGCGTGCCAAAGGAAATAACTTAGGTCATCCTAAAAAAAAAGGTTCTGCATATGGTAACTTCTTAATGGTTAAGTAAAAGGTATTTTAAGTTTAAATGCAATGTATTCACAATCTCTTCCTTTGTGCTTATCCTTCCCTCAGGTGCCTTCACATCTAACATGACCAATCAAACCAATGGCAGTTACTGTAAATTTAACGAAGACTTCAAGTTCATTCTCCTTCCTGTCAGCTATGCCCTGGTTTTTGTCCTTGGTCTGGTGCTGAATGCCACAGCGTTGTATGTGATTGTGTTCCGCACTAAGCGCTGGAAGCCCTCCACCATCTACATGTTCAACCTGACCATGTGTGACACACTCTACATCCTCACTCTGCCCTTCCTCATCTACTACTACGCAGATGAGAATGACTGGCCATTCAGTGAACCCTTCTGCAAGCTCATACGCTTCCTGTTTTATGCCAACTTATATGGTAAAGAAAAAAAAACAGTTTAATATTATGATATGGTTATATTTCCTTTGGCTTAATTGTATTCAAAGCTATAGTGTGTAACTTTTTCATATGAATGAATGTGGTTGAGGTTACATTCAAGCCATCGCCAAATGTGTTGACTCAAAGTTGATTAAGACTATCAGATCCACAAAACTCTCTCTGTATTTCCCGGCATGGCAGCACGCACAACCTGGTGTCACCCCCTGACACTGGTGCAGGAGCTCAGAAAAATCCCAAGAAACACCCAAATAGATAATATAAAATGGATTTAGCATTCGGGCTGACCTCAGGTATTCCAACTGCATCCAATCGTCCTGCCCTATGAGTGTGGCCATCTTGTCAGATTTTTACTCCGCCTCTTACCAAAAAGGGCATTGATGTGACGTCGGGAAGAGGGAGATACGCCCATCTAGCTGACGTATACCTCCAAGGCGTAGAGAGGGCCAGGGGGCGGCTAGCGTTCACTCAAGAGACCGCACACCTAATTATTAATAAATTGTAACCTCCAAAGAATAAAAACTAGCCTGCTAGAAAAAAATTACCCCCCTCAGTGTTGTCATGGAGATATGACCTAAACAAACAGACTAGAATGTTTTTTTGTACCACGCCTTAAATAGGTTGAATAATGCTGTGAAAACGGCATATTTAAAGGTGCTGTAAGCGGAATATTTTTTAGCTAACTTCCTGTCAGTTACTGCAGTTAGCAGTCCCCTCGCTCGTCCCTACGTCACCACATTAATGCACTGCGGTCTTCAAGCAGCGAGTTATCTAGCATCATCTCAGATCCATAAGTGTGATGAAACATGATAAAAACCATCAAAACAGACATTGGGAAGGATTTTTACCTGCCCCGCCATTGTAGGCTCATAAACATTCACCCATCTGTTGCTCTGGCGTGCACCGGCAGTGAGACCATGAGTGAGACGGGTGTCGGTTTGTAGCGTCTCTCTTGTGATTGGATAATAATTTCGGGATCCTACAATAAGTTTATTTGCCGATTACATGCAGAGCAGCTGACTGAGAAATCGGCTTTATGAAACGCGCACATTATGTAAGTGATCACTGTATGAATAAAGAGCTATTTAACACTTATATTAACATAAATAGACCGCTTACTTCACGTTTAACATGGGAGTCAATGAGAAATTGCTGTGTTTTGGAACCTGCGCTTAGTGGCCACTCGGGTAAACTGCAATTTTTGTCACTTCCGCATTGGATGCTGGTAGAACTCGCTGTGGTTGGGGCTTGTGCACCCACTAAATGTTTAAGTTGTTGATTCTATCGCTAAAGCCGGAAATGTACTTGTTTTTGAACTAATGTGCACGAGTGCACATGGCGACAAATACGGGCATCCTGCGTCCATTTGAAGCATTGCTTGTGCACGTCCTCCCAATATTACGTAAATTACAATACTATGCAAAACATATCATATTACTCCATATTATGAAAGCAGTAAATTTATGTATTTTTTTTAAATACATAATGATATCAAAAATGCTAAGTGATATGGTTAAAATGATGTGTTTTTCTAAACTCAAAACAGTATGAAAACGAGCAACATCCCTCACTCCAATAGGTTCCATTCTGTTCCTGTGCTGTGTCACTCTGAACCGGTTCCTTGGCATCTGCTATCCGGTCCGCTCCCTCCAATGGGTCACTGCTCGCCAGGCCCGGCTGGTGTCTGTGGCAGTGTGGGCCATTGTCTTATTCTGCCAGGCACCTGTTTTGTACTTCTCAAGAATCAGGTGGTTGAAACATGTGTAACTGTCTTTCTTTCCAATGCTTTTTTTATTACCTTCATTCCTCAATTATTAACTTAATACTGTACATGTTTTCAATTGTGTGTTTTTACTTTTTAAACATTGATTTTTGCGGTGCACTAGCTTGGCCAATACCTAATCTTAGGGGGCCTTAATGGGACCCACTTAAGGGTGCTACTAGGAACTTTTAAAAATATCTTAAACAGTCAAATTTTTCCTGTGATGATCATAAATTACAAGTTACAGAAAACGAGGCCATCACTGCAAAGAATCCTATTTTTATATTGTTTTTCTTAATGCAGTTTTTACATTTTATCTCCCTTCTTTTCGTCACTCCTATCTCCTTGTCTGGGGGTGCAGTGCCAATCAAGACAGCACTTCCATTTTAATAATAATCCTTAAATATATTGTAATCACATGTTTTGCCAGGGATGGGAACAGTTCACGTGTGTGCTACGACACCACCAGCCCCGAGCTTTTTGATGACTTCTTGGTGTACAGCTCGGTGGTGTCGGTTCTCATGTTCGCCCTGCCCTTCATGTTGGTGATGGTGTGCAATGGCCTCATGGTGCGAAAGCTTCTGGAGCCGGCCTGGGCTTCTGAAACAGGCCCCGACGGCAAGAGGAGACACTCAGCGGCCAACCGCTCCAAGGAGAAGTCCGTCAAGATGATCATCATAGTGCTGGCGACGTTCATGCTCTGCTTTCTCCCCTTCCACCTCACCAGGAGCCTTTACTACTCCTTTAGATACCTGAGGCAGGTCAATCCAGCACAGGTGAGGACAGTTTATATTAGGCTTATATTTGTGTTGAAATATATCAGAGTTATCCTGACTTTAAATGTTGACATGTCACCTTTTTATATGTTCACCAGATCAGCTGTACTGTGCTCGAGGCTTCCAGTGTGGCCTACAAGGTGACTCGCCCTTTGGCCAGCGCCAACAGCTGTCTGGACCCCATCCTTTACTTCCTAGCTTCACAGGATGTCATGGTTAACTTCACCAGGAAGATCAAGTGTTCTAAACCACCAAGTGTTAGCCAGTGCTTAACCACACAACTCTGATTTAATACTTTAAAAAGGATGGTGGGGAAATGTCCTGTACCTATATTGCCATTCCCCCCTGATAGATGTGACACCCCATAGCTGCTGAGAGAGGGTACTTTTCAATCCTGAATGTCTGCCAGTTTTTCTGTTTGGCAAAACAGGGAAACAACCTTGGAGCTTTTAAAAGCCTACATGACTGCCAAAAGTCTCAGATTAATCAATTTAAGGACTGAGTTTAGCAGAGTGTAGAGTCAAGAACACTGCATTCAGATAATCATCATTGACCAAAATCATTCCAAGCAGCACAACTCTTCACACATGTCTCAAAACAGGCTCAGTGCAACTAAACACTGTTAATAATCCTTATTGAGATAACATATACTGAGAGTAAAAACACTACCATCAGACACCGATATAAAAATGATAAACTTTTCATCTTTACAGTTTAAACAATTTGAGTGACTTCACAGATATCAGAATTAGCTTTAAAGAAAATAGTGAAATTATTTTACATGGACATTTGTATTTTATTACAATCCAGTTTGTTAGGTAGACAAGAAGCAATGTAATACTGTATATATATTTGTAATATCTTTACAGTGTTTTATTTTATATTAACAACTGTTAGTATATAGCCCTATCCATAGACGGATTATGAGATAATGGGCCCCTGGGCACAGACTCTTAAAGGGCCCCCCACTCGTCCCTTATCCAGTCCGGTACACTGACTTTTCCACACAGATACAAACAATTAATGGCAAAAACATATTAAGGAAGTCAGTGTTTCCCACAGGATTTTGGGATACTGTTGGAGGGACCCTGTACCTTGTTGGGGGGTCCGGGGGCATGCCCCCCGGATTTTTTTTTTACCTTTTTAAAGTAAAATGCATCAATCTGGTGCACTTTGAGAGGAAATTTTAGAGGCTACATTATTTTACAAATTTTTTTAAACAAGCAGCACTCTTCTTTACTCTGCAACTGTGAAAACAGTACAGTAGATGGGTCTGCAGACCCATGTTCTATGATGGAGGGGCCCATTTCAACAGATTCAGGGTGGATAGCTACTTTTTATGAAACATTTAGAATTCACACATAGAAAGCTTATTTCTGTATGTGCTTCAAGGCCCCTCATGAAGCCCCTTAGACAGAGCTACTAATGCTGTTGTTTTGACAGAGCTACTAATGCTGTTGTTTTTAACCTGCTTTTGTATTTCTCCCCTACTAGTTGAGGGGCCCATGATGATTTCTATCTTGTTACATTTTAATGAGTATCCTTATATTTAGGCTATTCCTTTTTGGACCCAGTTATTGACATCAGTGACTGAGCTCTTTGACTATGCAACATAAAAAGTTACTATCAGTATCTCTGCCCCTGGGCCTGTGCCCGGTGTGCCCGTGCAGTAATCCACCCCTGGCCCTATCTGTGTAAACGTTTTATAATTGCAATTCAGAAATCAATTCCTGTAATGTTATCATTTACAGTAAGGATACAACTCTCACCTGTTTGTTTGGTGAAAAATTTGCATTAGCCTACAGATGCAACTGTAGATCTTTTCTGATTGGGTTGCACCCTCAACCCAGCTACTGTACTGTATATATACAGCTGCAATTGAGAGTTTTTTTACTGTAATATTTGGCAAAACTGTCATAATAGCCATTCAGCTATATGTAGGTGAAGTGGTCTGAAAATATTTTTTTATCACTTTGCTCCCTGAAAATATTTTTTTATCACTTTGCTCCCTGCCTCTGTGTGCTGCCCCCCAAAATTGCCACCGCTCATGTTAATTTTGACCAATCAGAGCGAGGTCAGATTCTCCGTTCTTATTGGCTGTGGGACCTTGGCAACGACGTTGATGCGTCAGTTGCGTGAGCGTTCACGACCCTAGCAGTCTGACACTAGCCTACTGTTTGGTACAAGGCTACTACGGCGGACAGCGAGTAGCAATGTCTTCACAAACGAACCCTCAATTTACCATTCCCAGGATACCAACAACTAACACCGCTAAGACAGCAAAAAAACGAGGAAAGACGAATGTTGAAAAGTTAACTGCTGAAAGGGAGACGGAGAGAGCTCGAAAAAAAGTACATCGGCCATGTCTTCTTGCCCTATCACATCAAGACCTCTCCGACCGCGACCTCGTCCCCTTCCTCTGCCCCTAGGCTTCCTGCCGCTAGCAGCAGGACGTCCGCTGGCCCTATATAGCCCTCGTCCTGTACTCAGTGTTGCCAACTCAAAGCGATTGTGTCGCTTTATTTAGTGACTTTTCAGCCCCCCTGACGACTTTTTTTTTCAAAACAGCGACAAATCTAGCTTTTTTTTCTGGTGTTATTGGTGACTTTTTTCGCCAAAGCGTGAGTATTGTCAAAATGGGACACTGTCAAAATGGGACAGTTAAACTTTGCAATGAAATACATTTTCAAGGAATACACAAAATACCCCAATAAAAGTATCTATGCATAGCTTAGGGTGTCTGTGATTAAAAAAAAAAAAGGTCACATGGGTATGATGTCATGTGGGGGCGTGGCCTCACGCACAGTGACAGTTGGTCCAAGAATCACAATGGTAAGTGACATGACATAGCATTCTGACCTTAAACTTGTTAAGCTTTTATAAATCTAAAAATATTATTACTATATTAACTATTACTATATTAACTATATTATTGTCAAAATGGGACACTAATTTTTGTCATTTTAAGACAGGAAAACTGTTATTGGTGATCATAAAATAGTTGCTATATTAAAATAAAGAATTTTTCTAAACTGGAAAAGAAAGTATGGTGAAAAGGATGACCCGAAAAAAAACGAAGAATGGATTATGTGTGTTGGATGCCGGAGGTGGTTCCATGAGTCCTGTGGGGTGATTGAAGATGGAGGGATATTTACATGTTCACAGTGTCTGCCATGATTTGGGAGTCCTCTTATCGGACTACCATTAGCTCCATTTAATCTTTTTATGGATAGGCTATAATTTATTGGTTCCTACCTTTGTTATTATCTTAAATAGAATAGGTAGAATGTTTTATGCTAAATTGATGCCAATGTCGGTGTCATGTTTTTATTAATTGTTTTTGAGACTTGTTAGATTAATGTATTACACTTTTAAATGAATTATTGTCAAATTTAAAATTATGTTTCTATACATTGTTATTATAGACTTGTGTGATGGTTTTATAACTGAATATCTATTGTTTCTAATGTTAGCATTTTTAAGACTAATTACATACATTTTTTACCATACAATGAATTGTTTCAAAATTTTGCTTGATTTCCTAGGCTATACATACATTTTTGGTTTTCTTTAAAGAATAGGCAATGTTGTTGTTATTCACTTCCTATGGAAAAATAACCCATTAAATGTTGAAATGACTTCCCTTCTTCAATGTCTATGTCTTTTATATCCTAATATCAGGTGTCCCATTTTGACAATGAAGGTGTCCCATTTTGACAGTAGTGCCTGCTGAACAGTGGTCTCCGGGCATTTTGTGTTTGAGATGGAACTATTGATTCTGTGTTTTATTTTTTTATTTTTTTGATTTTGCATACTTATGTAGGGAAGTTGGTGTTTATAAAATGGTATAATGTTTGCAGCTCAGGCAATTGGAAAATTCTGTAAATTGTTCCGGAAGACAAATTTTCAAAAAGTGTCCCAATTTAACAATACTCACCCTATCACCTCTTCTCAACGAGCAGCGGGAGCACTGACACGCAGCCGCTCCTCGCGCAGCAGCCCCGAGCAGCCCCTCCCAGCTGCGGTCAGAGCAGGAGCATAGATAGTAGGAGATACACACACACCTCTCCACTCTGTTACAATTAGTTTGCTATCTTGCCTGGCTGTTACAGCTACTTTTGTTAGGCCTACCAGCACACTTACAATGATTTTAAGCAAACATACATGGTATGTATGTGATTAAAATGTAGGCCTATGCTCAATATGAATGTATGTAGTTATCATTACTAATGTTTAATCACCTCAGAATCGGACATGGTGTTTGTCTCCTGTCAATGTAACTGAATTCACATGAACGCGCATAGCTGTCGTTCGGAGGGAGGAGCTACAGCAGGTAGAGCTTGGTAAAACAGCCGTTGGGATCCCAACGGCTGAAACTCTCAACTGCAGCTTTTTAACAAGTCTAAAACAAGGCACCTGCTTAGGCTTTTAGCTGAATTTGCAATCAGCAGTGTTTGAAATGCACTGGGCTGAAATCCATTCTGTTTTGATTGTGTGGTTAACGATTTTGACAGCAGTGTGTTAGCATTTGAAAGTGCTTTAAATCCACAGTGTTGTGCAGGTTGTGGTTAAAGCCATGGGTTAAGAGTGTAGAGTTTTGAAAACTGTTCGAAAATTAAGACGAACTAGAGTTTGGTCCACATGAACTGCTGCTTTGCAGACTGTGGTTAGAGCTTTGCACATGTGGCCCCAGTTGTGCCCAATGTCGTTTTTTGTATTGGTAATGTATGAACAACGTATACATGCCGCTCCACAGCTCTGGTTTTGGTTAATGATTCCACTGAACAATACTGAACATAATGTTTATGTTGTGTGGGAATAAGTGGGTTTTCCTCAACTCTCTCCATTTCAGAGAGCCACAGTAAAATGACAAGCGGCCACAGTGTGTGTGTGTGTGTTTGCGCGTGTGTGTTACTTTGTGTCCCCCTAAATAAGGAAGTAATAAAAAACATGTCTTTGTAATAAACTTACTCATTTTTACAAAACTGTTGTGGTGATACATGTTTAAAGTAGTATTTGTTAAAGGTGACATAATTGTTTGCATAATGTCTGCAGAGTGTCACTGTCATTCTGCTGGACATTTTCTTAGAGAAGCAGGTAAACTATAGGTCATATTTCCCTTTAAAGTAAGCTCCTTGATTCTCTCTACAATAATGTATCTAAGTATTGGGAAACAATTAGTGTATTTTAAGCAAAATAACTTAGTCATCACCACGGTCAATGGACTATGTCCCATGGTAATTTCATAGGTATTGGTTGATGTTCATAATCAGTAGTCCTTTTTATTATAGCTGATGATATGTGATAGTATCAGACTACCACTAGGGGGCGATACCATTGAAGAAATAAGGCATGCTGAAGGTTAATGAGTTTTAAATAACTTCTTCACTCTTTATAGTTCACCAGAAGATCTCTCACACACGTCTGCCTCACACATTCACAGACAACAGCAGACAAACTGAAAAAAGCCACATTAGTGTATGTTGCCAGCAAGTACAGCTAAACAAGACAAAGCATTTAAAATACACCTTTTCTTTAATTCAAGAGTAAAAACATCATACAGAAAAATGCAATATTATGAATGCAAAATCTACAAACTTGATGAAATTAATGTTTCTTTTTTTTAATCCTTCCTTTCCGACCAGTAACGCTTCAGCTTGGAAACATGTAATAAATCCGCCCTCATCATAGTAAGAATAGTTGTAAAAACAGATCAAATGGAAACATTTAAGTGCTGCATCCAATAAATATCCAGTCCTCCAGATATGTTGTCATATTCCTTGTAACAACATCATAAGATCATGTGAAAATGAGTTGCTGGGAAACCTATGATTACAGCACACTCTTTATAAGCCATGAGGGTGTAAAGTGAAGCCAACCGAGCTGCATTACTTTGAGGCGTCTCAAAAACGAATCCTCTGCAGCCACTGGTTGGTCTATTTCATTAAACTATTAAAACAATAAATATGTGAGTGGTTTCTCAAACTGCTATGGATATTGCATAACTTGAATCTGGCTAAGTGGACTGTAAGTGTGTGTGTGTGGGGGAAAAAGAAAAGAAAAACATTGAAATTGTTACGATCCTGCCTGGGCCTCAAGCCCTTTGTGGTTTTGTTCTCCCCTTTCCCTTGTCTGATTGCAGGGTTGGAGTCAGGTGTGCAGGAGCCAGGCACCAGCACCCACAGCTGCCACCAATCTACTAATTTACTGCTCTACTTATACCCGGTTCAACCTTCCAGACACTGCCAGATTGTAAACTCTGTTACCCAGTCAGTAACTCTCCAGCCACCTAGACCGGTTGTAGTTCCGCCTGCATTTAGCTTGTTGCTAATTCTGTTCTTTTTTGCCACAGTCTCCCAGCCTGACTCCTGCCACCAGCTCCAGCCCTCGTCAGCCAGCTCTCCCCAGCCAGCTCTCCGTCCCTGGACCCGCCTGCTCTTGCCTGCCTCTGCTCGTCTCCCCGGATTCTCCCCTTGGCACTTACCCCTGGACCCCCATGCCTGCCAGCCCACTCCGGAGCCCGGCCCAAATCCCCAGATTCCTTCTAAATAAACCCTCTTAAACTGGTACTGTCTCTGCGTACCAGTTTAAGAGGGTTTATTCCACCTGGTATAAAAATAGAACTAGGTCTATATTTTGCCTGGAAATTATATTTTATCTTGAAAAAAGATAAAATTTCTGTCCAGCCGTTACAGAAATGTTGCACTGAAATGGTAAGGATGTATTTATATATCATTTTATAAACGGCAGCTCAGCGTTTATGAGTTCACCTGTTTTTGATTGGATTACAAATGTCGCTCATTGGTTGAGGTGTTTTCCCACCCCACCAGCAAATATTATAAAAGCCAGGTATGTTCTGTTCTGATACCCTCCCGTATTTACATTATGTACATTCATTTACACGTCCGATTCTATAAAAGGATTATCTACTTCTTCACCCCAGGACCCAAATGACAATTGCAGCCTGTAACTGCCTTTGGGGTGCAGTGTCGTTAAAAAAAGAAAGTATTGGGAGCCACTGTGAGAACATATTTGGCCCCTGAAGCGTTTGAATGGTACAGTTATTTTTGCAGACTCTGGGTCTGTGTGTATTACTGAATGAATGTTTATCGTACTCTTAAAGGTTAGGTAATAAAACTTCTTCTGTTAAAGACTACATTCCACATCTTCAAGGTCTAAAATCTGAACTCGCTGAGCAGAAAGAGTTGAGCTATCAATTAACTTCAAAAATATTAAAGAAAATATGCAGCCTATATTAAATTGTATACTTTTATTTTATTTATAATACTTACTATAGTGCTGTACCCACATGCTGTACTGATGTACACATTTGAGGGTGAGTTTTGCATTTTTCTTGTCAGTAATGTTTACACAGTGTTTTGTCCTCACTTTGTGCACAGGAAAAATACTGTGCATGTATTATAATGGAGCACAGGAGCAACGAGTACAGGTAGTAGATGTGTCTGTCTGCATGTACTGTTTGAAGCCTTTGTGTCTTTCACCCCCTTTTTTACATACATAGTGTATGATCAAAAATTCTTCCCCCTCTTATCCTTCATTTTAGTGTCACGTGTCGACGATATGTTCTCACAAAAGTTATCCACTCCATTCTGCCCCTTGTATTCAACAACACTGTCTCTTTGGATTGGGACAGAGAAGCAATTGTTATTCGAGGTGAACTTCTGATGGTAAGTTTGATGCAGCTGTTAAAATACAATATATTTGTTCACGCGATAATAAATAGAGTTATAATGATCCTCTTATCCAAGGAATAGAATGGACTTCAGCTCCAGGAGCAGGTGCTTCTTAAGGTTGCTGGGTGTCAGTCGTCTTGAAGCACCCCTACCCGGCAACTGTGAAGTCATCAGCGAATGGCGAGGTCACCTTCTAGCGAGGTAGTATCATGGTACACCGTCAGTCCTGTCTTTTCACCTGAAATAGGGAATCAAAATGTCAAGGAGTTGTTTCAAAGCACACTTATCTCGTTATAAGGGACGTGTAGGACATGATGAATGCAACCGACAATAGACAGGGCCACTAGCCTGGAAATCAAGACCCACATCTGCGTATGTGCAGCACTGTCGTCGTCCGGTTACAGCTGCCAATACCAGATCCAAATTTTCTGACATAGCTAATAAGCTCCAATGGTTGGTGACCAGACCTGTAAGCTGAGCAAATTTTAATTGCCAGCGGCAGGTCTGGATTTCGAGGCCAGAGGGCCACATGAATGATTGCTGTTCTAATGCAGATTCAGATAGTTTTGGCTCAAGTGTCAACAAGAAAGGAAAAAAAGGAGTTTATTTCCCAAATCATTGCCATTGCAAACAAATATTTGGTGTGTGTGTGTGTTGCCAGCTTGTACCTCCTGATGCCAGTAAAGGAAGCGGGGTAGAAGGTTTTGCCACCGAACAAAGAGTTTCGGTGCTCCTGGGACGATGTCTTGGGCTCCACGGTGACAGACTTCTGCTCTTGGATCTGAGCGACTTGAAATCTGTCGGTTTGAGCACAAGATGTATATTCACTGTTAGCAAAAGTACAGACAAAAACATAAAGTATAAAAAAGCAGGTTGGCCTGTGTCAGAGTTAAATTATTATTATATAAGCAGATTCCTATAACTGATATAGCTGAACCTATTGATTTTTAATATGTTTTGGCTACATACATTCATCTACAACAATGCATCACATTTTTCTAAAATAATCATGAGCTTTGTGTGTGTGTGTGTACAACCTTAATCTTAATGAAACAATGTGGACGCATGCCTCTCACCTCCCCACAGACAACACTGTCAGCTCTCCCTCCTTCTTCTTCTCCTTCACTCCTTCGCTCCCTTCCACTTGTCTTGCCTGCACAGTATTTGGCACAGCAGCAGCTGGAGTGCAGCGGGTGTCTACAAACATCCCTCCCAGCAGAGGTCTCTTCTGCTGGTCCAGGATGGTGAAGTTCCCGGGGTGCTTCAAGGGATCTTTGAAGGACTCCAGTGGAGGGATGAAGACGGGCGGCCATTTCTTCTGGGCGCAGCGGGAGCAGCGGTAGCCGTGTTTGGGGGCCAGACCGGACAGGCCGGAGATGGTGTGCAGGTGGGACTGGTGGGGGCACAGTCTGGGCAGGGAGCGGAACGGAGGCAGCATAGGGAACCTGTGCGAGGGAGACAACAACTGATCAGTTTTGAGTGAGTTCAAATGTTGAAAAACATACATTTAAAAGCTTCTTAACGTATAAATAAAAGGAAAATGAGTGAAAATGACAGATTATCAAGTGAAATTTCAACCTCATATTGGTGACTTTCCTGTAATGTTGAATCGTTGCTAAAAAAAAAAGACTCACCTCTTTGCACTGGCTTTTGTAGGTTGAACTTGACATTTCAACACTTTTATGCTCCTGTTTATTGTGTTTTAAATGTGTTTTGATTTTCTTGAATCTTATATGTTTGGTGTTGTGTTTTGAGCCTGTACAGCACTTTGGTCAACTGAGGTTGTTTTCAAATGTGCTTTATAAATAAACTTTGACTTGACTAATGTCCATTCAGTATACAGTATGAAATCAATCCTAATGCCGCAATGACAAGTACGGTAAGTCCTTTAAGAAAGAGCTCCAGCACTGTCCAAAAACTGCCTTTCCCTTTGCTTATGTTCAGCGTGGAACATAAATTAAAAATGTAACATTTTAATGAGCACGCTTGCCAGAGCTCATTGCTTTTGTCTCCCCATTGTCCTCTTGTGCAGAGAAAAGCACATGCAAAAGAGATGAATGCAGCTGTGTTTCCCTGTGTTATACTAGCTATAGTGGCTGACCTCTAGTGACCCCAGAAGCTCCCACTAAACACACACACACAACCACACACACACATACACAGGATCTGAAAGCTTTCCAGATTTCTGTCTGTATATTGTGTGTGTGTGAGAGAGAGAAAGAATGTTCTAGAATCTGAAGGTCACATGTAAAAGCAGCCCATTGAGTGGAGGCCCACTGACTGATGCTCCATGACGCATAGACGTGGCATACATATACTGGAGTGCATTGGATCCAATTACCATCATGTAATATTGTGAGATCAAATGAACTCAAGTTATTCTGTTGGAGATGATGGGTCAGTGCAGCAACAAAAAATAGAGGGAGTATAAAGATGACCAATGATACTGCAATGTATTCACCTGTGGATGCTCATAGTATATGGAGCTGTCGAAACAGTGCTGTAGACTTTGATCCCACGTGTCCCATTAAAAGGTGTCGAGCGACAATCTGCATTCGCCAAGGGAGCGGCAAGCGCCAGAGGACTGATGTTTATTAAAAAAATAAAGAATAAACGCCTATATCACCTATGCCACGGGCCACCCCTGTCGCTGGACTTATTATATTTGAGTCTGAATACTGAATCCTGTCACTTAAAGCTATGTGTGAGATACATACTATGCGTGCATGCTGTACCAAATTACAAAGAGATTGTTTTCTAACATTTTACAATTATTTTTGCTTTGATGGAAAAGTACAAATATAGAATAAGTTGCAGGTGGCATGGCAATACACTATTAAATTATATATATATATATATATATATATATATATATATATATATATATATATATATATATATATATATATATATATATATATATATATATATATATATATATGTGTGTGTGTGTGTGTGTGTGTGTGTGTGTGTGTGTGTGTGTGTGTGTGTGTGTGTGTGTGTGTGTGTGTATGTGTGTGTGTGTGAGTGTGTGTGCTTGTTATATTGAACAATACAACATAAGCACATTTTAAAATATAGCACAAGCATGTTATTTACCCTGTGTTTGCTGACATGAATCAAATTCAGTGGTATGGAGGACAAACAAGAAGTGAGACTGAATTTAATTTGATTAACACCCATAATACAGCAGTGAGTATACCACATCTGTCCAAAGAGCATTCTGCTTCCATCTCTAAAAAGAAACTATATAACTTTTGGAAAGGTTTTTATCTCTCTGCCTGAAATCCTGCCAAATGCGCACACACACACACACACACACACACACACACACACACACACACAAACACACAAACACATAAAAGTATTTTATTACAGCTTCTTGCCAGGAGCCTCCTTCCAGAATGTTTAATTGCCTTCCTCTCTCCCAAAGTTTCCTTGCCCCTGTGTTTAGATTGACCTTGGGAAACATGGTAACTATATGTTGATTTGTGTGTGTGTGTGTGTGTGTGTGTGTGTGTGTGTGTGTGTGTGTGTGTGTGTGTGTGTTGCCTCTTACTTGATTGACGAGCCTTTGCTCATGGCCAACTGTTTGCTCTCGTACTCCAGCAGCAGTTCCTCCAATGCAGCAGCATTTTCTGAAACATCAGATGAGACCCAGTCAAAAATGTTGACTACAGTGACAAGTCAATGACTCCATCTTTTGTTTTGTCAATATTGTAGAAAATAATCATCAAACAGGAAATATTTTAAGTTTATAAATAACGTTCATCTTTGTGCTTACTGGTGAATGATTGGAAAGGAGTGTGACATTTATTTTAAGCCAACTGCCAGTCTTTTTTTTTTTTGTGGTATGTAAACACCAAATTGGAAGCATTCACCTCGACTGAAATGGCTGTGACTGCTAGCATGTGAGTGATATCATATCACTGTTGCTCCACTACACATACCTTTCTTCTCAGTGATGAGGCGAACCAGGACACTGATGGTGTCTTCATTCAGGTCGTCAGATATGTAGGGACAACTGTTACCTAAAACAAGAAGAAAAACGACAGGGGCAGAGAAAATTACAGGGACATATTTTCTTTATACTGTATATTGCATTAATACAGTAATATTTACAATTTAAAACATTGTAGATTCTGGATTTAGTATATTGACATATATACAGGACATAGCATCATCATAATAACAGCATTCATTAAAAAGTGCTTTCATTTTAATATCATAGATAGATGGATCATATTGTGCCACATTTTTGTGTATTGTAAAAATGATTGTCTGGACATCATATTTAGGTAACATGATGACACTAAACCACTTACATGATAACTGGAAAGTTTACTGTATCTTCTGATGAAAATGATTAAATGCAGTTAAAAGCCCAGAAGAAAGCCTCTGGAATATATATGTTAAAATAAAGACCTAAATGAATTAACTTATGTTAACTTAAACAATAACTTCATTCTTTTAGGGCTATTCGTTAAATATAAAAAGATCCATATCAACTGATGAACGTATATCTCCGTTACAACAGCTTCAGTTCACAGAGTGCATGTCACTGCTGGGACATTGTGCCCTATTGCATGGTGGTGCTGATAAGGATGGATGTGGATGACTGACTAGCAAAGAATAGATGTACCTCCATGGCAACTCCCCCAACTATCCCATAATAGCACAGCACAGTGAGGCAGCGGAGATGAGAATGAGAGAGAGAAAAGGGGCGGTCCAGAATAGCTCACTCAGCGATCACGTTCCATTCAGCACCACTGAAGCACACAGGGCTGTGTGTGTGTGTGTGTGTGTGTGTGTGTGTGTGTGTGTGTGTGTGTGTGTGTGTGTGTGTGTGTGTGTGTGTGTGTGTTTGCACGCGCTTGCAGATGCGTGCATGCTGTACCCGATGAAAGCCAGGTGACTGTGTATCCGTGTGCTATGGAGCAAAATGTGACTGTATAGTTGCATTTGTGTGTGTGTGTGTGTGTGTGTGTGTGTGTGCATTTCTGTCTTTCTTGCATAAGCGGTGTCAGGCTGTTGTTAGGCCATAACAATAGCTCTGTTTCCACAGTGGCTGTTGCTATGCGAGGATACCGGCATCCATTTCTCGGTGTGGTACTCATTGGCTTCCATTGATACCTTCAACAAAGTCCAGCCCATGTGTTTAATGTTTCAGTGTCAGCCACAGTCAAAGGCCCATCGCTTTGTGTTTAAATGTGTTTCTTCAGTTTTAGAAACACAATGTTGAATAACCTCCAACTTTTAAAAGCAACGCCCCAGTGGAGCTAACATGGTGGAAACTGAAACTCCGGCAACTGAACACTAACTTTGACTCTCCCCTTGTGGCCCAGACTCACTCAAGTCATGTGTCGTTCAATCGACTCCCTTTGCCCTTCCTGTCTCTCTCCTCCAGGGGCCTGTTTCAGGTAGCTGGTTTTACATACTCTGGGTTTAACCCTGCGCTCTGAGTTGGTAAACTCAGAGCGCAGGGTTGATAAGCAACTCTGGGTTTTCGGTTTCAGAACAGTGGATCAGCGTTGGGTTTATCAACTCTGAGCGTGTTCACTCTGGGTGGAGCGTGTGCATAAAAGCCATCGTCAATGGATCGCTGATAACATGATTCACCATGGAAACAGAAGAAACAAATGATTGATCCTCCCACTTCTCCACTTCTCAAAAAAGAAAAAAAGAAATCTCCGCTCCTCCCACTAGAGTTAGAAATATTAACGAATGAGTTTATGGTAGCCTATGGAGAAGAATTAACGGGGTATTGTCTCATAACTCTGATCTAATCTCCTCGGCAATTCAGAAAAAAACAGAGCAAACATTTTTTGTCAAGATAATCATTTCGCTTCCGTATGAGAAGCCATAGTCTATTTTAAAAAGTTACGCATATCAGCTGTAAAGTAATAAAGCTGCCAGAACAGACTGTCGCTTCTTTTAAATGGGGAGTGAAATACATTAACGTCAAGACACATTAGGTGACAGTTTCCATTGAAGAGCCTGATTGATTTATTACCAGATCCATTTTCCTCAAGTGATCACAGTTTAAATAATTATATAATTTTTATATTCATATTAGGCTATTTAACGAGGCTTGTCTGTGACTTTAGGATCGCACAAGTGAACTACAACGATCGCGTGCAGCCGCAGCGTTACATGAATCCACCTGACATAAATCTGTTCAGTGGCACAGACGTTAAAAAACATACAATAGGCTACAAATAGGTTTATTAATCTGAATGTAGAGCATGTCACGATGTGTAAGGTGGCCGCCTATATGAACGGACCGAGGGCTGAGAACAAGGCTACTGATCAGATAAATGATTGGTCAAACGTAAAATCATCAGGAAATGATAAAAACATCCCGATGGAGATTTCTATAGAGTGATTTTGCTTCAAACTGTACAGGGACGCGTGTGACAGTGACACTCTTTCTTCAGTCGGAGCTGCAGCGTAAAGTGAAAACAAACTCGGGTAGGTCTAACCACCTATCCAGCAGGTTAGACCCACGGCGTATGTTGCCGCAGTAACTGACTCTCGGTTGCACTGAACCTGCTACCTGAAACGGAAAACCCAGAGTTTCCACCAACTCAGAGCGAACAAACTCTGGGTTGCCTCAAAACCAGCTACCTGAAACAGGCCCCAGCTCTCCTGCCACTGCACTCCCAGATGAGTCAAACTTTTCCCTGTTTGCAGTTATGCAAGGTCTAGTTTGACCCGTGCCGAGCTAGGCTTAGCCCCCCCCCCCTGAGTTTAACTCTAATCCTCTAGTCCAAACAGGACCGCAGCATACAGACGGACTGCGCACCGCAACATGGGTAGTAGTTAAATGATAATAAAAGATGGAAAGAGGGAGAGAATTTAAGTTTTTGCGAAGCGGCATCCAAAGCCTCCTATACTGCCCTCTGATCCTTTTTACCTCCAGACTTTTACTTCCTTACATTATCCACTTTCTATCGTCTTTACTAACTTTGGATTATCCTCCCCTCTTTTTTTTCTTTTGTGTACCTCACTCAAACCATCACTGAACAATTACATCATCTCTCCCAAAAGTTGTGCAGGAGGAGAGCAGGTGTGTTGAGTCATTCAATCAGGTGTGGTCAATCAGTGAGAAGTATAAAAGCAGGAGGAGAACCTGAGACTTGCGCTTGTTTGTGTTTTAACAGTTCATTTAGCTTTCTATTCTGCTTAACATAACTGTTTAATTTCCTCCTACAGACTTAGCTTATGTAACAGTGATCATCTGTTGCCTTATGTTGCATCATTGTTAATTGGCTACATTATTACTCCATAGTTACTCCCTGATCCACATCAGGACGTAACAACACCTACATCCAAATAAAACCGTATTATCCCCTTGACTGACAACTTTATCACTGATAAAATCCCATTAAGTTTCCTATAGGGTAGCACACATAATCAACCTTAAAGCGTTACCATGGAAGACCTCAACACGCTCTAAGAAATGGACAGAGCAGCAGAAGAAAAGAGGACAGACAACAACTCCAGAAAGGAATGAGAACAGGAGAGTAAAGGGGAGAAAGAAAGAGGAGACATAAACCATGAGGTGGGGATCTGATTGAATTATTGATTTTGGCTGGGAAAGGAGAGATGGAGAGATGGCTGGACAGTGTCATGTTCAGACGAGAAGTAGAGCGGGTGTCAGGGAGCCAAGAAATAGGATGAATGGAGAGCATAAGCTCGTGGGCGGAGGGCGGTTCAGGGAGTTTCCCCTTTGGGTACAGGGGTGTCTTGAGTTTCACAATAAAGCCCTCGGAGAGGAGGGGGCGTAGGCAACGGCCGCAAAAGCAAAAGTCAGAGATCCATTGACGGAAATAACTGTTAGTGTGACCTTGTCTTTCTTCGTGAAAGGATACGTACTATATCAGAAGAGATGGGATGTATGCCATGTTTTATGTTTATCTGCCATGCATTTAACTTTTAGGCTAGATTTTCCTTGGAGGCCAGCTCCAACTATTCATTCATTCATTCATTCATTCATTCATTTATTCAACCTTTATTTATGCTCAAAAGATCATTTAGGGGAGACCCTCGTTATGTTGAGGTGGCAGCTGTGCTTTGACGCTGTGACGCTACATATGGCCAAGTGGATGTCGTGCAGCTTTCCTCTGAGCCTCGCACCATCAGGCGAGTGAGGGAAAAGCCAGCTAAGCCTGCTGGTGCACTGAATGACAGTAAGTGCCAGTCATGTTTGCAGTCAGAGTGTAATACCTGTAATAAACCTAGCTGTGTGCACTAGAAGTTACACATCACTTTACACACTGATAGTTTTTTTTTTTTTTTTTTTTTTTTTTTGGGATGTGTGCTCTATACTTGATGTATTTTGTTCTTACTTGATGTATTTTGTTATTGCTTATGTAAAGCACCTTGAATGGCCTTGTGTCCGAAATGTGCTCTAAAAATAAACTTGCCTTGCCTTGCCTTGCCTAAAGTCATAGTTTGTAACCAGTCTTTGTGCTAAGCTAAGCTAACTGCCGGCTGGTTGCAGCTGCATATTTAAAGAGGACCTATTATACTACTTTTCTGGTCTTAATTTCTTGTTTTACACTGCTATAGAGCAACCTGACACGAATCACATCACAAAAAACTATGTAGATTTTCGGGAAGCTCTTTCTCTTATTTTGGCGATCCAGCACATCCTGTCAACACTTGAGTGTGTGTGCTTCGGCAATCTCCACTCCCTCCGCCTGTGATCGGCCATCTCCGCTCCCCTCCCCCCCCCCTCCTGCAAACCCCACTCCGTTGTGATTGGTTATCTTCCTTCCGGAACACTTTCAGTGGCGGGAAGCGCGAGCATGGACCTATAAGGGCGCGAGGCAGACGCGAACAGGGAAGTGACAGCATTACCATACATGGAAACATCCGCGTGGTGACTTCACAAAGTTACATGCGACGTCACAAAGTTACGGAAGGGTAGACCGCTTTGAACACGTGACTTCTCGACTGGCTAGAATAGTGTTTAGTGCTCTGCACAGACACCCCAGACGGTCAGCAGGGAATACGTCGAAATGCATGTAAGTCACTATTTGATAATTTAGTATGGTTAAGCATGACTATGAATCATCATAACAATGTTTATAGGTCATAAAAGTCAAAAAGTATCATAGGTCCGCTTTAATAAACTGATATGTAAGTGGTTTCACGCTCCTCCTCAAACTCTCTGCAAGAAAACAAAAAAGTGCATTTCCCAACAGCTTGCAAAGTAAATGTTACTTTAAACTTCTAACTATGTCCACTTGTTGCCTGAGGCAACCACAGGAACACAATAGCAAAGTTTGCAATTTTCGATGAATTGAAAATACTCAGACACAGTTTATCAAACTCCAATTTCCTCTGTGTGGACATGGTACCAGGAAGTTCACCCTTCATTATATGTCCTGTGTCCCACAGTGTTAAAAAGCTGTTCTGAACAATACTAACATCATCCAAGTGACATGAGGGCTTTACCTTGTATACAAGCCTGAGAACCAGTACAGTCAGTACATCAAGTACAATGGACGCATAAAGGAAGTATGGATAGGGATATCTATAATACAGAAAGTATAGATGGTATTTTCTTCTTCATGGAGTTCTAACCAGGTGTTAAAACAGCCACAAGTGAGTTGTGCCCTCACATGAACAAATGGCTGAACTTAAAAAGAGAAAAAAAGGAGATTTCCATTTGGGTCAAAGTACTCCAGGTCTATGACTACACACTATAAAAAAGGACAGGAATAAATGGCACTCATATTACTCTGTCACTGTGCAAGCCGCAGAAAACAGGTAACACCTTTATAATTGTTTGATCCCACTGTGTCTGTCTTTGTCTCTCTATCTTTCTCTCGCTTTAGTTTTTCATGTGTCGATATCTATCACTCTTACGACTATTACCATCCCCACCCCTCTGTCTATCCTTTTCCCTCTGCCTTCCACCTGCTACATCTCCATTCCTCTTTCTGTGTTTACTCAAGTCAGCTTCTCTCTGACCTCAGTAGGGTGAGTGAGTTGATGGGAATACTTTTTTCCCCCTTTCGCAAATGAGAAAATGACAAGAATCACAGCGCAGGCTTAGGAACACACTGCAGAGCATGCATGACATGTCGTGACCCCTGCAAAGTCAAAGTTCATAGAGATAAAAAAAAAAGTCTCCATCACATCACAGAGACACATAGACTGTGGCTGCACACTGAGACACTGCCCTTTGAGTTTGGCCTGGCTTTGCCCTTAATACAATGACGTAAATGCTAGTATGCTATAATCCCTATAATAAAAAGATCTGCTCACCTTCTTTCTGTGGCGTGGCAGTCTCCTCATCCCCTGCCTCCTTGTCAGCAGTGCAGCGGTATCCCTTCTTCTTCAGGATGTTGCAGATGAGGATGCCCAGCAGGCCCATCACACAGAAGATGGGCACCAGAGCAAACACAGCGTACTCTGCCGTCTTCTCCTCAGCACTGCGTACCGCCGTGCCATTGACCGGCCCGCCTGCTCCGCCCGATGGACCTTTGCCCACTGTGCGCACCATTCTGACACGCAACAATGCTGCCGCAAAAGAAGAAGGAGAAGAAGAAGAATAGACGGGTATAAGAGCAGCAGACACGTGGCGTTATCTCCATAAAATGAATCAGTTCGATCTTGGATGATGGATAAGCAGCATTTTAAGTTGCAACACATTTTCTAAGACACACGCTTACTTTTCACGCAGGGACTCTGGGTGGGAACTTCGCCAGCGGCAGCGGAGTGAAACCTGCAAATAGTAAAAAGAAAGGAGAGAAATATAATTAGAAAAAAGAGGTGTGTGTGTGTGTGTGTGTGTGTGTGTGTGTGTGTGTGTGTTGTCTTGTTTTCACGACACCCGAAAGCATTTTGAAGTCAGTCCTGCAGTTTTATACCTGTAGCTGGATTAACAAGCTAGACATGTAGGTTGAAGACAGATAGGATACATATAGTGAGGGACAACGGTCATTCCTTACCCAGGCAGACACACTCCACAGACAGCATCGGACGTGGCAGTGCCAGGGGTTGTAACCTCACGGCCAAGAACCTCGCAGGATGCGCGTGGGCGGCAAAGTTCAGAGTCAAATGCATCTGAAAAGCTTCCAGTCGGGCACGATCGACATCGTACCACCTCAGTCCAAGTTTGGATCTGCCCACAAGCCTATCAAGAAAGAACACACTTCTAAACTCAGAAAGGAGAAGCATCATTCTGCTTCTGCTGTTTGTCTAGAGTGTAACACTTACAGTATATGATGTCAAAGTGGTTCGCAAAAAAACAGACAGCTTTTAATCTTTTAACTCCTGTCTCTGGGCTTACTGTAATTAAAACAATGATGTCTTCTTTATACTTTCATACCGAAGAATAGCTTCACAGACTGTTTAAGAAAGGAAAAATCTAAATGTTTAAGTTATGAATTAAAGTTTTGTTGTATGAGTAACAGCATGTGATCTACAACAAATTCAGAAATACAACTGGCAACAAAAGAAAAAAATGACTTGACACGAATAATAAAGCCATGTCATGCATGTCTATCATCATCATAAACACTTGATTTATGATGCATGTTATGTATGACTCTAAACATAATTTTAAATGGAAGAGGAGTTGCATTCATTGTGTAGATGTAGTTGTTTGATGGGAATACACTATTTGTCTACAGTAAATCACTCGAAAACATGTAGGTATTGTAATTAATTTGGTCTAACTGCAAATTAACTCAAAACGAAACACAGTGGTCCCTATACATTTGGAATATGGGGTGAAAGTTTATAGTTTCTTAGGGGACAGAACATTTACTAGAAAGACCACAAATGCACTTTATAGTATGGGCTCAAATAGAGTACAATAGATATATTTTCCTGAAAATGTCCCTGAAAGCAGGTTTAAGTTATTAATTATTTTATTTCAGTTTGTAGTCTCACCTTGGAAGGCTCCTGGCCCGCAGGGCATTGCAGACACTCACACCTCTCCCACCACCGACACAGCACTGCTGCAGTCCCACCACAGCCAAACACCTGGGAAACACACACACACACACACACAGAGAAGCTCATGAGTCAGAGGGGGGATTTGCAGTAAATCCTCATGTGCATGCCACACGGTCTATAACAAGACAAACTGAATGTCAGATGTAAAGAGCTACATACGTGCACCCTTGAAAAATGCAGACCAGCTATATTTACACAAATAACCACAAACGCACACACATGGATATATTTACCGTGAGGAGGACAAGAGCTGAGCAGCAAAGGTGGTTCCTCATCTTCTTCAATGTATTCTTCTATGTTCATATGATCTGAAAGATAGAGGAGACAGATACAGGTCAGAAAAGGGGAAAAGGGGGTTAATCACGTTTCAAAAAACACACACACACACTCACTCGGATATTCTGTTTATATATTGACGGCATCACAAGCCAAACTTTTTCATTATGTCCCAAGACACACACATACAGAACCTTAGCATGCACACTCAAAACCACATAACGCTCACATGACGTAAAAAAACATGAGTCATTTTCTGTGACTTATCGCAAAGTGGCCGGAGAGACAGGGGGTAAGGAGCAGTGGTAAATGCCATAAATAACATTTAAATTAAATCAGGTTATTTTTGTGGGACAGGAGTGAATGAGCCAGGGCTTTTCGGATGCTATTTTTGTAGCTGTAGGTTCTCACGTGTTCATTTCAAGTCCTTATTGAAGCTGCAACACAATCTTTTGCCAACACATAATGACTTTCTCCACACCTGACACTAGCTGCACACGGGATGAGTAATTCCTTACATTAAGGTGAGTCTTTAGGGATAAATGTGATCAAAGCTGACATAAGTAAAGGGGTTCAAATGGTTTAAAGGTGCACTATGCAGTTTCAGAAGAGGGGGATTTGTTTACATTTACAGAGCCTTCAGTAAGTTTACAAAACATATGTTCTATGTACTATGCACTTATTAGTATTGAATAATTCTACCATCATTAATCAAAACTGAATTACTTTGAGGAACCTGGGACCAAAGTTAAGACTAGAATATGTTTGTAAACCAAACTGTGGGCCCTGCTGCTGTAAACAACAACAGTGAAACAGTCACTTTTTAGGAAGCTTTCTAACTTCAAACAGTGTTCCAGGGATCACATTTTCCTATGAGGAAAGTTTGTTTATTCAGTTATGAGAATAGACCTTAGACAATGTTTACTTCTCTGACACAACCAAAGTTATATACAGTAGTGCACATTTAACTGCTTTGTGTTGCAGTGTTTCTTAATGATATTGGGAATAAATGAAAGCAAACATTAAATCACAAACTGAAATCATATTGATACATGATGACTAGATTGAACCTATGTGATATTGTAACATTACAAGAGTAAGGGGTCGGCACAGTGGCCACCAAACCAACTTTAAAGAGGGTTAAGGTTCAATTCCCGTGACTGCAAATGTGCTGAAGTATCACAGGGCGGAGGTAAAATTCATCCTGTTCATGCTGTTCTGAATTTTAACCTGAATGCTAAAATCTGCTTGAATCTAATCAGACCTAGAGTGTTAAAAGTCAATTGCAGCCAAGAATACATTTGAGGAATTAATGCATTTCCAAGACCAGCTATCTAGAATAATACAAAATAAATAATACTTTTTTAACAAAGCCTGTTAATTTAAACAACTGACAAAATAAAACAAGAGAAGTTTGTTGCACGAAATTTGCTGTGATCTAGGCTCCCATTTGTTGCGACAATTACAGGACTGACTATTGCTGGTACATTTCTCCAAGGAGGTGAGAATGATAGACTGGTTGGCCACAAAGGCTTGTAAAACAGCTAGTGACCAAAGCTAAAATACAGGAGGAAGAGAGAAGAAAGAACCGAATGATTTTAAAAGGATGGAGGAACATTTTGAAAACTGAGTGACAGCAATGGAGTGATCAGTCAGTATAGATACAAGTATAATCCAAAAGCAAAGAAGTAGAGGAACATAAAGATGATGAAGGTGAAGATAGTAACACAGAAGGAGTGAATGGGAGAGAGAGGAGAAAGACAGAGTAGCTTACATACCCCAGACTTGCAGCTGACTGAAAGGGTTGCTGTGGCAACTCAGCAAGGATGCTGTGTATGCTGCTGCAAATGCTGAGTTAGGACCAAACCCAGATGTTCTCTAACTTCGAACAGCTGTCCAAAAAACAAACAACTCTTGATAAAAACCAAAATTTGGTGCAGCTTACTCAAAAATTCCTGCTGGACTATACAACTAGAAAATTGAGACAAAAAAAAATGAAATTCTATAAAAGATATCACTGTGAGACGGACATTATGCTAAAATGACCCGGAAAAAAAATGAAGAGACAAAACTCGCACAAGTCTGTGCAGCTGAATGGAGAGCTCATACCTGCCTGTGTCTTATAGTGTCACTTTGACCACAGACACACCTCTGACGTCCGTAAGACATGCCCCTTATATCACAGCTAAAACAGAGTGTGTGTGTGTGTGTGTGTGTGTGTGTGTGTGTGTGTGTGTGTGTGTGTGTGTGCGTGTGAGTGGGTGCGTGTGTGAGTGTGTGCGTGTTGTATGTGTGAGCTGTGAGGCAGGCCACTTTAATGTACCTCTTCACCTTTGAAGAGGTAAATTAACTTAAACTTCTTCACGCAGGTGACAAAACGTGACTTATATTAACAAGGAAATAAAAAAAATCTTCATGATTTTGGTCTTCATGCCAATGAAAGGCTGCAAACGCATAATTTAAGGGAGGAAGAGAAAGATAAAGCAAGGATAGAAATACCACTAGTTTGAAAAAAACAACACAGGGCTGAAGGGCAGGAGTCTATAGAACCGCAGAGTACGACAAGATGGATGGAGGGAGGGATGGAAAGAAGAGAAAGTGGCAGGGAGTGAGATTGCTAAAACTTGAGTCCTGATAGCATGTTATATTTAGAAGCATTTGTTAAAATGCTATACAGACCAGAGCAAGAGGCTAATTATATGTCACACACACACACACACACACACACGCACACACACACGCACGCACACACACACACACACACACACACACACACACACAACTAAAATTAAAAGGGGCGAAAATGATCAATAAAACGACAATGATAGAGAGAGCAAAACAAAAATGGGACCCACAATTAAGAACTTCTTTTCGGGGGAACGTGTCAAGTAACAAATTGGCCCGGGTTAGAGGGGTTGAAGAAATCAGTTTTTTCATCCACAGAGAAACTCTCTTGACCTCCAGAAGTGCAGTCATTGAAACAACTGTACTTAAACTCCATCAGAGCGAGGAGAAATTGATTTATCGTGTGGTGATCAGGCCGTGTTCACGTTCAAACAGTTTGGAGAAGGCTTTGTATTCGAGCATGGAACTCAAAAGCATCTGCTAAAAGTAGTAGTAGTTTTTGTATTGCGTGTCATCAAGTTGTTCCGAAGTCATTCTTTACTGGATCACTTTTGCAACACTAAGACTCCAGTCAATGCAAAGATGTTTGGTAATGAAGAAATCGACAGAGGTTTGTCTAGTATTTCACCACCGATTTTTCATCCGCCTCCATTCACCACAGTCTATAACTTTACAGCAGCACATAACTTAATCATTGTCCTTTCTTGGAATGTCTAAAAGTTTTTTTTTTCGGACATCATGGCCAAATCATAAAACTAAATCAGAATCAGTTCTGTAAAGCCAAATACCTTTCTGAGGAAGACCTCTGAAAGTGTAATCTATGTCTGGTTCTGAGTGATTATCATGGTTGTTTTTGGCTCTGATTTTGAACACAGATGCAATAAAAAATGGTAATACCTTTTTATTCTGAGACATTCCTTCATCCCTAAGAAAGGAAATTGGAGTTCTTTGTCCGCCTGCCATAACTTTGGTCCCCCAACCTTGAACTCTCATACCCCTCTTCCACATGTTCTTTCTACCCACGCAAGACATGCGTCAGGATAGAAATTCAATAACACTTTCAAGGAAAGGAAAAAGTGTGTTGACTTTTCCCAAACTGTAAAACAGTAATTAGCCGAAAAACCTCAGTGCTGTTGTTTGACACATTCAAATAACAAGTCGTGACAACATCAGATGACCAGTCACATTTTCTGTTTTGTTCAGGGGGAACTAAAAATAGACATAATAAATAAGTAATGGCAAAGTCATGACCAAAACATGGATGTTATTCCATCCTGTGGTGGTTTTTGGGGGCGAGGAGCGAAGTTGCAGTTAATGCGTTGAACAAGCTTTTTCTGTCTCCTTGATGTTATGCAGCGGCAGAAGGAAGGTAGGAAGGACGGAAAGAAGGTTCCAAAAATGATGAAACGCTAAAATGAGTTGAACTCCTTCTGGCCTTTCAGTGTGAGGTGACCAAGCAGCCTTAACAATGAGCGAGGACCACAATGTATTTAAGTGAGACAAAAATGCACCGTAATGCTTACCGATCTGACATATTTAAAGCTGGTAGACCAAATATACCACTGTGAACAAATAATGATCACAACAAAACAACCTCCGGTTTGCTTTATGTCTGTGTAGATCAAGATGGTTTTAGGATAGCTTAGCCGGAATGCTTGCTTTAGGTCAACTTTGTTTAAAAAATAAACAATCATTTCTTTAGTAGAATCTAACCTAACAGGACATCTTAAAATAGCTTTTCTTCACTTTATTATTTCAGCAAATGTTGGTAGGCCAACTCCTAGTGAGTCTGAATTAGTTTTAAATGAAGTTGCCATCTTTTTAATGTCATTGGGATTAAGGCATTTGCGCTTTTTTTGTAGCAGCCCCACCCACATTTAATTTAATTTGGTTTCCACGCACTCCATTTTGTGAAGAAGAAAAAAACAACTCAATAGGTGTTGACCTAGCTCAGTAAGGGAACCCAGATGTATTGTATGAAGAGAAAATATGTCATTGTTTATTTCTAGTGGCTAAGGGTCTGTCCTCTTAAAGGCCTACTTCACCGGATGGAATATGAAGGTGTATTGAACTCACCTTTAAGCTAAATTTACACTGACCTCACAGAACACAGGAGAATATCAGTAGTGACATTAAACTTCAGTTCTTAGGAAAACTTGGAATCTGAGGCTGCTTAATTATGTTTCTATTTAGCAAAAAGGTCTACTTCCAAGTAAATACTTGGACAAAGTCATCGAAGAAAACAATGTAAACCTTTTCTGAACTTTGATCAAGTATTTTTACTTTAAGGTTAAATAAAATAGTATGCAATCTGGTTCAATGAGGTCTACGGGGAGGTTAGGGTAATAGGTGTTGTACTCGACATACTGTTGAGTACAATCTATTTGTAATATTGAGTATGGTAGCAGCAGTTGTTTGCCAGAACTAGCAGTCTGGGACAGATCATTTGAAGGATTACTTGCTCCTCCTCAGGTTGAGAAATCCTTCTTTGTCTTTGTCTGGCTCATAAACCTCTTTAAAGATCCATTACAGTATTATCTCAGAACTGCATTGTCACCAAGCTTAAAACAGGTTTGTTTTTCTTAACTCTTGAAGAGTTCTAACCGCAAGACAAAGACAATTTGGTGATACATGATCATCACATGGGATCGCAGTGAGGTTAGAGACTTTATATGATTTTCTGAGATTTAGCAATGCTCCTCTGGTGCTACAAAAATGACTGATGAGACCGTCTGGCCTTTCAATAGCGCCTCAGAAGTAGAAGTGTATTTCCCTCTTCATTGTGAAGTGATGATTGACAGAAAAAGACAATCACTTAGATCCCACATCATAATGGCTACCATATAAGCCCATTGGGTCACGTAGCATGGCCGGGGGCTCGGGAAAAACCTCTAGGGACGAACATGAGAATTATCTTCCGGCCCATGGAGTGAAATACAATAGAGAAGAACTGCACCAGCAACAAAAGGGCTTTATGGTAATTACACTCCTTTATCCATCAGACATTTTGTGGACCGAGAGATAATGTGCACATGTATGACAACGACGCGATCAGGACAACCATACCCTCTGTTTGACTTAATGGAAGTGCCCATTAGGAGCAAACGAAAGGCTGATTTACTCTGACACTATCTACGTTGGTGCTCGGACAATGTCTCATTATAGAGGAGTGTATCTCATAACTGGGCAGGTGTCGAAATCTCATCATACGTCTGCGGATGCGTTTCTCTCTTTTTGTGCGTCATTACTCCTTTCTTTCCTTGGGTTGACGGTATGTCAGCCGTCATTGGACAGCAGAAACATCACAGGCCTCGCTCTGGCCGGCCTTGACCGGAGGAAATAGAGATGAAGAGACAGCGAGGTGATCCACTTGTTTAACAGCTCTGTGATACCGTCAGAGTAATACCATTGCAGCAACCAGAGATCCCACAATGCACCAGGGTGACAACACACTGTCCTAATTTCAAATGAAACTTGGGTGAAACAACAGCATTGTTTTTGTTCATAGAAACTGATGCCACATGTTACCATCTGGTACTGTATGTCATAAACTCACTTTTACTTTAGGTTCACTAAAATTGCTTTCAAACCACTATGTCTGTCCATCTCAAGCTAAAGGAAATAAATGGAAGACATGCAAGTATGACTATGCCTGCATTTTATCAGTGGTGCTTTTTAGATGTCATTTAGTCCGGTTTTGCAGGAATTTTAAGGAATTACCTTGAAACTTTGGAAGTGAGTAAGTTAGACCATTTTGTCTTTCACTAATTTAGACTTTAATGTCTGCATCAATACAAAATAAGCCTACAAAAGGTTAAGTTTTTCAAGGACACTTCTTTAATAATATTTCAACCAACCAGAAGCCAATCCCTCTGTTTACCCAAGGACCCTAATATAATCCAAGGTCTTTTTTTATTTTCATGGTTTAAGGGAACAAAAGTAGAACAGGAGGCAATCTGAGTTGGCAAAATGTGTGTGAGAGTGGGTGTTTTTCGAAGAGTCTTGTATTTTCCCTTACGTCAACAGCATCATTAACTGTGCATAAAAATCAACTCCTTATGTTCCAACACCTGCAATTAAAATTTGCAACCCTATGCAACCGTACCTCTTCCCAAAAAAGCTAACACACAAGCACATTCTAATAGAACAATTCTAATTTTTACACACAAACACCCACCCACCCACCCACCCACCCACACACACACACACACACACACACACACACACACACACACACACACACACACACACACACACACACACAAACATGTGGCTGCTCTGTAGAAAACAACACTTTCAACATGTGATCTCTATTCGCTGAACAAATACGGAGGATTTACTTAATTACTGTTTTAGTCAGTGGAAGAATTCACTCTTCTCTAATCTCTAGTTGTTCGGAAGATGAGCTCAGACAAAGAAAACATGATTTTCGTCCTCTGTATGGGCAGATTGTATTCATACAACTGCTCTTCATTGTTTAATGAAATGGCAAAAATTGATTCAATGCTAAATTACAGATCTTCTATTCCAAGTCTTGGTTCTTCTCGTTGTCTCCTGAAGTGACAAAAAAGGGAAATGTAGCCTTTGACAGCATGGCAGAAAGATGTAAACCTCGAAGAATACTGCCTTAAAAGGAACAATTTGGCAAAGATTTGGGGAAATAAATGTCATCCCTTTCTTCTTTTTTTCTCTAAGATATTTTTTTTGGCATTTTTATGCTTTATTGATAGTGTAGAGACAGAGTTGAAATGGGGCAGAGAGGGGAGTGACATGCAGAGAACGACCGCGGGCTGGAATCGAAGCCGGGTCCGCTGCTGGCCGAGGCCCATGGGGGGGACGCCTTACCAACTGAGCTAAAGGCGCCCCATGTCATCCCTTTCTGGCCGAAAGTGATATTAGGAGACAGTTGCTGGTTCGATTTGCTAACATAAACCCTCAAGCAGGGGGACTCAAGTAGTGGAGCCCTGAAAAGGTAACAAGCCGGCAGCCCCACTGAAGCTCAATAAATACCTTGTCACATCTTGCTTGTTTAATCCATAAAAAAGCTATCCTTGACAGATAGGTGAAATCACCTGGCAACTAGCAGTGAGTCCAGAAAGTCACTGCCCCCTGCACTGCAACGTAAACCGACATCTTAACTAATGAGATCAAACGTGTTAATTAGTGAGCTGCAGTGGTGCTGCTAGGTAGATCTTATGCCAGGCTATCTTTACCGTCTATGTGCTAAGCTAAGCTAACTGCCTCCTGGCCCTAGCCTCATATGGAACAGACAGATATGAGACTGTAGTGGTGTCACCCTGCTCATCCATCTAGTGTCAGGAAAGCAGTAAGTGCATTATAAAAATGTAAAACTGTGACTTTAACGCTTGGTGTAGTGAGGTAGAGTGGTGGAGTGAGTCCAATGAGAAACCTTCCCCTCTGGGCTAGGTGGAGGCCAGAGTGAGGGGATCTTAACCAGAGCTCTGGGAATGTTAAACATGTTAAACAGCTCCATATGTGTACTCAGTGTACTGTATGAACTTTACATAAAGTAAACTGTCCCTACAGCACAAGATAAGCAAGAAAGCGTGATTTTGCAACCTTGTAGTGTGCCCCAAACATTCAAACCCAACCACAGACACGCACGCTCGCATCCATATATATTTATGGATCTGATGATCTAAATGTGCCCTGTTTGGAGATGTATTCAATACTCTATAAAAGTGCTGAAACAGACCAGAAGTTCAATTTCCAACTTTGTTGGCTACATCTTAATTACTCAGCGGTTGTTTTGAAACTCGGCATGTCATTCAAATGTGTCTTGTCACAAAGAGTTCGACCCAGACATGTTGCTGTGTGATTTGCTCTGGCGACTAAAAGCAAGCAATTGGTTACTGGCGAGTTCAGATAGCAGATTATGGTTTGCCACACAGATTCTTCTTTCCTCCCCCGGAGCCGGCCCTTCGGTTAACGAACTTCTGCAGTCTCTGTTCCCTCTCTTCTTGAAACTTATATTTTCAGACCTTATCATTAAACAGTGCAGTGAGGGAGCAACAGGGCAGATGGAAGGGACTGAAGGTGGAAAGGGCATGAACTGGAGCCTAGCAGGGTGAGATTAATCTAGTCTAATGTAATGTGACTAAACAGCCAGTCAAGGTGAAGAACACATACAAATACATGAATGTCAGTGTTATTTTCTTTGAAAAAGGTTGTAGTCTTTAGAATGTACTTCACTACTTGAATTCAAATTTGAAGTTTATTTTTTCTGTTCTAGTGTCATTTGGTACCAGACAAGGAGTAAATTATCATAAACTTCTGTAGTTTTTATTATAAAGACACTTTTTCTTCTAGCAAACCACAATTCACACGTCAATATAAAAGGTTGGGATAAAATCTGAGACCGTGAATTTTGTGAACTTAAGTTACAAAGGAGCTGAAAAAATCCGGGAAGTGACTCTTTCCCACGTCCTGACTTTCAAAACAATGAATTCGGACGACGGAAACCCTCTGCAGCATGATTTGCAGTTTGCTTTGTTCCCTGTAATATCATGGGAATGAAGCAGATAAGCAGATAGATAAAAAATAAGGGACATGGCGCTCTCCTGAGGGAAGTCTGCTTTCCAAAAGGAGAAGGCGTGGCGTAATGGTATACATTTTGGATAGTGCTTTCCATCAAATCCTGCTTCTTCCATTACTACTGTAACTAGAATACATATCTAATGTGTGTGAACACGTATACTCCAAGCATCTCCATGTGTCAGTAAGCAAGCATTTTCTGGATGCTCACTCCAATGTTTTTTTTTCAGGTTTTTGTGTCTAGGTGCCTGTTGGAGGCATTTAGAGGTTTTTTGTGTTTATTATATTTAAGTAAATACATTTTTAGTTTATGGCTTAAATTATGATTTACGAATTACAAAGTGTATGAAATATTAATCAAATGTTTATTCTTATGTATATTATGCAATGTGGTGATTAGTATTTTGTGTCACCTGGGGTGTCTGCTCTACCTTGAGCCTATTGGAGGCCCTCATATAGGGGAGGGATTTTGCTTTTGTTCAGGTTTGGAAGACAGTGAGCCAACAGTTTTTTGATCGCGTTACCACATTACTTCATATTATTTCACATTGAAAAGTTTTTTTTGTATAGTAAGAACCCTGTTTTGGCCGCAAATCAGTGACATTGTTTGGAGTTTTTATGTTTATTATTTTCTGGAAAGTCAACCGGAGTTATTGTTTAATAAATCACTCAACACCAAGTTAAACTCTTTCCGTGCGTGCTTACCAAAAGGACGTGTGTCGGACTATCTGACTAAGGAACAAGTAGAGCGAACAAAGGGTTCGCCACATCAGAGCCCCCTATAATTATCCAATCCTTGGCCAGTATTCTGCGCGTGCAGAGTGCTGAGCCAGCTTGGATGGGGATCTGCAGTCGGTGCAGTGGTAATTTCCTTGGCACGGGATTGTCTGGCTGACATTGGGGCGCCCGGCATGCACAGGGACGGAAGACCGTCTGGAGGCGTTCCCAAACCACTCTGGTCGAGCGAATGGACGGACAGATGACAGGATTGAGGTCTTAATTAAAGCCCTGCTGTGTCTCCGACCTAGCCATACTCATATGACCTAGCCATACTCATATGCTCAAATAGAGTTGCATCATGTCTCTCTATTAAGTTACACTGATAATCCCTACATGTTATTTTTGTCACAGCTCCGAAACAGAATACACATTTTGTATCTTCCTGTAATCGTCTCTTGTGCCTCTCTCTCTCTCCCTTACTGTCTCTCTGTTTTTCTCACTCCATCTTCCTTTAGTCTATTCTTCTCCTTTCTTTGACCTTCCTCATCCCGCCTGCCCACAACTATGATAACATTCAGTGTACGATAAATGTCGGATGGGCTGGATCGTGCAATGGGGGTTATAATTGTTTCAAGATTGTCCGCTCACATTTATTTGGAATGGTGAAAACCTTAGTAATCTTCAGGTAAGACCAATATACTTATGTGACTATGATGAGGGATGATTGTTCTTTCAAGAAAATAAAGTAGCCTACAACCCTCTAAAGTCATACTAACCAAGAGAAGCCCTGAGGATGGATAGATTATAACATCTCCCCAACCTCACTGATCACATTGTAGATATCCAGACGCACATACTGTACACATGCTCTTGTCCCCACAAGAAGGGAGGAAAGTACTTGACAGGAAACAGGAGGTCTGTCCCCTTATGTAACAATAAAAACAATAGGGTGATATCAGATATCAGATATTCAAAATGCTAAATTGCTGCATCGAAATCCCTCTTCACCTCTACCGTGACAAGATGAATAAATTTGGTCAATCTTGTAAAATCCCTCTTTGTAAACGCCACAATGACGAAGCTGCACGTGGCCCTTTTCTGATGGAAGTGTGCGTCCATGTGTGCACAGAGTTGTGTGTGAAAGAAAGCCTCATATTGATACAAGCATGCAGGAATTTGGTCCCATACAAAGGAAGCCTCATCTTGGCTTTTGTGTAAGTGTGTGTATGTAGCTCGCCTCACTGCACAGAGTGATGGGGCTCCTACAGCGGCAGTATATCCTGCCAAACCCATATGGTGTCATATGGGACATGACTTCCGATGAACAGGTGTAAAGTGTAACAGAGTTTGTGAGAGAAGAGCATGTTAATAGTAATGCTGTTTATTCATACTTTGGCACCTATACAGTTTCTTTTTCTGTACATTTTCATGCAAATGCTTTTACGGTATTATTTTGTTGTCAAGCATATTTTAATTGGCTTGAATTAATCAGCTAAGCTTAGTGTTTAATTTATCATTCATTTCTCAATAAAAGATTTAAAGGCTTTATGATGGAGAAGAAGAAAAAAGAAGCCTGGATCCATTATAAAGAAAGGAGGAGGATCGTAGTACCAGTGAGGTCATCACGTAGGCTACTCATCATGGCAGTGCGTCAAGCATGAGTTCACTGTCATTAGTTGGTAGTAGTTATTCTAGAGTTAATCATGGGTATTGGCTTAACTTTATAAGAATAGCAAATATATATATATATATATATATATATATATATATATATATATATATATATATATATATATATATATATATATATATATATATATGTATATTGAAATGACCAAAAACCTGGGCTCGTAAACCTTAATGCAAATGCTATCTTTTAGTCGCTATAACATTACGCAACAACAAAAGCAGATAAATAAAGTTAACTGTAACAAAGCTTGCTCAGTCAGACACACACAGCCTACTTATTGAATGTGTTCATTCAAAAACGTAGCTGGCTTGAGACGTAGAAAAACCAATTGAAACAAAGAGCGCGGACTTTTTGTTACGTCCTTAAGGATCAGAGGTATCAACATGTGCCATATGATGCCCCAGAGAACATATGAATAGGCCTATGTCATATTACCGCCGTGCGTAAAACTGGGCATTACGGTTGGGAAGGTTTTGCGGCAAGAAAAGCCCCACGCGAGCCGGCAATGAGCAAAGTACCGGCGTTAGCCAGCCAGTCCCATTGTTACTACGAGGTTTAGAAAAAAAGTTTTCGGACTTACCGGTTTGGTGAATTGAATGAGTCGAAATCAATGTTCAGAGACGAGCATCATCAGCGGTTGGAAAGGACTGAGTTGGAAGGTGTGATAAAATAAAGAAACTGCTCGAGAGATGAAAACCACAAAGCCGGTATAAACGAGATTCCCCTTCTCTCTCTCTCTCTCTCTCTCTCTCTCTCTCTCTCTCTCTCTCTCTCTCTCTCTCTCTCTCCTCTGAGTGTGAAAAAAACGACAAATACACTGAGCTGGCACAGTGAGCTCACAGTGCGTCACCGCTGCAAGCTGAAACTCCCGTGTGTGTGTGTGTGTGTGTGTGTGTGTGTGTGTGTGTGTGTGTGTGTGTGTGTGTGTGTGTGTGTGTGTGTGTGTGTGTGTGTGTGTGCGTGCGTGCGTGCGTGTGTGTGTGTGTTTGTGTAAACCCCCTCTGTCGGTCGGTGTCTTTCCCCATCAGAGGCTCAGGCTCACATCCTGGCGGTTAAAGTTCGTGATGCATGGCCATAGGTCTCCCTATATGGAGAGCAACATTGTTCAAAACTAACTCAAATATCCGTAAATACATAGATGGAAATAAAATAAAAACATATGAAATAATCAGCTGCAAAAATACAGATACAATATTTTAATTTAACTTGAAAATTAGACATGAGCTCAATATTTCCTCCTGCTTCTTTAATCGAGGCCATTTGTTTCTCGTTACAGCTGTTTTTATTGCACAGAGCTCTATTTTACTTTCTTAATTGCATTTTTATTATTATGGAAGCAGGGCAAGCTGTCCAAAATCTTCTTACTTTGGTAAATGAATATATAAAAACTGTTACCATTATTAATCTTACATAGTCACATATACGGTACTGTACATTACCTCATTGCAATGCATCCTGTGGTCACTCTTTCACTTGCTTACTAAATCAATGCACATGCCACTGGGACGCACAGGTGTTGTAAAAATACTACTGCTTTTGTCCAAATGTGCCGCTAGAACCAAGGAAAACTCAACAAAGTTCTTAGTAGCCACTTTAATTTTGTCTATTGAAACTACTAATAGATAATACATCTGTGAAGTCATTCCAGTCCAGGGTTCAAGCCCTCAGTAATTTTGTTGCATATTGTGAAGGAAAATATTTGATCAAGGTCACAAGAAATGAAACACGACATATTACATTCTGTATGTGTTTTCAATTATATAGTTCTTAAATGTTGTTAGGATGTTCTCTAAATAAATGTCGCTATTAAGGAAGTTGTGTTGAGAAAGTCTGTTTGACACTAACGGTTCTATTCAGGATATAAAAAGTACTGCTCTTTCCAAATACACACAAATACTACCGTGAACTTTGATACCAGGGAATAAAGGAAAAGGTTTCCACTCATCCACTTTCTACCACTGGCTCAGTGAGTTTCAGACTGACTAACAAATATCATTCATGACCATCACAGATGAATCTCTGTGCTGCTGTCATCACTACATCTTTCATTCATTGCACAGATCTTCACTGTTGCAATGCAGCATTTGAATACTACGTGGGCCATCGTAACTTGTTTGTATGTGTGTGTGTGTGTGTGTGTGTGTGTGTGTGTGTGTGTGTGTGTGTGTGTGTGTGTGTGTGTGTGTGTGTGTGCATGCATGTATACATTTGTGCATCTCCTGAAAGGCCTACATTCATACATTTCTCCTCTATATATACATTTGTGCATCTCCTGAAAGGCCTACATTCATACATTTCTCCTCTATATACTGCAGCACTATCATATCACAATACACTTCATTGTGGGTCAGTGGGTTAAATGCAAATGAATGACAGTGAACAGTGCAGTCACACTGAAGCATGCTGGTAAAATCCTCACTGGTGACTTTGTGTCACAGCAAGAAGGGCATCATAAGACCATAAGACACGAGTCAATGTTGTAACTAGTTATTTATTATACATCTATTTACTGTTAAGGTAAAGGACAGAGGAATTAATACTCAAGTCCATACATGCTGAACATGTTTGGACACCTAAGTAAGTCTAACTTTTGCAATATGATGTTAAGGATTGTGTAAATAAGTGTGACTCCATGAAGGTGTGACGCAAATTTAATTAAATCTTTGTTGAAAGTAGGGCTGCATCAAATAATCCTTTCCATAATCAACTAATCTGCAAATGAATCAGCTAATCAGAAAATAGTGAAAACAATTTGCTTGTTTTTTCCGATCAACACTCTTAAGGATTTAAATGTGCAATCAGTTACGAGTCACGACAAAGCAGCCAATCTTAATTCAGAAAAATGCAAAAAGTAAATATTTGCTTTAACTTTTCTTTAATAATTCCAACAATGAATTACCCAATTATTTTGCTGATTGGTTTTTCTGTTGATCAAGAGATCAATTCATTGATTTATCAGGTGTACTCTGGTTATGCCGGTGTTTTTAGGTATCCCAGTTATGATTGTGTATGTAGACATCATACCCTAGTTTCAGAAAGCCAGATAAGAACGTGTCTAGAATATGCTATGCTACGCTGTGATACTGTGGCATGTAAAACCCCTTTATCCAGCCTTTGCTCAGGTTGAGTTGATCAAAAACCAGGATAACACTCAAAAGTGGAACAGGTAAACAACACATACTTTGTTTTATGCAGCAAATGTGGAGAGACTCCCACCTCGCCCGCTGAAGAAAGAACAAGCAACAAAAGAAACTGGCACCAGTGAACTGATTTAATTACAAAGAGGAAACCCACAGTGACAAAACAAGAACAACTACATACAGAAAGTAACTGTGACAGACTGTAACCATGACTGCAAGATGTCAACCGGAGCCAGAGATAAACAGAGAGCCATGACAGGTGGCGAGCGTGCCACGCTGGTTTTCTTTCCTGTACATATCCATAACAAGGCAAACATCATGTTTTGGTGTTTACACCAGTGAAAACATCAATGCCAGAACTCCTGTTATCTTTCAGTTGCCCAGGTAACACAAGAGGGCAAGTGTCTACTTTTGGAAAGATCTATGACAGGTATAATTTAAACGTCGCTGACAGCACATGCCAGAGAGGAAGGAAGGGAGAAAAAAAACACAAACAAAAACAAACCATACACAAATATATAAAAATATGGTATTAGGATTCATATCAACAATTGAGGGCCGTGGGTGCACTATTTACAGAACAAAAAGGCAATATATACCAATATTTACAACAATAAAGACATCTTTCACATACGGGCATGAGGAGGTTAACTTACAAGTTGCTAAGTGTTACAGTGATGTAGTGGTGAGTTTGATGTGGTGAAAAATATAGTTAAAAAAACAAAACAAAAAAAAACAGACTTTTATTCTCTCAATCCTGGTCGATATAAACATTGAGTTGCACTTCATATCCAAAATGTGTTTGCGTGTGTGTGAGTGTATGCTCATATGTCTGTAAAATAAAGTGAGTCAAAGTCAATACACTGGGCTGCACAAACTCAAATGCAACTGGTGAAAACGTAATCACTGAGTCATTGAATTGTATGCGACTAGCAAGTTTTTTTTTTTTAGGCAAACATTTTCCGATTTTTAAGGAAATCAAAATCTTAATTGGAAAAAAATCAAAATGGAGCCGTCAAAAAGGATTGTAGAACTGTTTCAGCCCCTGGACATTATGTAATAATGTTTCACCCAGAAGCCCCAGAGCATGAAAGCACAATGAAAAGAAAAAGAAAAAAACAGAAGACCTTGGACCCACCATTGAGGAGCAGTGACCCTTTATTGTTGCCCAACTCACAGTTTTAGAAACTCACTTCCCCTAAAGTGCTGGTACCAGCAGAGATTACACAATGGATAACACACAGATGCTCTTCTAAACACCCCCATAATTTTTCACTTTTCACAAAAAATACTGAAATATAGGCCTACGTATACCTCTATTCTGCTCTCCATTGCTCTACAGCCAGCATAGATATACAGCATGTGCATGGCACTGAACATAAATATTAATTTTGGTGTGAATCATACAGATAGGCTATTAATTTTTTTTAAAGAAACAAAAAATGACCAACCAGCTCGTTTTTATCCTTTATAAAACTGAGTAACATTGCACTCGCGGAGGATGTACACACAAAGGCCTTTTACTCTTTACAGAGGCAAAGAGTTAAGCTAATGAGCAGCTATCACAACAACCGGCCAATCCTCTTAACTGTTAGCCGCTCTCACAGAGGGAGAGTTGAACTAATGGCACAGGGCATGCGTTTTGGAAGTGGGGAAATCTGAGGTGAACGGCCCAGATGGCTGGCAAAGTGCAATGAGGTTTTCTAAGCTTGCAGGGATCAAAGACGATCACTGCTTAACCCTGAAAGAGCGTGTGTGTGTGTGTGCTTGCGTGAGCGCAAGGACAAGTCCGAGTCACCCTTCACTTCTAACACGGAGGACATCTGTTGCAGAACAGGCGAGAGCTGACTTTTTACTCTGTGTGTACGAGAGGGTTTAATGTATTAAGCCTTCTGGAGGCATGTGCAGGTGCTCAGCTTGTGTCCTACTGACCTACTCCGTATCTCTGCGTCTTGTCCTACAAAAATCGATACTGAATCAGTGTTTTTGTGTGGGTTTTGTGCTACATAGGGGTGACAATACATCTTAATGCCATGGAACAAAAATACCACAAAATGGAGCTGGAAAACGAGTGAGATGTTGAGCAAGTCTTAGCATTTGTCCCCCAGTGAATGTGCTCTCTGTCGGTTCAAGATAAGGAATGAGCTGCGTTCAGATACAAAGTGAAGGGATTGTTTTGCAGTGTGGCTCTTTTGGCCAGCAGCAAAAACATATGGCCACAAGAAAATGCATTTCCAGACCCTCCTCTTTTTAGATTTTTTCATACATTTATGATATCATACAAAAAAGAATCCTTTATCGTACAGAATCTTTGGTGGACTGCATCCTTACACCCCTACTGTACTATGTCTGTCTGTCCCCAAGGCCAGGGCGTCCTTGTTCTTCAACTCAAAAACAAAAAGTGAAAGCTACATCTTCTATAAATTAAGTGCTGTAAAAGAAAGGCGCTAAAAATCCAAAACCATAAATACTGTACATAACTATCGTCGTCTGCTACCACAGCCTAGCAATATCTTTGAAGAGTCCGCTGTAGAAATCAGCAACTTCAGCCACCCCACTCAACAAAACTGAAAAAAGAAAAAAAGGAATCATATCCCTTGATGTCAAAACTTTCAGCACATAAAAGACTTTTGGCATTGTCATGTTAAGGAGGGACGTCTCTGATCCATATTTTTCTCTCTCAACTCCAGTTGTGAGCATTATATTCATCTCATCCTAAACTGGCAGCAAAATGTTAAATAAGAAAATCAGATACAATGTGAACATATGTGGAGAAAAACACACATTAATGTCTTTTCACAAATGTCTTCCGATTCAGTGAGTGAAGGCGGTGCATTAACACGTGTGCATGTGTGTATAATCTTGTCCCTTACATGATGCTGTGGCATTGGATGACCGTAGATATAATTACAACCTTGACTGACCAGAAATTCTCTGACGGTACAAATTACTTCCATTCAAAGACATTCATATATTTGTACATTGCATTTACCTTGGATCACCAGGAGCCATTTTGTATGCGGCTCATGCTAAGATGAAGTGATGATGAAGTAATGTGTCTGTCGCTTATGTCTTAGTATCTCTAATGTCCTCTTTCAGCCTCCTGTGCAAAAACATTCTGCAAAGTCCAAGTCCTCTCCTTTCTCATTTTCCTCACCCGTTTCTCAGTATTATGATACATCTGTGTGTGAAAGTTTTCATTTGTCTTCTTTCTTTGTCCAATTTAGTCTCATTTGGTTAACGTTTAAAGACACTTTTCTAGACAATACGTGCAGATGCCAAAAAAAAGACCCAAACAAACACACACGCACAGACACCACTCATGATGACAAAAGAAACGCCACACACCATCGGAAAACAGCAACACAAGAAAACTGGGCTTGAAGTGATTCCTTTAGTATGTCCAGGAGTGGGAGTTGACAGCCATTATTATGCACATAGAGACTTGGTGGACTGAGCAGAAGACCCACAATACTACAACTAAGAAAAAGTGAGGAGTTTGAATAGGGTGGGTAAACGGACAGGAGCTTGTGAGCAGTATATCAGCCCAAACGGGAAGGGGTTTGGATTGTCTCAGACCCTCCAAAGCAAAAGATGGTTGGTGCTGTCATCCCTTCCGACTGTTTCGCTGCTATTGCTCAGTCTGAAGTCCTCATAGCCGTCACCGCCAGAGATGACCAGATGGTTGATTTTAGGAGGGATGTGGGCAGAGGCTCGGCGACGTGCTGAGTCACGCCTTTGGAGGCCCTCGTCAATCGTGCTGCCGCTCTGCGAGTGGTTGCCTGGGAAAACCGAAAGGAGGGATTAAGGTCCGAGACAAGTGAAAATTAAATATTACAGACTTGACTTGTTTACATTTACAAAGCATGCAGTTAGTTTACAAAGTTAGTTATTTACTCTACATGTAATTCTTAGTCTCTTCTAAGAATATTCTTGAATAATTGTATCATCATAAATCAACACAAAACATGTTTTTTCAGGCATTTGGAGCCAAACGTAAGACTAGAATATGTTTGTAAACCAAACTGTGGGCCCTCCTGCTGTGAACAACAACAGTGAAACAGTGACTTTTCATGAAGCTTTGTAACTTCAAACAGTGTTCCAGGGATCACATTTTCCTGTCAGGAAAGTTTGTTTATTCAGTTATGAGAATATACCTTAGAAAAATGTTCACTTGTCTGACACACCTAAAGTTAGATAGTGCACCTTTAAAAACAAATAAAAATAATACCTTTGGAGTCACTTGTTGTTGGAGGGAAGTTCATGTCAAACCCTTCCGGTAGCTCGATGGACGTCAGGAAGCGAACGTGGCCCGTGTGTCCGTGAGCCGAGCCCATCGGTGCCAGGGGGAGTTTCAGTGTCCCAGCCCCAGTTCCAGAGCTCACCATGGGGATGGCCAGTGTAAGGACCACCCCTGCACAAGTAACTTAGCTTAAAATGTGCTTTTCTTTTTTCTAATCTACTGACATCACAGGCAAAGTATACTTTTCTTACTTACAAGACAATATATACACAAAGCCTAGTGGTCTTTTGGTTTCTTCTTAAGGAAAATATGTAAGATGCACAATACAAAATTAAAGAATCTGTCAATCTGGTATTTCATGTAATTAATGTATTTTTTGATTTGTTTGATAAAAAAAGGTGTGTTACAATTAGTTTTTTTCTTACCTGCACTGGTGCCGATCCACAGCAGATCCTTGCAGGCCAGCAGTGCTGTGATTCTCAGACAGGCTGCCTTGTGCTGTCGGATGATCGCATCTGCACCTGAACGGAGAGAATAGAAAAAGAGAGAATGAGATGGAAGTTACGGTAGAAACAATGGCCAAGAAAACTCTCATTTAAAAAATTGGAAGAAAAGAGAGAAGAAATGAGAAAAAAGCTGCAGCATTTGAAGCTGCTGTCTAAAACAAAATAACAGAATACGATACACATCTCCATCACTCTAAAAACCCTATGTGTGTTTACCTGCAAGCATCTTATGTACAGCAGGCGCGACGTCCACCTCGGTCAGGCTCTCCAAGGTCTGAGCGTGGTAGAGTTTAATCTGCGCACTGCCCTGCAACGCCAACCACACGCCCTGCCCGTATGCCACCATGCAAGTCACACACCGACTGCTGTCTGTTCCCACCTGGAACCAGTTCTGAGACATGAAAAGGAAAGAAGTTAGACACAAACACACTGAATGCTCCGTCTGCCTCGTCATTCCTTCCCCTGCACACACATTCTTCCATCCTTTATTTACCTCTTGTACCAGCGTAGTTGTGTTGATGATGAGGACTCGGTTCTGTGAGCCACACCAAAGTTTTCCTCCAACGGGAACCATTTTAGTGACAGGGTTACTGGGCGTGCCCAGGACTAACGTCTGAGAAGACTGAGCGTCCCAGAAACTACCTGCAGATTTAGACAAAGGGAATGGTTAATAAAGGAAAAACACAAGGGAAACAGAAACTTAAATCTGTGCTACGCAACTATGTAACAGGAACTGGTGGTCTCTTTATTGACAGCTCTACCATGTCTAAATAATTAGGTGAATAGTTATCCAAAGATTTTTTATTTTTTTGGCGCAAGTAATACATTTGCGATTTCATGAGTGTCTGCGTGCTTCTTGAGCGATTGTAGGGGGAAGACAGTGGAGACTCAAAATAGTATTTAGAGAAGTGTTGTGGACAAAATCATTTTAAAAAAATTAAAAAAAGAAGATATACTGTATAAATAAAAGATTATAAAAAAATATTTAAATTGAAAATTTTACATAGTACAGCTTATTTGTGTGGAAGTCTTCAAATTTACAGACAGAGACGAAAACAGTCATACTTCAACCCCCCCCCCCCCCGCCCCCTCGCTCCACACTCACAGCTTACCTGCTTCTCTCTGATAGACAATCACCTCTCCACTGGCCAAAGACACAAACACCTTGTTGTCCAAAAACCTGTGGAGGGGGGGGGGGGGGCAAAAAAGAGGGATGAGAAAATAAAAAAATTATAAAATTATGATTTTAAATGAAAACATTCAAACCCAGCTGCATCAAATGGCTTACCATCCCTTTTTCCTCACATTTTCCCATCACTGCACATATTCAATTGCCTAACACAGCACATATTCCAGTATTATTTTCATGTATAAAGGCCAACAAGTGGCCAAGAAGGCAACTCACAGTATACAGAGGATGGAGGCCGAGTGCTGCATCTTCATGCTGTTTTTACGGTTACGGATGTTGTCTGAGGACTGGTACACGTGGATGCTAACAGAAACAGAGGCGTTATGGGTTATAAAAGGTGATGCTATTACTACACCAAAAGGCAAGAAAACTACTTCTTTGTGAAAACTTAAAGTAAATCAGGTTTATTAGAAGGATAATCCCCCCCCACAAAAAAATATTATAATAAAAGTAGCTTAAACATAAATACAACTTAATATACAAAGAGTTGACATAAATCCCAATATATGCTTATATTTACAGTGTATGCTTGAGCAAACTTCAATGTGTTAAAGTGGAAAAAGAATATAAAAGAAAAATAATTGATATTCAAAAATAAATAGTTTATATGAGAGATGAGCCACTTTGTTCTTTTAAGTCACTACTTTTGCTCATCCATAAGTTTTAATTTGCATCTGCCTGTGTGTGCGCATCACACACACCATCCATCCTCGGTGCCCAGCCACACTGAGCTCTGGTAGGCTTCCGGGTCGATGCTGAGCAGGTCTTCCAGGCTGGCTCTGGTGAAGGAGCCCCGGGAGGAGCGGCGCATGGCGCGGCCGTCCATGGGGCTCTCTGTGTGGGCACGGCCTCCTCCGCTGACCCCTAAGGTCCCCGGAGCTCCATAGGAACTGGCCACCGGGAACTCCTGCTCCTCCTCGCTGCTAGTGGTCTCCGTAGCCATGTCCTTGGAGCCCGGACCCTCGTCGTCTTAAGAGTCAAGGATGAGAGTATACGTATGGGTATATAAAGTTTTTAAGTGTTCTTGTGACTGTAGTGTGTATGAGTGTGTGTGTTTTACTCACTGCCATAGCTGGATGATATGGTGGAGTGACTGGCTTGACTCTGTAGAGTGGAGGAAGGGCTGGGGGAATCCTCGTCATCTGTGTCATCACTGTCAAATGGAACCAGCTCCGCACCTGGTCCTGGAAACAATAAATTGATAAGTTGCTCAGTGTGGAAGACAAAACTGCAGTACAAAGTGGCAAAATACATCATATAATAAAAGAAGTCAATGCATGTACTTCATAAAGACTACTATTATTACAACATACTTGTACAGCACCTTAGTAAATAAAAGAGAAATTCCTGCTTCATGCCATGTTGTAAAACCTTAAATGGACCAACCTGTAGGCTGCTCTGTTAGCTCCAGCGACGAATGAGAGATAGATATATGGAGTTGCTGCTGGGTGTGACTGGTGTGTGTTGCAGGGGCAGGGTTGAGGGTGGGCTCGGATCCACGCTCCCTGAGTGGTTAAAAGGTAAGGAACAGAGTCAACGAACCAGTCAGATCCAACTAGCCTACATAATGTAATCTCATTATGTAAGATCTTAATCTACATTGGAAACTGATATTTGGAGTTGTTGAATGCTGAAATCTCATTGCATTGCAGGTGTTCGATTAGATTAGTGAAAGAAGCCTGTTTTTTATCATTGTGGACTGTGAACATCGTTTTCCGCAAATTAAGTTCATATTTCTGTGTGTGTGCGTGTGTGTGTACTGACCTTCCCTTGAGTCCTGGTACGGCAGCAATACATATGATCCTAGCTGAGCAGACAGCAATACAGGCCTCCACTGTAGGCTCATCTTTGATGTTCAAGAGACAAACCTGGAGAGGAAACGTCATCATCATCATCATCATCATCATCACATCAGTCAAATGGTTTGCACATCATCATCTTTTATTATTAGACTCAAGGTCCATTTAAAAAACATACAATTCAAGAAATAGACAACACACACATAAATAAGAATAAAAACATACAATTATAAAAGGCACTTATACCAATGCCTCCAAAGGTATGACTGGTAGCGTACTGCGCTATAACTTGGGTTCGACAGCAGCGCTATGATTTCATTCTTTGAGTCATTCAAGCGACAGGTAAATCGGTACATAAGGTTCCTCAATAAAGCTTGTAAGGTGTTAACTCCAGCATTCACAAATAGCTCACTTGCACTGCTCCACCCAGGTCTTTTAAGTAAGATCCTAAAACAATTGTTGTAAGCAACCTGTAGTCTGTGCATACTTGATTTTTTGAACTTACCCCATAAGGGGGCAGTATACAGGGGAGTGCGATATGCTCTAAAGCAGGGATTCCCAAAGTGTGGTGCGCACACCCCTGGGGGTGCGTGAGCTGCTGCTAGGGGGTGTGCGAGATGAAAAATGTAATGGCGGTCTGATCATTACACAATCCATATTGGTCCGAGTATAAGAGGGTTTTATTTTCGCAGAAATAGGTCGTAAAAAGTCGGTCGTGTTTTCCAAGTTGTGTTTATTTTCTTTTTTTTTTTAATCGGGTGGAACACTGGCTGTGCTCTCAGAAGCGGCCGGGGCGTTTGTGCGCTTGGAGAGAGAACGCTTTGTGTGGAGAGAAAAAAGAGGCACGGGACATCGACAAAGCCGATTCAAAGCCTCAAATCATTATGTTGCGAGTCAACGTATCAGAGGCAGGAATCGGCAGAGCGATCAACTGTGGCTTTTTAGCTGCTGCAGTTGCGCTGAGGAGAGATGCCAACTGCGCTGTCCTTTACGCATCACTGCATGCTGTAATATTCAGATTTCATCATTTGCATCAAAGCCCTAATGATTTTAAGAATGAGAGGCTTCATTAAAACGCTGTCCATGCTCTGTCTATGCGGTCGTTGTGATTGTCACTTTGTCGGCTGTAAACTGAAACCAACGGAGATCTCGGAAGGCTTCCCCTCGACAACTGTAACGTGCCCCGGTTATCATTTCAGCCTTAAACCACGGCGTTGATAGCTTTCGTTTCAGCACTAGGCTATGTGATTAACTATGAGCATTAAATAAATGCTGCGTCTCAGATGCCGAGGACAGCAGCGAGGATGAGGCTATGCCACAACCCAACCAGAGCATAGAGAGATGACAGCGAGAGCGATCACAGCGGGGCAGAGGAATTTGCGTGTGAAGAATAGTCTGTGGTGAACCCATCAGAGTTTGGTCTATTTGCACTATCCTACTGTTTATTTGCAATGAAGAAAAGTGTTTTTTTCAATGCGTTTTTATTTTTGTATATTATTTAAATAAATAAAATTGATTGAGTTGAGTTTTGAAAAACGGGGGGTTCGTCTTATAATCGGGGTTGTCTTATACTCGGACCAATACAGATACAGTGTTTTTTCCCCACACAATAAAGACGTGTAAATAAACATTTCCTTTGTAAAATTTAGAATCAAAAACTTGAATTTGAATTAATAAATAAATGGAGGCTATTCAAAATGAAGCGAAGTTATCTTCTTCTATGCATATGCGCACCTAGTTTGTGGCCTCTACATTCATTCTCGCAATTTATTTAAAATTACTGGCGTTCTAATTTTATTTCCATAACAAGTGTTATGATGACGGGGTTGTTTGCTCCACGGTCATTTAAACTTGCTGCAATTGTTGCTCAACGTGACTCAAAATATTAGGCTATAATATTTTCCCCATTTTATCTGCTTTCTGCCCCTTGTTGTGATCGTGATTATTTTATCATGTGTGTTCTGGTCATTTGAGCATGATTGAACATGCCGCCTTTAATATGGCTATAAAAAAGCTTGTTGCATTTATTTTTTTTAAGGTGTGGGGGATTGGGGGTGCGTCCACCCGGTTGGGACATAGAAGGGGGTGCGCGGCTAAAAAAGTTTGGGAACCGCTGCTCTAAAGAGACATATTTTTACATGATCAGAACACATATGAAATTTTCTTGCCAACATATTGGCTTGGGCATATAATGTACGACACTGTCTTAAAATGTCGTGCCCGAGGAACTTGGCTTTATAACAAACACTTCCCCAGAAAGATAAAATGGTGGAAAGTGGAGGTCTGTATCTCCCTTTGCCCTACATATTATCACACTGCTCTTATTTGAATTGTATTGCACATCATGTTTGACACCATATTCTGTACACACATTTAACAACTGCTGAAACCCAGCACTACTGGGAGAGAGAATGGCCAAATCATCCGCATACATTAAATGGTTAATCACAGTGTTACCAATCATACAGCCCGTTCTACAATCGTTCAGTTGGTCAGATAAATTGTTCATATACAGGTTGAAGAGGGCTGGTGACAGTAGCCCCCCTTGTCGAACTCCAGTAGCAACACTGAAAGGACCAGAGACACTGCTACCCCATCTGACGCTCCATTCTGCTCAGCAGGTTAGACACATCCAGGTTGCTAAACGTCACAGGTGGCAGCTCGTCCAGGTAGTGAGAGACAAAACGGGAGATGTCTTCTCCGCACTCGTTCAGCACTTTTAAGCAACTTTTAATATTGTTTGCATCCTTCTGGTTGCCTTTGAATGCCACACACCTTTGCTTTGTCTCCGGACAGAGATCAAACAACGCCTTTTTGGAAGTCTCGATCCGCTCAGAGTTAAATGTGTTTGAGGCTACAAGAACTAGTTCATCCTGGGTCATCGTTTTAATTTTAACCGCTAGGAAGTTTAAGAACTCATCCTCCACAATCACTTGGCCATCATCAGTTTTGTAGATTGTAGGCTTTAATCTAGGCTGGTGATTGAAACCAGGAGCTACTGCGCCACGAAACGCACCATCCGCCATCTTGGTCACACACAATTCAAATGATTATTATTATCAGTCACCTGGAAGGATATGTGGACATATGATCACATATGTCATTTGTAATGATCTGTCATCACGGATGCATTTAAAGAATGGTCTCACCTGTCCCACGTATCCGTCGCTGTTACACACCCACACCTCACAGCCACTGTCGGGACAGCTGTGGCTGGGAGAGGCACAAGAGAACTGGAGACAAACAACAATGCATGAGTGAAGCTTCCTTTCATTAATTCCGTAAAGAGGGCTGGTCTTCAGGTATGAACTCAGCTGACTTGTATCTTCATTTGCGTATACATGAACATATACATTCTATGTATTCTATTCTATGTATTCTATGTATATGATGCAGAAAGTACCCCCTGCTGCTCTCACCTGCATGCCACTACGCGTCTTCATAATAGGAATGGCCTTCAGAAACTCTGGGTCCCACTGGTCCTTATTCATTGCTATAAACATTGACACATTGAAAATGAGAGAGAATTTAAATTAAGCTGGAGCGGAATTCTAGAATTGGGATAACATAATAATAATCAAATACAGCAGTTTTAGTTTTACAAAAGTGCAAGTTTCTTTTTTAATTTTTTCCCCCCACTGACCTAGCTTCTTCTTGGCTTCTTCAAAGGCCTGTTCGAAGTTGGAGCGGATGTCAGGCGAGGTGAACTCAAAGACAAAGCTGCTCTCAGCGGAGGCGG
>OX442352.1:18380111-18400111 GCA_949357725.1 Hyperoplus immaculatus | reverse complement strand
TAGAAATAAATAGTTTTCTAGTTTTTTCACACAAACAGATAAGAGCATACCGCTCATACAAAACGGGAAATCCTGTGACTCAGGCCGAGGACTCACCTCCAGAAACTTGAGAAACGCCGGCTTGGCCTCCTTAGCGATCCTTACAGCGTCTTTGGCGTTGAGAAAGTTGTCGATGTATGCTGAATACATATTAGCCAGGGCCTCTTTGGAGAACTGCAGAAATGTAAGAAAATAGAAGAAGGGGGGGGCATGTATTAGGTTGTTGTGCGTAACAGGAATTACTTATTAGTGTGACAATATATTTCTGTTAGTGTGAGCAACATCTTAAGTAAAGCAGGATATCTGGTGAACGAGTCACACACGCACACGCACACACACACACACACACACACACACAATCACAAAGATGATTCACCCTGACCTGCTTTCTTTTCAGTAATAGAGAGAGAGAGAGAGAGAGAGAGAGAGAGAGAGAGAGAGAGAGAGTGAGAGAGAGAGAGAGAGAGAGAGAGAGAGAGAGAGAGAGAGAGAGAGAGCGTCAACAGCCATAAACACATTTGGCGCTTTATTTGAGAGAGAGAAACCGTCTTTCTACCCTGACATTTTAAAACAACCTGACCCTCTTTCTCTTTTATCAGAACTATCTCCCAGCATCCTCTCCTGTCTCTCTATTGCCACTTCCCTCGGTCTTTTAGGAACGGAAAGAGCACAGTGAAATAACATCGGAGGAGAATGTGAGAATAAGTACCCAATCATTTTAGTCCTCAAAACACCTGATACGTTGTTGCCTATTTTTTTTTTACAAATATATAAGGAAATCACACCAATTCCAAATGATCCAAACTATTAACTTCAACAATGTACAGTCTGATTCAATCATGGACAGATTTTCCAAAGTAAGAAAACGGTGTCCTGGTGCAGGAAAGAGACCCTACATTTATTAACATGATAATCAAACTCCAATATGATAACTTTGGTTACAAACTCTAGATAATATGCATTACAGTGAAGGTGCTTTATGAAAGATAAATGTGTAAAATACACTCAGCTAATGCCAGAATGTTTGAAGAGTGAAAATAAATGATCTGTTTAGGAAGGCCGTCTTGAAACACCTGGCCATATGTTAGTGCAGAAAATGAGGGCAGAATTGTGATTGTATCTATGTTTAACCACAAGACAGCAGTGATTCAGTGTTGTTAAAGAGCCAGATTGAAGCGATACCTCACACAATCTCTCTTCGCTGCTGATTGTGAGACAAAGCTGTGCTCAGACAAAGACGTATGCCTCAAAGCATGCAGCAATGACGGCGTAAATCTGGTAAATCATCTGTCGGCTCAAACTGCGAACACCTCTACAAAACATCTGCCCCCTGTGAGGCTCGAACTCACGACCTTCAGATTATGAGACTGACGCGCTGCCTACTGCGCCAAGGAGGCCATGCTACACCAAGCGACTGCTGCGCCTTTAAAAGGGCTGCAGGGCGGGGGAGGGTAAAGGCTCAGTCCACGCAGTGTGGAGGGGGCTGAAAGAGCTTCAACTATGGTCTCCCTTCAATGCTTGCAGCTTTTCACAGGCCTTTGTTTCTTAATTCTAGTGTTCTCTTTAAAAAGAAACACCACTCATGGCGTCATTTAACTGTTTATACATACAACATGTGGGAATGAAATGTCTTGGCGCTGCAACTTTTGTCACAAACTGCTTCAGCTGCTTGTAATCCAGTTTGGGGTTTCCCCGCATTTGTGTGTGACAGTGTGTGTCTCAAGTGAGACTTTCCTTCAAGCTGAGGGTGACAACAATAGCATTAACATAGCAAGAGAGAGTGGTGAGAGGGCTTTTTCTTCTTCCCCCACTCAATAAAAAACAAAGCCGGCAGCCAGCCACACAGCATTCTTGCCTACGAAGAAACTGAAATCTGTGCTTCAATTCAATTCTGTCTTTATGATTTTTTTTTTCTGTGTTAAACCTTATCAACGAGAAGAAGTCCTTTCGCTATTTCGTTCCCAAAGACTGAAACATGACTTTTAGCCTAACGGGCATGTTTTACAGCGCTGTTTAAAAAAAAACTATTCTACGTTTAGAGCCACCCTTTGGGTCATGGGAAATTTGAAATGGGCCGTCCAAAGTCAGCAGGAAAACAAAATATTAAACTAGTGTTGCCAACTATAGACCATCTCTTAATAAAACAGCATCCCTTCAGTGCTACCCTCCTGTCAGTAATGCGTTTCACGACTGTTTGTTGAGTTAAAGTAAAACAAACTTTAAAAGTCATCTCTATTCAAGTTGCTGCTCTGCTGCTGCACCACAGAAGTTTAAACTTATTTTAAAAAGGTAAAAAGGTAAAGTATCTGAATAATAAAGGTTATCCTTTTAACTTCACTTTAACAGAAAAGAGCAAGGGGGGGGGGGGGGGTAAAGAGGTAACCATGTCACACCCTCACCCTATTTGTCACATATAGAAGCTATCAATGCCAACATATACTGAATACATTCTCACGACACAAACCACCAAGAAAACTTTTCACCCAGGCACTTAAGGTAGTTACACCTGGGTTTCCGCAGTATTCGTTTTATCTTAAACGTGATTTAAATTTTAAAAAATGTAGTTTCTATAATTGGGATTGCTTCCTGTAGAAAGTACATTTTCCTTTGCCATGTATAGGGCAGGTTTCTGATTGGCGTTTTAAACATACTTGTGTGCATAATAAAAAACTAAAGTCAAAAAGTAACAGATACTAATTCTGTTCAAAGTAGGATTAAAACTGAAACTCGCTCAACGTCCAGAAGTCTAAAAGATGGTTTGTTTTCCCAAGAGTTTTTATGACCAAATGCAACAGGAGATGTCTGATAATAGCCTCGTTTGAGAAGGAGCCGTCTTGCTCAGACCTGCGCAATTATGACGCCAAGACGCGCGCCATAATTGCGCAGGTCTGAGCAAGACGGCTCGTTCTCAAACGAGGCTCCTTCTCATCTACTGCCCACCCCTACTCACCGATTGGATGAGGATGTGTCCCACCGTCTGCCTGTCGTGCCATTTGCCCACGCAGCCGGTGATCTGCTCCAGAAAGTGCTCGTGGTGCTCCAGGATCTCGGGGATCTGGTAAAACATCTCGTCCACCAGCTGAGGGTCCACAATGGGGCCGCCGTCCGGCTGTTTGAGAGGACGCAAGTAACCCTGAGAGGGTAGAAGGAAAAACAGATTGATTAAGTTATGTTATCCCCTCTCACACCACACTCAGATGGGGTCCTCCTCGCACAGGGTCAGCCATAGTACAGCCATCCGCCCCTGGAGCATTGCTGGGGGGGAAGTGCCTTCCTCAAGGAAACTATGGTAGAGATGGTGGGCACTGTATAGATATAAACCAGCCACCACTCGTTTTACAACTCTTGTCCGGTGCTAGGGATCGAACCAGCAACCTCATGGTTACTGGCCCCATCTTTCTTCTAGGCCATCCTACCACTTTCAAATAAAATTTAGCTAAAATTGTCATGAAATGCCTGGGTGTTGTAATGCGACTTAAGTGTTATTAGCTTAGCGGAGTTAAGATTGAAGATTGGAAGCAGCTACCTAGCCTATCTGTGCCGAGCAACACTTCAGAGATGTACATGCTATATTAACCACTTCTTCGTGAACCGCAGCCGGATGTAGTGATTCTGGTGGACACCTGTGGCCTCATTTATAACGGTGTGCGTAGAAACCATCCTAAAACATTGCGTCCGCACAAAGCCAAAAATGTGCTGCGCAAAAAAAAATCAGATTTATAAAACTGTGCGGCGCACAGTTTCACACAATCTTCCCTTTATAAATACCCACCTGCGGTGAATTGTGCGCAGACGATCTCCACCCCGTGTCCTCCCACTTCACCTCCCAATTTCATCCCACATTCTACCATACATGGCGAATGCTAAATAGCTCCTGAATATGATGACGCATTTAATAAGCACGGAATTTTGACTGACATGAGGAAAAAAGGGAGGCAACCGGCCGCAAAGAAAGCGACTGTGAAGGAAGAAAGCCCGTGACGTGCATGTGCCGCAGAAACTGGCAAACACACACACAAACCCGCGCGCTTATCACATATCATGATTGGCAGTCGTTGTAGTCTTTGTAAAGCAGTTTCGCCCAACTTTGTACTGTATGCAATATCACGTATTAGCGTAGGCCTACCTGTAGTACTACATGTAGGCCTATATAAAATATGGTGTGACAAGTGAAATAATGCTTATAGTCTTTATCTCCCGTGAGATCAACACATTTCCAACAACGTCAGATTATAGTTTAATCTTCCAGGGTGAATTGTTATGGGAAAGAGATGCGTGTAATGATTTGCTAAATTCATAACATGATTTTATCTAACGAAATATACAATTTAATTAATATCTGTTGGGCTTAACTTTGTACAAAACTACTTTTTACTCACATCTTAAAATTTGCTCTCCCGCGGGGCACTCACGGAAACACCTCCCGACGTATAGGATATTATTATAGAGTAGCGCTAAAAGATTCAATTTATAAAATAACCAAAACATGTTGACCTGGGCTACTTGATAAGTAATTCAACCGACATCACAACTGCATGCCATAGACTACAGTAGCCATATATTCGCAACTATAAGTAAGCTTATACATTTTATTGACTAAATAGATTGGGTGCCGTGCCAAGCATCATTTGTCTGTGTTTTTCTGATGACTGAGCTTTATTTCGTGGTGTTGCCATTGAGTGTCGCTGATTCCCCGAGTCAGGAAAACCTTGCGGTAGCTCTACGCATGGTCGAAAGTTGGCGTATACGCACACTTCTCCGCAAATAATGTTTTTAAATACCAACGTTTGCCACCGCACATTTTCCCGCACATTTCTTTCCGTCTACGCAAGGTTTTTGTGCGCCGCAAGCTTTATAAATGAGGCCCCTGTTGAGCTGTGGTACCATTATTACTGTCGCTGTCGTGTTTCTGTTTGTATAGGGATTAAACACACGTGATACTGCCCTGGCAGCGCGTATACTGGAACAAGGCTTGACAGCCAGCTAACACAGATAAAGTCCAATAAAGAAATAAAGACCCAAGGCTTGCTTTGCTTGTTCTTCAGTGCATCTTCACTGGTTGCTTTATCATTTTGTAAAACTGTAACATACATAAAAACATAAATCAATATACATACATCACCAGATCCATACAGACATTAAGTAAAATACACGGTAAGTATGACAAATAATACACAAAGCTTAGCTAACAAATATAAAATGAAGGAGAGCTAGCTAACAATACACTTTGTTACGGGCAGCTGGCTAACAAAGCCATATGGTTAATTAAACAAACAAACCTAAGTAGCTAACTTCACATTTATATATTAACAAGCTATAGTTGACCACATAAACACTACTCACAGACAAATAGTTTCCAAGGCACGGCGAATTTACTTGAATACTCTGCAGAATTTGTCTGTATGCTTTTCCTTCTTTACGTGTCTGCAGGGTTAGGGATTGTGATCAAAAAATGTCCGAGAAAAGACCGGAGATTTGGCGCAAAGATCCTCTATTCATGAGGGCTCACTCTGTCGCTTTTCCCAAACCCAAAATACAAAGCAAATATGAACACTTGTTCTAATTTACAAAACTCCCACATAACAAACCTACTGACTTAAACTTTAATGCAGCACACTCCCCGCTTGATTTAGTAACATTACATCACAACAAAGGGGAACTACATATTAAGAGTTCTTTCACAAAGTCTCTGAGAGAAGGACCACCATTTATGTGACTGGTCTTAGAAACACCTTGGCCACACCAGTCCCATTGGCCATTCATTGCTGTGAGCCTGAATGTCTTTCAGCTTGTGAATGTGCTCCATCCAGATGTGCTTATACTTGAACACGTTACCCCTGGCCCTCAGGTAGAGGCTGTGGTACATGTGCTTGTAGATCCTCTTGGACTCCCTGTATCGGTGCAGCAGACGACACAGGATCCTCATGCGGCGAACCCAAGGCAGCTTCTCAGGCATACAGGGGTTGGCTTTACACTTTCTCTTGCGGACTCCAATGTGTCTTGCCTTACGACGTAATCGCGTGTTCTTGCAGCAGTGTGCCAGGGAGTGGACTGTGACAGGTTTGTGAATGATTAGACCATAGTTCACAATGCCGATCTCATTGGTCTCGTTGGGATCCTTCTTCTTCTTGCCGCAGCGCAGGACGTGGGAACGTTTCAAAGCTTGTTCCCTCTTGCTTGAAACTAGACAACATCTAGGAGAGCAGAACCGTAATGGAGCCAGTACGCTGCTCCCGTTTCTTGAAAGGTGTGCGACCGTCGCACAGTGTGTTTGTCTTGTAGACGTTGACCTCGGATGGTTTGTGAACTGTTCCTAAGCTCACTTCACCCACAACGACCCAGCCTATAGGTCTAGCCGTTGAGCGTAAGGCGCGTTGTGGGGCCCATTGATTTGCTTGCGGACCTTGTGCACCTTTAAGATATCTTTCCCTAAGAGCAGAAGGATAGGAGCGTCTTGATCTACAGGTCGAATCTTGTTAGCAACTGGCTGTAGATGTAGATGCTGCTGTGCACTCTCTGGACAGGGAATTTCTGATCTCTCGTCCGGCACCATGTCACACTCTATTAAGGGTGGCAAGGGAAGTTGCAGCTTCCCGTCCATGGACTCAATGACAAAGTTAACAGCTCATCTACCTGAAGTCTCTGCTTCCCCGGAACATGTTTTCAGGGTGTATCGGGTGGGGCTGCTTTTTACTTTGAAGATGTCGAATAATTTTGTCTTGGCAAGAGATTTGTTTCTTTGTTCATCCAGCACTGCATACATAGTGGTTGCCTTCTCCTTTTCTCCGGCAGAATATACTTTAACTAAGCAGATCTTTGAGCATGAATGTGAGCCATGTAGGTTGCCACAAACCTCTGTACATTTGGATGTCACTGAAAAGGATGGACTTTCAGTTTGCTCCCCGCTCTCATCTTTGTAAGCCGTAGCACAGGTATCAGAAGGAGGGCCTGGATGCAGTGCAGCAATGTGTTTGTCACTGTTGCATTCGAAACACTTGACTGTGATCATGCAATCTTTTGCGATGTGTTTGCGGGATCCACAACATTTATAGCAGATGCGATTTTCTCTGAGGTAAGTTTTGCGCTCTTCTAGGGTCTTTTCTCTAAAGAGCTTACATTTTTTCAGTGGGTGGGGCTTCTTGTGTATTGGACACTCACGATCTGGTTCCTCCAGTGTTTTCCAAGCAAACCCAGTGTCAAAGCCAGATGTCTCTTCGGGGACATCTGTTTTGTGTACAGTTACAGAGGGTTTACTATTGTACGTCACAGGCCTTTCCGTCTTGGAAAAAGGTTTGCTGCTGGAGGGGGAAAAAACAAAGCTCAGATAATTTTTTATCTTTGCCTGTTGTCGCACAAATTTGGAGAAGAAAGTGAAAGGAGGGAAGGCTCTTTGTACTTGCTTCCAACTTTCATCCATCGCTCTTGTAGAGGATAGGGCAGCTTTTCCACAATTTGTTTTATCCCACGAGCAGTGTCCATATACAAGAGCCCCGGCAGAGCGCCGTTTTCTTTGGCGCACTCAAGCTCAAGGAGAATATCGCCTAGCTCTCTTAGCTTGACATTATCCTTGTTCCTAAGCCTCGGGAAGAGTTAAATTCTGCTGAAGAGTGTGTCTTCGATTACCTCTGGTGCCCCATAACACTCTTCCAGACGTTGCCAGACCATGTTTACGCCTGCTGCAGGATTACGGACGTGCACTGCACGGATTCTCTTTGCTTGCTCCGATGAGTCAGGTCCAAGCCACTTTGTCATCAGATCCAGTTCTTCTCTGGCTGAGAGATTCAAGTCAGTTATGGCACTTAAAAAAGAGGCTTTCCAGGACCAATAATTTCCAGGCTTATCATCAAATTGAAGAAGACCAGCACTCACCATTTCTTTACAGATGAAATATCTTGCAAAGTTGTGTGCACCTTGCGGTTCAGGTAGGTACTCTTTTACAGGATAGGCTGGATGATTTGGGGTAGTATGAAGGTAAGTATTACTTTTATTGGTTGTTGGCTCTTTTTTAATGTGTTCAGAAACTGGCGGTGTGTTCCAATGTACACCATGATGTGTTTCTGTTTTAGCTTTCGGCAACTCCACTGTATTTGTTCTTTCCTTAGGGGCTTCCTGTGCTACGTGCGTCAAAGGTAGGTCAGAACGAATAAACTCAGACTGCTGTTGGACGTACTCCGTTGTGCGTTGGAGAACACTGAAGGTCTTCACCTACGCTTTTGCGACTGAGCTCCCCGCTTTCAACTTCTGCTTCTTCATAAGCTTCAGCTGTAGCTGCAGCAGCAGCTCTTTGGCACTGGAGTAGGTGGAGACTAGCATCGCAGTTAGCTTTCTGCTTTATGTCAGCTTCTTGTTTTAGCTTGCTAGCTTCTAGGTCTGCTTTCAGCTTCATCACGTCAGCTTCTTTTTCAGCGAAAGCTAGTTGAGCTTGGGCTGCTTTTGCCTTAGCGTAAGCTTTTGTAGCTGAGGAGGCTGTTGATGAGGATTTTGATGATGCTCTGGATGCATGTGATTCAGCATCAAATGCTTGAGGCTGTTCCAGCACATTAGTTGTTTGACCTGCAACCTCTGCTTGTGGTTCCGCACTAGCTCCGTCTTGAACTGTAGTGGGGTATTCCTTGTACACGTGATACAATCGTTTTTTTAATGTTCTTAAAAACGTTTGTACTGTATGTGTGTGAGAAAGATGGAGGTTGTCCCTCTTCCCAACACTGTGCAGAATTTTAAGCAGATGTGACAGTGCAAATGCTAAACAGATTAAACTGCATTCAAGTTGTCACACAATTTTCTGTCTTAAAAGCACTCAAACAAATGTGATCCTGAGGCTCCAGCTGTGAAGTCTGTGAATAAGCTTGTGATTCCTTCAACTAAGTATTGTTGGATTTATCTTACATAAGAGCTCAGTAGCTGAATGGAATTGCCAACTGTATCGCATCACAAATGTCATATTGCGAATTACTAGGACTTTGAGAGATCTAAAATTAAACTGTTGTTAGGGATGGTTTCAATGGTGACAAACTGACCCGGAAAAAAAAACACGATAAAAAACTACTGAGCGCATGAAAATGAGGTTGCTAAACATGTATGTTGAGATTGACCCTAAAATGTGAAAACATTAAAGAGTGCTATTTGCTCAATGAAAAATAAAGATAAAAGCTTATTGAAAAAGGTATTGCGAGATTGCTGAGGACTGCAGATATGCACAAAAATTATTCCTTTTGTCTCACTGGCAAAACAATTGTTGAATATACCTATTCGCAGAAAGTCCTAAAATAAAAAACTGAAGATATTTTCGTTGTACATCTGTCTGAGCTGAAACAGTCACCGTGGTAACACTTTTCCCAATGTCACCATGGGAACACAGCCCGGATGTGTGTGTACAATCACATGCACACACATTTTATACAAATGCATTGACACACACACCATTCGCCCACACAGAAAGAGAACGGTGACAGGTTATAAAACCAGGTAATACAATAGAGAGACGGACCCGGCTAAGATTTGGGGAAAAGGTTAGTGAGCTGTCGGGGGATGTGTGTGTGTGTGTGTGTGTGTGTGTGTGTGTGTGTGTGTGTGTGCGTGCGTGCGTGCGTGCGTGCGTGCGTGTATGGCGTGTGGGCAGAAAATGCTGATGACAGTCAAATGTAACAAGGTTAGCAGATTAGCCTGACAGGATGAATAACAATTAGCGGATTAAAACCACCGTTACCTACATTTGAAATGCATATCCTCAGCAATCTGTGAATCCATAATGGTGTGTTTTATTCTGCGTTTGTGTGTTTGTAAGCAGATGTGTGTGAGTGAGTGAGTGAGTGAGTGAGTGAGTGAGTGAGTGAGTGAGTGAGTGAGTTAGTGAGTGAGTGAGTGAGTGAGTGAGAGTACCTGTATGAGAGTGCGTAGTGACTCCACATATGACTGTTCTGTGTCGAAGAGGGTCATCATCACATGTTTCCTCATGTCCTGTGAAGATAGAAGAGGAGGTCAATCATCACTTCATTTAGATATATCTTTTACCCACATTCATACTGTCATTAGTTTTCTATCTAAAACCAAATATGAAGACACCAAGCTGCACCTAAAGATACTGAAAAACACTTGACATGTACACTTTGTTTTGGGCTATATGTCATGTTCACTACGCAGAAAATATTGTGTTTCAAATGCAATTAAAAAAGTCAATGAGTCTTAACAAGCACCCACAGTTTGGAATAAAGGAAAATGGAATTAGTAAGTAAGTAATCTCCCATGACCTAGAAAAAGCCTTGAAAGGTCTTTAAGCTTTAATTACGTAAGTGCAGCCCAGTTTATAGTGTTTAAGGCTGAAGGTCTAATGTCAGGTTTTTGTCACAGGTCTGACAGGATTTAATTCCTTGTTATAATAATCAAATGACTGTAGCCTTGATTCTTTCAACTAATATAGCAGGCTGCATGGAAGCAAGAGGAAAATAACTAAAGATACTAGTGGAAAGACAAATGGAAAAGATAGCCTGGATTTGACAAATAGCCTAATGCACATGCACACCCACGTAATCCTCTAGTACAGGGTTGTTTCACTAACTGCAGTAACATACTGTATATAAATATTGGAACTATGAATGTTAATATCATTAAATCTTATACCAACATTGATTCACAGTAGTCTATCAAGGCAAAATAATATATTATAATAATAATGGAATTGAGTATGAGCAAGCAGGAAAATGCAAACTACATTTTATATGGTATTGTGTATATTTACTTTGCTGATACGCGACACATAGCTCGAACAAACAATCTTTCCTCTCTAGCTTTTTAAATCTCCTATTTCTGATGTTCCATCTTTGACATTGTTTTTTCTCGTTGTATGCGTACTGCTTAGACCACCGGGAGCAAATCCAACACTGACTGACATTCTGGTTCCTGGAAGTGTGGGATTGAAATATTAGATATTAAAAAGTGTGCTTTATTGTAAATATTATTAGTCGGAAGGCAAACAGACAAAACTTCAGAGATGACGCGATTGTTGCACATTCAGAGCACACACACACACACACACACACACACACACACACACACACAGGGGACCGAATTAGAGGTCACTGAGGCCAGGAAGTCCAACGAATAGTAAAGCATGATTTAGCAGTTCCCTCAAACAATGACTCATGATTTATGGATGCAATTGAATGAGCCGCTCCGACACACATTGGACACACAAACCCAACACGTTAATGCCAAGAAGTAAAGTCAAGGAGCCGGAGATATGCATGGAGTGTTCCATACGGATCTTGGAAAGGTTTCACATATTATCCCAGGGGGTCTCCCAAAATATGCGTGTACCGAACAGGAGTTAAAAATGTCAGATGCAGCCACAGGCAAAGCCCCAATGGTGCATATATAACCACAATATCTATCTTTCTCTCTCTCTCTCTCTCTCTCTCAATGTCTTTCACACAGAGGCCACATAAATACACAGAGGAGGATTTGTGTCCCTGTTGCCCTGCTCCCCTCTGCCAGCACCACTGTGCCCTATAAATAACCATAACAATGACTTCCCAGAAAGAGCATGTTTAGTGTCTTGGCATCTGAAGGGATCCTAGGGGCGCTGCGGGGTACCGCCGGATGGTGAAAGGTGGCGTGAGGATGGAGGAGTGTGTGATACTGGTTGTGTGTGAGAGAGAAAATGCATGGAAGTGAGTTGAAAGCGTGCATTAATGGGCAACAAAATAGTACAGAAAAGCATTATCGTTGGTTTAAGTAGTGAATGTTAGGTTGATTTTGATAGGCCACCAGGGAGTCTTTTGTCATATTTATTTTGCTTAGGATCAAGACTGTTCAGTCCCAGTCTACTCTGCCTTTAGATATAAACACAAACACAATGGAGTGGAGGAGCGAATAAATACAGGGCTAAAGGCTAAATAGGGAAACGCACTATAATACAGTAATCACCAGTTTATATTCCCAAATTACCCTCCAAATGGAATCACTCATCCATTCAAAGTACACAAGATACTGATAGCAGTAGCAAGACACAGTGAATCCCATTCCTCAAATGTTATTTTACTAGGCTTGTATCGGTAGGGAAATGGGTGGTCGAACTCCGAAACTATTGCACCTACATGAAAGGTGATAAGAAGGCTGAGAAGACTTTAAATGTGTTATGATGATTTTGATTTAATATTGTATTTTAAATTATCTTTAATAAATGGTCTTCAGTTGACTTCAGTTCTTAGGTTCTGTGCTTGTTGCCTTTATTGGATTACACATACGCACACACACACACATGAATTAAAATAAGGAATGCTAGTTTAATTTTGTTTGTAGGGTCACCACAATACCCCAGCTGAAAGGCTGACTGTTCACAGGTTTAGAGAGTTTAGAGCTGAAGTCAAGTCCAAGTCTTTGGTGCAGTCTGAATGTAGCCTTACTGCCTCTGCACACATCCTGCGTCTACCTCTGGAGCGCGTCGCCTTACCTTACTGCTGCGTCTCTCGGACTTTTCTCGGACACACATGGAACGTCTCAGCAGCTGCTGCTGCTTCAGCGCTGCTTCTAAAAGCCCTATCTTTCTACATAGAGTTTTCATAGATAATTCCCATTAAAAATGAAGTTCTTTCGTGTCATTTATGATGCATATGATTTATATTGAGTCTAATATTGAGTCTGGACAGTCATCCGTGCGCCCCATTGCCTTTTTTTTTTCCACATTTTCCTTGTTGGAAGTTTTATTTTGAAAGGGACACACCAGGAAACGGTGAAACTACAGCGAAAGCTGCCGGTGTGAAGTCAATATGACTCTCAGCAGAGTATTTCTCTATCAGTTAAAGCAGAGAGACCCGAGAGAGACGCGCGGCTCTCAGAAAAAAATAGGCGATCCTCCTGAGGTAAAGGGGAGCGTCGCTGCAGACGTGCCTCCGACGCGCATCTGCAGTGTGTCTGAGGTTGGATGTGTGCCCGCTCTAGGTTGATTACACGGTCAGTGACAAAAAGTCAGACGCAGACGCGAGGTAGACGCGGTAGAGGTAGGATATGTGCAGAGGCCGTTAGGAGCAGAGGAACACACTCTGTATCCATGCCACTATGACACACATCAAGAGTCACTGTTGTTGCTGTGTCATGGAGGTCGAGGAATTATTTGCTGTACTCTAGTCATCCGGTTTAATTCCATTTTCTAAGTCCAAAGTTTTCACTTTCTTGAGGGCAAGGAATTAACTGTCAAAAGATTGGAGAGGTTGTAGTCCATCCCAAATTCTAATTATTTACGTAGATCATTTTAAAAGATGGAGTAAGTGATCCAAATCTAAAACACTTTTAGTCAATATCAGTGAATATCTCCTCCAATAACAATAGTTATTGTTCCAATAACAACAAGCTTTCTCGTGAATGGCTAACTCCACTTTTAAACACTTTATTTTCAAGTAACATTTTGAATGCCCTTCCTTTTGCATCTGATATGTACAAGGAAAACTGTGTGTGCAGAAACTGCTAAAGTACTGCAGGTCAGAGTTGAACCAGGAAGTTAGTACGAAACTGTGCTGGATGGACAAGTTTGGGTAATCATTTTAGTTAACCTTTGTTTCTTTCAGGTTAAGTTTGAATGACATGGAGCTTTGTTTACAACTTTTATGAACACAGTATCTGAACACTGAGAATAATTTGGTCTTTAGCCGCAACAGGAACAACGGGCAGGTCACAGCCTATGCTTGTATTTGTTTTTACCACTGTCGACATAAATATCCATCAGAAAAAAGGAAAAAAAAACATAGACATTAGTAAATCGGGTACATGGGGAACAAATACTGGCCATGTGACTGTAGCCTTGCCATGAAGCACTATTCTTTTTTGACTGAGGCAGTTCAGTTCCACGTGAGTAGTGTCAGTCATTTTCCACTCAAAAACAAACAACGGACGACACCCAACAGGTGTGTCGTGTTGACTTAATGTGCAGTATCTAAGCTCTAATATACTGTGCTTTCAAATAATCTTGCTAATTGTCCTCATTTGCGGGGAACGGGAGGAAAGAAATTCACAAGATATCAATTTGTGAAAGTCGATTGGATTTGCTCACGTATAACAATACAAAATGTGTAGAGCTGAAGTGTTAAGAGAAACAGCTAAGCACACACTTAAATCTTGATGATCACTTGTTGAAAGAATTACTGATTGCTGATTATGTGACTGCCTTTTGCCTCCTGCTATGGTATGACTCTTGCTTGTGTCAATGTTGGTCTCAGTTCACTTTGGATTACTTTATTAGGAGACAGTACAAAGCATAATGTGCATACCGTTGCTTGAATGTCTTTGTGATCGACGTCTGAATTACTATCATTAAAGCATCTATCTCCTAAATCTATCTCCTAAATTAAGTATCCTTCAACAACCTAAGAGTCGACTATTTTTCAAAGACGAAATCACAGCTTGAAATTATTTGCAATGAGATAACTTTGATAACTTGAACAACCCAGATCTCAGGAATGATGTGGCCCAAGGAGCAAGAACGCGTTTGGGTAACTGAATGGGCCCAAAACAGCCTGGTTTGTTAGTACATCACAGTCTGCTCTTATGAGATTGGAATTCCCAGGGTCACAAAAAAGCAGTGGTATGCCATTATATGTAAAGTGTAAGAAAGGTGCATGGTTATTCTCAACGCAGCTGCAATCTCAAATGCTAAACTCACTAAACTCAGGGGAACAGTGTTAAATGTGACAGGATAGATGGCTCAATGGAGGTGGCCCGTTAAGTGCGTTTTTCAGAGGGCGAAATGTCTGAAAGTGCTTGTGCGTGTGTGTCGGTACGGTAGTACAGCATGTTCTCATGTGTCCCTCTGTGAGCTGTTGTGTCTTGATATAATAGTGTGGTGTGGTCACAGGGGGTCCATAAAGTAAGTTATTCCTCACAACCGCAGCCAAACATTACAGTAGAAGACAGCATTGCGTAGAGCAGGGGTTTTCAAAGTGTGAGTGAGCCCCCCCCTCAGAGAAAACATTTCAGCGGAGCCCCCCCCCAATTTTTATTTTTTTTTAAATGCGTTTTTAAACACATTTTTTTATACATTTTAGGATCTTAATTCAGTGTTTTAATCCTGCTTCCTTTAAGCATGGATAGTAGTGACTGAGTATGCAGCGGAGTGAGAAATATAGGCAGACAGACTTGCCCAAATTATTAACTAATTAAATGTCATTTACACACCCAGTGTTCTTTCGCTAGAGCCTCCAATGTCCTGATGGAGGAAAATAGTAGCTAGTGGAGAACCAGACCCTCCTAAGGGGGAGATTTTTTTTCACATTTTTAAAGTGAAATGCATGAAGCTGGTGCACTTGGAGAGGAAAATATGAGGAATTTTGTGTGAACAAATAATTTGGAGACACTGGGTCTCATGAATTAGAAGCTATTGAAGAAAGACACATGGATTTTCCATAAAATAATGTATGCAGGGTCCTCTGGGTTGGGCTTGGTGCTCTTTTTCTTTAACGAGACCTATTTCTCTGTAATATAATGAATGTGTTTAGATGAAGTGAGAGGAACGAAGCAGAAGAACTATTGTCCAGCTATGCCGTGATCTTAATATAAAAAACACAAACTCAAAAAAAATAAATATATATAGGGGAGAACGGGGTAATCTGAGCCACTTTTTACATTTGCTCCCCTCTAAGCGAGCTAAAATGATTTATCACTCAAATTTACACATTTCCCATTAATTCAGGATGTTTCCTAGAAATGGGCATTAGCAGAATTTTTTCAAGACAAAGGGCAGTGAAAATATGATTGTTTAAAAAAAAGTTGTGATGTGGCTCACTTTACCCCAGCTGTGGGGTAAACTGATCCACTTACTTTTTCCACTCTGAAACTACCATAACAACACATATTGTAACAGTAAGAATCCTGAAAGCTAGCAACATATTCCAGAACTAATGTCGGAAAGTAACTCTGAAAGTAACTCTGAACAAAATACAAAATCAAATACAACATATTATAATTCAAAAGGTTTTAATAAGATTCAAATGAAAGATAGAACGAGTTAGATTAGAACACAGTCTGGGGGTCAGAACACAGGACCCTTAGAGCCAGTTAGTGTCTGGGGGTCAAAGCATAGGAAAATCAGAACCAGCGAGAACAGCCTGGGACTCAGAACACAGGAGAAGACCCAACTGGATTATAACATCAGCCTGTCATACTCTACAACTAGGCCTACTCTACATTCTAGCCCTGAAGGTTACAGGGAAAGATGAGAAGGTGCTCTTTCTGTTTGGTTGCCCCAAGTCGTCTTCCTGGTGTATTTCCTTGGCATGATGGCTTTTCTACAATGTGTATGACATTAAAATAAAACATATGTGATGTAATATTACATTAAAATATGTTTAAGACTAAACTTAACTTGTGCCTTATGGTGGGGGAAAGTGAGACAGTGGCTCACTTTCCCCCACAGCATTTGGCTCACTTTCCCCCACCACCACAATTTGAGAAAAAACTACCTCTCTTAGCATTTCAGGCTAATCTTCAGTTATCAGCATCACATGGTTTCATATGTTGGTAGTTCATCAACACGTATGATAGAAGTTTTTCTACGTGAATACATTTGCTTTGGCACAACAGTTGATTAAGTTGACAGCAAGAAAATTTACTTTTACATGCAAAATACCTATTTTGGTGAAAAAAACATGCTTACCACAGCACCATGAGGTCCTCTCTTTCAGGGCCAAGGGGAAATGAGAGAGGATTGAAAACATATATCTCACATGACCACAAATGTTTTCCGTTGCCTAGATACAGGGGGTGGCTCACATTACCCGATGCCTCAGATTCCCCCGTTCTCCCCTATATATATATTTTTTTTTTTTCACATACTCATCCGCACCCCCCCTGCCATAACCCCGCCCCACAGTTTGAAAACCACTGGCCTAGATTGAGAGTACAGGCAGGCAGCTTCGTCTATCATTCATGTTGGACTTGATATTACTTTAGCTGTGATTTCAAAGGCCATGATGTGTATCAACTAGGTACCGTACTTCTTTTTTCATCAGTTCTGTTAGGAGCATATGAATGCCATACAAACTTCCATTTTTCATCCAGTACCTCAGTCTATACAGATAATTTAGTATTTCAAAGTAGCAGCTCTCCATCAATCTTTCTAAGTACCCCAGCCAAACAAAGAGACTTGGACACAGCAGTGAAGGCTGCGTCTGTATCACTTACAGCTTTCTCACAAATAATTATTCACAATGTCTTCTATGGTTTACGAAAATCAATGATATTGGATATTAGGGTCTGTAAACTGGTATGTATACAAAGGGTATCTAAACAAAGGGGGCCCATCGCATCGGCAGCATCCTAGTCCAGGGAGAAATCATCCCCATCTCCCATCTCTTCCCCTATTCATCAATACACCTACAGTATGTGAAACACCTGAGCGTGAATCTGTCCTTCACTCCTACTCAAAGCCTCTGCCTATAAAGCAGGCTTGTGTCGTCATGGCATGCAGTTGTAACAAGTGTGTGTGTGTGTGTGTGTGTGTGTTTTTCCGTAATTATCAAATTTGCTGGCCCAGAGGCTGCTCTGACCTACTCTGCACCAATCGATAGTTTTCTCTCTCTTTCAGCGCGCCCACACTATTGATTCACCTCCCAAGTCCTCCATCAACATTGGCTCTTCCAATCTGTTCCTCACACTCACACAATCAATTCATAAAATGATCAACGTTAACGTGTCTAGGCTCATTAATGGGACTATATAAGTCTGACTACAAAAATATTGCACTAATTTGCATAAACAAAAAAAACAATAATTTTTTAAATTTCACTCAAAACCCATTTTTTTTAAAAAACTCCGAAAGCCTTGAAACCTTAGCAAGATCGCTCAAAAAACATGGTTGCCAGGTTCTTCTCAAGTGCGGGGCTGAACAGCTAATTAACCGTCACTGTTTGACAAACTGTCCAATCATCACCAAACTTGGAACTCATCTTCAGCCCAAGTGTGGTATCGGTTTCACAGAAGCATTATGGGCCCGGCCAACAGGGAGCGCCGCTTATGCCCAGTTAGCTGTAGGCAAAATTTCGGCAACATTTTCTAGTTTATACTCATACTCACACAAAGTCACAAACAATCAGTCAATTAAAAGATTTGTTGATTCATTGGTAACCTAAGTAAATTTGTGTAAAAAAATGCCATAATTTTTGGGTTATCCAATATAGATATTTCCTTGTTTGTTCCTCCTTTTGCAACATTAAACAAAATATCTTAAGAGTTTTGAATGAGAAGAAAGTCTGCTCTTTCCATGATGAAAGGTTGAATTTAATTTTCTATATTTTTGTAGTCATGAATGGGATGACATGAAATTAAAATGAAATAAAATAAAAACACTTTGATCATCGTTTGTTCAGATGTGAAAGTGTAGCTCTGGCTCTTACAAAGATTGACCTCCCAAATACACTTCGGTGCTTTGTGTGGATTAACAGGCTGGGCTAAGCAGAACCGCAGCGGCTGTGTTATGTCGACAGTATGTGCATTCACACATGTGTGGCTGTAAATCCAAAATTGTGCCTCCACTCAAACATACATAAATGGAGGTGGACGACTAACACGCACATAGCAAAAGCACTGAAGAGACGCTTTAGAAAAATATGCTACAAAGATACTTTATGTTAAGATCATCAAGATACTGTGAAGGAGTGCAGATGGACAGACTACACAGAGAGAGAGAGAGAGAGAGAGAGAGAGAGAGAGAGCGAGAGAGAGAGAGAGATTTTGGGGGCAGTGGGTTATTATTTTGGAGAATATTATAGACATGAGAGAGACATGAAGAGACATTTTCAAAGCCAGACAGACATATGACAAGAAAAAAAAGCTATTATGCTGGAGGAAAAACACAGGAAAACAGACTAAAGTATGAGTATTCAATGAAAAGGCAGTTTTCTTAAGTTGGAGAAGACGAGCAAACAAGGAAAAAGTAGATTTAATCATAATAGATCGTAGGATGGCTGTAAACTGGCTAGGACAAGGTGGTGATGACGTCCTACATACACACCAAAAAGGTTCAAGACAGGGACCACAAAAGAAAGGAAAACAACCAGTCTATACCTCTCTGAGTGGGCTTCCGACACAAAGTCCGTTTCCATTCAAATTCCCTGCGGGGTTCCCATTCCCGTTGTTGTTGTTGTTTCTCAACTGATCCACAGCATCTCTTTCCACCGCCACCACTTCTCTTCCTCCATCCCTCTCTCCTCCTCCACCTCCTCCTCCTCCTCCTCTTTGGTCCCCTGTCTTCTCCCCTGTGCTGTCCTTCATTTCCTCCAGAGCGATGCTGAACTGGGCTAAGGTTCGCACCATATGCAGCATACGGAACGCTCCGTGCGTCTGAACGCACACTCACTTTGGCACATAAAGACACACGCCAAAACACCCCGGGAAAAAAACACCTACAGGATGTATCCGTTTGTTTTACTCACTCTACGTCAGTCTTCATTGTCTGAAGAATAATGCCTGATAAAAGGAAAAAAGGACACACCTGAGGGGTTGAAGGAATCACCACCTCTGTTCCTATTCAACACATGAAATAAAACATGTTCCTTCCTGTTGATGTTGTTCCCTTTCTGTCCTCTCTTCTTCTGGCAACACAACGCTGTTCAATAATTTAGTCCTTCAGAAAACAACCTTTTCTAAAATTGTCCACCAATTCTTGTGTGCGTCTGTTCTGGAGCAGGTAAGCCCAGCCGCGCACAGCTCGTCACAGCACGCATATGTGTGTGTGTCACCCTATGTGAGAGGCAAAGGAGGACACTACAGTGCAATGGGGTCTGAACTGCTTCTACTGCGTGGATTATGTAAGGAAGAAAATCAGAGAGCATGTTAGGGTGTGTGGATGTGTGTGTGTAAGTGTGTGTGTAGACCGGTGGGCTGGATAAAAAAAATAAAAAAGTGTGTGTGTCTGTGTGTGTCATAGCCCTCCCCTTGGGTGTGTATAACGACAGACAGCAGGGAGGGCAGATGCTAAC
>OX442352.1:18010111-18375111 GCA_949357725.1 Hyperoplus immaculatus | reverse complement strand
ACACACACACACACACACACACACGTGAGGACACATGAGATGATCGGATATATATCTACGAAGCAACAAACAAAACTGACGGAAGGGGAACTCCCAAGATTTAGGTATACACTTTGAAAAAACAAAAGGCCATAAAATTATCAGTCAAATATTGTAAGGATAGGGGCGCTCCGGTGGTGTAGTGGATAGAGTGCGTACCATATTGGCTCCGGCCTACATTGCAGTGGTCGCGGGTTCAAATCCGACCCGTGGACCTTTACTGCAGGGCATCCCCCCTTTCTCTCGGTCTCTCCATTTCAACACTGTACTGTCTAATAAAGCTTAAAAATTCCAAAAAAATATATAAAAAATATATATATATTGTAAGGATAAATAACTTGTTTTTTTAAATCTTTGACTGTGAACACTGATTTCTCTTCTTTTTTTCAAATTTCATAAGTGTGCCTTTTAGAAGTCAAATGGGGGGGGGGGCTGCTTAAAGGGACAGAAATAGTTTCTACAAAAATACATAATATAGTACATCATACCTTTGTAAGTTACAAAGAGTAAGTTTTCATCTTCACAGGAACCTTGGCTACGTTCCAATACCCATACTTTCTGCTGTTAAGCATGGTAGAAAAAAGATTTAGGATGTCCCATTTCTTGTGGTAAGTTTTAGTATGCTTAAAAATACTCGGATGTCTACTACATCCGGCCGAGATTTTTAGTGTTGAAATCAGCATGCTATTTGGGACGATTCTGACCCACAATCCAGTGCGCACCGGAAGTGATGTCACATTGACGGAGCATCCGTATGAAAACAACTAGGGATGCGACGGATATAAAAGCAAGAGGCAAGATTAAGGCGCAATGTTGTGATGAAATCCAGAAAAATTTGTCCTAATTGAATGCCTACAGCATGCTAACGAGGGGTATGAAGTTTTACAAACATTTCTAAATGGTTACACCACAATTTTTTTTCGTGTAAACGGTTAACCGTGACGTCATTGTCGCCGTGCGCCCACTGTCTGAAGCGCTCGTCTTTTAGGCGCCATGCACACACACACACAAGCATTTATTCGCCGGTAAACACACAGGGTAACTTTAATTTTTAGGTTATCTTTCATCACTCGTGGGCTGTGACTCAAGCCCGAGCACGGCGACTCCCCGTGTGTGTGTGTGTGTGTGTGTGTGTGTGTGTGTGTGTGTGTGTGTGTGCACACCCGCATGTGTCTGCAGCGCTGATACGCACACTCACACACATACACCGAGGGACAGACAAATTCGGCAGACTAGCTTTTCATCATCCCCAAATAGTTTATTTGTAATGTAAATTAATAAATGCGTGTCTCCAGAACATATTTAAACTTTATTTGAAAAAATAAATAAAAAAGTTTTTTAGTTTATTGATTTTTCCTAAACGGTTATGATTTGCTAACCGGTTACGTGCACATCCCTAATGCTAACTACATTCTTTTTATGGTCAGATGAAAAAAGAAAGAGTATCCTGCAGGAGACATTCGAGTCCAGACAGCAATAAAGGGACACACCAGTAGGTATCCTGAAGCCTAACATCCCATCCACTTTCTGTCCAGCAACCTATCCCACAATGCACTGGGAATCCAGAGATAGCCATCAGCCACAGAGACCAGTCTTAACCCCAACACCACTCCGGAAATACCTTCCTGTGTCTCCATCTCTCCCACCCAATTTGTCCACCCTTGTTCTGCCGCCCTCTGCCATCTCTCTTTTTTCTCCCTCTGGTAATCCCTCACAGTGCCTCCCACACAAAATCAAAAAATAAATAAATAAAACCTCTATCCTCCTGTCTGTCTTTTCTTAAAAGTTGAAGAGCTGGAATTCCCGGCCTCATAAAAGATGCACACAGCAGCGCCGATGTTGGCTCTCCAGCAGCACTCAGACATGCTCTCACACACTCGCTCAGTGATATGTCTAGTAGTTTGAGAGGAAGGGGGGAGAAAAGGCCGACATAAAGAAAATCTGATGGCAAAAGGCAGCAAGCGAGAAATCCTCACTGACCAAATGCTTAGCCGAGACTAAACACTACACAGTGTACTAAGCCAATCTTTCTCAGTTCCCCACTTCATTCTTTACTTTTCACTTTTCTTTCTCCCCTTTCTAGTCCCCCCCCCCCACCATCGCTCTCTCTCTCTCCATTTCCCCTCTTTATCCTTCTTTCCTCAACATTCCTGACCCCTTGCAGCCTAATATCCTTGCATGTGTGTATATTTTTCAAGTGCGTATAGGTCGGTCGGCTAGTAAAGCTACAATAAATGGAGCGTCTTATTACAGCTTTGGCCAATCAAAACTTCAGCCAAGCTTTTTTCTTTCTTTTTTTCCAAGGGGTATTGAATTGAGCAAAACCTTTCCAGAAAAATGGTGTCGGAGAATATGTAGCAGCTTTGAGTATAGACTTAACAATAACGGAAAATGCCAACACCACAAACACTGCAGACAGAGCAGAATTCCTGTACTGCATCTGGTCACCGCATGGAGCAAAAAAAGAAGAAAAAAAGAAGGGAAAAGAAGGCAGTCTCTTAACTCAAACAATGAGTTGTCAGAGAACAACACACACACACACAAACACGAACCAGGGAATCGACGCAACAGTACACCAAAACAAAGGATGATCTCATGAGAGGGTGTAACAGGGTGGAGATGAGGCAACAAAACAAAGAGAAGCAGTTCTCATAAAACAGAAAGAGACACTGCTTTATCAGCATTAAATCCAGGGAACTGAACATTTAGGCCCTGCTCATAAATCCTGTACTACATGTATCTCTATAAAAGGGCGAACACTTTAACACCCCTACTTTTTTACAAGAAGGAACAACATTGCTGCAGTGGGTTGATAAAAAACAAACCCTTTAACTTCTGCATACCCCCCAACATCACAGCTGGGTGTGGTTCAGGTGTGGTCTGTTGTAATTTGGGACAACAGCCAGCTGTGATGTGGCCTCGTACTTCAGTGCCATGCTACATCGCAGCTGCACACTGTAGGTTGTGGGAGAAAGCATGCTGTCACTACAAGTTAGCAGAGCACAGGGCAGGGTTATTAGCTTGGGTGAAGTTACTCTTTGTACCTTTTTTAGTGGAGATGTGTGAGTGTGAGGCTGAGTGTGAGTGTGTGTGAGAGAGAAGCTGTATCCCATTCGAGGGGCCGCAGCCTACGAAGGCTGCATTTGAAGACCGATTGCGTCATAGTGGTGCGCAAAGGCTTGTCCCATTTGGAAGGCTCCTTCATATGCGGCCGAGAAATGCAGCCTTCGTTTCACGGTTTTGAAGGGTCCAACAGATGTATCCTTCGCGGCCCAACATATCCCAAGATTCATTGCGTTTTTTTCAGAGATGGCATAAAATGAAATACAAAATAACAAAACAGCAACGTGTTGCTCCATCTTCTTAACTTTTATCTTCCTTTCTTTTTTTCTTGTACTTTTTTTTCTTTTCGTCTGGTAGGCAACTTCTTTTTGTTTTTTTCTCCGTTGACAAGGCTGTTTCCATTGGCAGCAATCAGGGTTGCTAGACAGCACAGGAGCGGCGAATCATCACGCAGGGTAGCGGCTTGTTACGCAAACCGGAAATACTCGTAAAACGAGAACTGCGGAGACCGTCTCAATTAACAACGCTCGTTCGGCCTTCGAATGGGCCTTCACAGGCTATGGCCTTCATAGACCGCGTAGACCGCGTCCTTAGAAGGATGCGGCCCCTCGAATGGGATACAGCTAGAGTGTGTGTGAGAGAGAGTGTGAGTGAGTGAGTGAGTGAGTGCTTGCTTAATTGTTGGGAAGATGCTGAGCATACCAATCTGCAACAGGTAACGATCGAGTGACAGGGGATCTGATTTGACTCATCTGTATCTGACAAAAAGCCAATTTGTAGAGTTACTTTTCGTGGGGTAATAAAGAAAAATATAGCACATGAGAATAGCTCCAAGTCCATTGGGAGATAGATTTCACACAACTCCCTCTGTCTCTCCCTCATACGTTATCAGTGTGTCTTGATCTTCCGTCTGAACGGGGCAAACCTCGGCTTCACGCTCACTCAGTCGCACAATGGCACACCTGGAGGCTGTGCAGAACAGCAGCTACCCGCCGAGAAAGGTTCACTCGTTCTGTGTAAAAGTGAATAGTGCAGAGAAAGATGGCTAATACACATCCTTTCATTGACCTTCTTGTCTGAAAATCGTCCAGAAGAGGAAATTCCAGTTTGATTCTGGCAGACTGAAAGTGTAAGGGCCTCTTTCTACGGATCATAAAGACAGAATTTGTCATTTTCTTTTCAGTTCAATAAAAACCTGGTGTTATAGCTTCGCCGCACAGTCTGGAGGCAGTCACAGCCCACGTGAACCAAAGATCACCAAGATTTCCAACTTTTCTGTTGCTGCTACAAAAGGCTGACATAGAAGGTTCCAGCTGGGTGATTCTAGAGAGACCCATTCAGGATCAGCTGACCCTTTTTTCCTCTAAAAAGGGGCTTGGTGGATTAGTGATGTCTGAATCTAATGAGACGGCTGCACAGCAACTCTTGTGAGCCTGGTTGGTTCTCCTTGGACAGGAAGGCAGGTGAGTTAGGGGGAAGAGAGATGGAGCAAGAGGAAAGCAGCGAGAGCAAACTCTATAGTATAGGCCGGTCAGTTGCTATGTAACAGTGGTTGCCACAGAAACATCGGAATGGAAGGGAAAGCATGAATGAGAAAAAAAGAAGAAGAAAGGAACATGATTAGCACCCACCCACGCACACACAAACATTTATCCTGCAGTGTCAGTCTACAGAGGCTTTGCGGTTGCGTCACATATCTCCTAGCAACACCATCTGGCACTATTATGAAGGTCCAACTGGATAACTGGCTGTGAACCACTTTTGACGGACAGGCAAGAAAAAAAAGATCCATGGAAAAAAGGTGTTGTATCTGAATCAGGATGTAGGTCAGAATCTTGCAGCAGGAAAAGGTGCCAAATAGGGTGATAGAATATGACAATTCAGGTTATTGTCATATACAGTTCAAGTTTGCTAGTTTAAGGAATCAACCTAATTTAAAAGTGCCAGAGGCTGCAGCCATGCTAGCAGCACTGTGAGGCTAGACTTTGTTAGCGTTTAGCTTAATGGCGCTGCGGAACCTAACATCAGTAAGCTAAAATCACACAATGCCCATGTGCTAATTTTTAGCGTGTTCACCGTTAAGTGTGTCAGTGTCTGTACAAAATATTCATAAAGCAGATGTTGACATGTTTTGTTGTTGAACAAATTGTATAATATTGATATCCATGTCGCCAAGTGGCTAGCATGGATAAAACAGCATTAAGCTATGGTTAATAGGTAGAAGACTAATATTGGATTGCGTTGCATGTGAGGCTACTGTTAACATAGCCACTACATTTTACCTGAAGCTACCATATACAGCACAGAAGGCCTTTTTTCAAAGCAGAGTGTTTGGCTTGTCAGAGTAGAAAATGCCCTTGTGTTAGTCTACTACTATCAATCACAATGGACCTAGCTCCATTCAGACTAAGTCATGACAGTGAGACAGCATGTAGAATACGAGCACCCTGAAGCGTAAGCAGCTAAATGGATCTCGGACATTATTTATTACATTATTGTTACCTTGTGTTTTCCTACCATGACATGTCAAAATCACATAAATAACCAATTCAGCAAAAAGTAACGGCTGACTGACCAAATACTATGGTGAGTTAGTTAATGAGCTCATTTCAGTAAACAGAAGTTGACCATGGTGTAGCCAATGTCAAAATTATTTGGCTGGGTTTACCCTCGCAACAATGATAAATGTCACACGTTAAACAAGCACATGAGCTTACATAAGACTGCGTGCTTACTGCTGAGAGAGTGATGTCAAACACAGGAGCTCCTCTGTGCTCGTCATGCGCATGTGAACAGAGGAAGAACTGATTTGAGGACCACCCCTCCCATTAGCTGTGCTCCCAATGGGACAGAACTAAAAAAGGGAAACATTTTCTTTATCTCCACTACAGAGACACACACACACACACACACACACACACACACACACACACACACACGTCTGATACCGGATACTCCCAGGAAAATGGATTTGTTTATAACTGCTCACATGAAACAGTCACATTCCACCACTACATCCACACACACACACACACACACACACACACACACACACACACACACACACACACACACACACGCTACAGGGGGTGCTCTCTGTAATCTTTACTGTACACATTAACCATTGCTTTGTCAAAATATTCACCAACAGTGTCGGACTGAACCCTCTGACTCCTCGTAAACATCCCACAGGTCCAGAAAGGCCCCATTTGATTAAAGGGAAACAATAATGATCGTATAACTTTTTGTCCTGACTGTGAGATTACAGAACAAGGTTACACCAACAAACCAATAAAAGGATCCATACGGCAAACAGAAACAGTCTTTTGAGGATGTAGTTAACGGGAAAAAAAGGCGACACCACTCAGACCCATTACAGTCGGTTTCCCGCACGAACCTCACATCGCCAGTTATTGATATTAGTTAAAAATTACACAAAGCGATTTGCAACTTCTGGGTTTGAGCCAAACCACTGAGAAAACTTTATAAAATGCGCATGGGGTCACTGTCAAGTTCAATGACGCGGTTACAAAACAGAAAAACAACTGCATTTTTTCACATCGTATCAGTGGCAGCGCTCCTATGTTTGCTTATTCTCTACATTAGACCAGACTTATTTCCTAATGGTCTCACACTCCTGTGAACCATGTGTTTGAACTGAGCTAATATCAGTGGTCTATTTGAACAAGGAGCTGGTGAGCAGTGGGACATTTGGTTAATGTGTACTCATGAGTAAACCCAAAGGAAAGGAAATGTTTAAATGTTACACAGAGCACTTTCCAAAAACTTGGCGTGCACCATCTACTGAGAGTCAGATTTGGACTGGTGTGTGTGTGTGTGTGTGTGTGTTTGTGTCTGTGTGTGAGGGGGCGAGCAAACTTAAACGGAAGAAGATAGCATGAATAAAGAGAGGAAATAGCTGCCAATGAACTTCAGGAGAGCCAGAGAAAATGGAAGAAAAAAGTGAGAGAAGAAAAGAGACCCCATGTTTCAACCCTGCACAATTCCCTCTCCCTCTCTCCTTATATGGAAGTGTTGCGTGTGTGTGTGTGTGTGTGTGTGTGTGTGTGTGTGTGTGTGTGTGTGTGTGTGTATGTGTGCCTTTGTGTCTGTGTGTGCGCAATACGGGCTCAGTCCCAGTGTTGCTCTCAGAAGGAGCGATTAGATCAGCGAGCGCACTAAAGGGTGCTTTTTCCCCTCGCCATTTGTACACTGCCGCTCAGTTTTACGGCTTTTCCAAAAAACTCAACTCGGTCATCCACTCTGCAGTCGTTTAAAATGTATGTGGCCTTCGTAGCAGCCTTCATAAATAATACTTAATGTTACCATTAATGTAAAATAGCCGTGAACCGATATGTGTGGTGGATATCAAAGTTCATCTTTTAAAAACTCTATTCTCTTTTTTATCATCCGTCCTTGGGTGCAACAAATAATGGTCTTGAGCCGCAATTGAAGAACATTTAAGAAAAACAAAATTTTAGTCTTTGAAAGGCAGTAGAGAGAGGCAGGGAGGAGGAAGGGAGAGAGAAGAAGAGAGATTACAGTCACAGTCGGCCTGTTAATGGCTATGGCTCCTGAGAAGGGACAAAAAAATAAAACCCCTGAGATCTCTGCCTCTCAGGATGGAAGGAATCATAAGAAGCCAAAATCCTCCCATTCTTTCTTTTCCCCCCTTTTTATTTCATCTTTCCCTCCCTCCTTGTTGCACCGGTCTGCTTCCCAGAATGTGCTGGCCGGTGCCCAAATGACTGGAATGCAGGAATCCTGGTAGCATGTCTGCATGAACACACACACATACACATGGTTTACACAAACACACACAATGCGTCCATCCACAATACTGAATGAGGAAGAATTTAATGCACCAAAGGGTGTAAATATGCACCCATTGGTGCAGACTTGAGCCTCCAGATAAATGTGTCAGCTGGGTAACCTGTGTGTTCAGGTCCAAACATACATACTCTTTATTCTGAGCATGCTGGGGACCAGCAGAGGGGACACTTTAATTAATAACCAAATCCGTCATTTATACATGCCCTCTACCATGATACGCAGAGGGGGTCAAGACAAGATCAACTGCAACATATCTCTTTTCCGCTTGGCGAAATATACCAACCCTCCCCTCCCTTCTCCCATCTTCTCTAATGCCATCTTCCTCCCTCTTCCCCTTTCTCGTATCTTGTCATATGTATTTCCCTCCCTATCATGTTGTTCCTATATCTCTCATGGAGAGAGAGCGAGCGAGAGAGAGAGAAGGAGGAGGAGGTGGGGAGAAAAGTTTGTTTTTCCGGAGAGGACAACATTCCCAGGGCCTGTACCATTCCCCTCCCTATTAATAGAGCACACACACATCCAACCCAAACACAAACTCTTCCATCGCTGCCTGTGGAAAACACAAATCGAGGTCCCATAGCTTTATGTATCTGGCCCTGAATGCCAAAGAATATAGTTAGAATTTACCCATCAACCAACAACTGCCAAAGAGATAAGGGGGCTGATATTAAGGCCCCAGAGTCAGTGCGATACCCAAAAGAAAGTCAATCGGGTAAGCTAGCCTGCAGCTAAGAACTCGCCTCCTCCTCAGTGATTAACACACTTTCTCTTTTCTTTTTTGTTATCAGGACTGCAGCCTGTTATTAGGGAGATAAGATCCTGTCATGTAACTGTTAACTCTCTGCTGGGTTACTGCTGGTGGTGTTTTAGGAGCCGTGGAGGTCAGCCTCCAGGCTCGGCATGGGAGGTTGAAAGGCCCCGGTGCCAAGCCTGGTCACCTCAAGACTGGGATCAGGATCAGCACCTGAGGCAGTGCTCTGATTTATGGTGCACACTACAGTATGAGTGTTTACATGAAAACAAGCTGGGGTAAACAGACATTTTATTAAACTAATCTAACTGGTGGCTTTGCACCTGGACGGCTCCAAATGACAGCAAGAGATGTATATATTGTTTTGCACCACAAAATACCACAAGGTAGAGGCAAATCGTTATCTAAGACAAGGTGTTTTTTTTTCCCCTGGGTGAGACAATAAGCATTTATTTATTTATATAAGTGGGGGGCCACTTTTGTAATCAGACTCACAAAAAGGGGCTAAAATTTAAAATCTTTCACTTTTATTGTCCGAAAAAATACTAAAGTCTGTGTTAAGAGGGTAGTCAAGTGGGAATTTAAGTGGGATTTAGCAAGCACTGATGATCTACTCCAAGCATCATACAGAAAGAAAACATTGTGCAAACTGTGTCCACTCAGTAATTGCCACCACTATGTAGTAACATTTTTTTAATGAATTGTTGATATTGAATAAAATATATATAATATATATAATAAAATCTGCTCTTAAATGTAATGAGTGAATAACTACTGTACAGTGTAGCTTGTCAACATTAAAAGTCCCTGAAAAAAACGTAATCTAACAATTTTTATAAGAACATGATTTAATATGTTACTTTGAACAATAACTATGTTGATAGTCAAATGACAACTGATAATCGAGTCACTGAAATGGATGACGGCATTTAGGTTAAATTGATGTTATTAAACCAACTTCAATACAATTCTCACGTAACATAAGTGACTTCACTTTGACAAATGAATTAAACAATGTGCTGTTAGGAATCGATACAGCAGCAGTTATCCATTAACAGGATTTATATAATTTTTTCAGCCCATTCATGGGATATTTTACATGCAAAGAATTTAGACGGATGAAAAAAGAAAAGAAAAGAAAAGAAAGTTCAAATTTGTATTATTCTGGATAGTTGTTTTTCAGCTTCCTAGAAATTAGAGGTATAAACAAACAACAAACAGCAAAGTTCTTTCTCGACAAATCCATCGTTGGCTGCTGATTTTACACTATGTGTGAATGCATGTGCTTTGGACCCTTCAATCAGAGCGCACACACACACACACACACACACACACACACACACAAAAACAGTCCAGAGTCTTTTATGGCTGAAGGGCTGTTCACTCTGTCAATAAGATCCAGATGTGAACTCCGTGGGAGAGGGGATAAAAATAGAGCGAGAGAGGTGAGCGAGACGGAAAGAGAAAGACGAAGACAGGGCCAGAAAGCAGAAAGCAGGAGAGACAGACGTAGAAACAATGACCTCAGTGAGAACAGTTTACGGGTTGAACGCATGAGAGCGGACAGACTGACGGGCTGAGCGGAAAGGTGGGGAACATGTATAAAAAGCAATGTTTGTTTTATTGTGCCGGCATTTTTCTTCTTCTTCTTCTGTTCTCTAAAACAGAAACACTATCCCCACACTGATGTCACCATATTCCTACAGCAACACACACACCCGTCCCACTCTGGGTTGCCATGAACGACAAAGAATACACATGGGGTGGCGATCATATTCCTCTGGTCTCCGTCCTGACCACAGTGTTATTTGCTTGAAAAAAACTTATCTGGGCTGTTGAAGCAGCGGAGCTCCCACCAGCTCTTCTCTCTTTTTGCTCTGACAAACACATTAAGGGAGATGCAGGACTATGTATGTATGTGTGTGTGTGTGTGTGTGTGTGTGTGTGTGTGCAGTGCACGCACGATGGTCAAAAATGCCTCTCCCAAACCCACTTCCTGCCCTGCCCTCTCAATGAAGACAATTATGGTTCCTGCGAGAAGGATAACACAGAAGACGTAGCTCCTTAAAAGGCAGGATCTGTGTCGTTTTCACCTCTGCACACATTTTTCAAATCAAAAGCCAATACCGCGTGGTTTTCAAACCTAAAGAATACGTTTGAAAGAAGGGGTGCCGAGCTGAAGCCAATTATTATCATCATGGCAGTTTTGATTTATTAAAAGAGGACAGTGACTGGAGGGCGGCCACATCGATCAAAAGCCTGGTTTTGAAGGCTAATTATATGGTTTTAGACTGAGGCACAATTATTCTGCAACAGCCTTTTCTATCACATGAATGGGTGGTAGCAAAGTTTTTTTTTTTTTACTTTAAGTCAGATAAGGAAAGAGGGTAGACAAGTGTGAAAAGTCAGGTATCTTCAACAGATATTAGATGTGGTTTTAAAGTAGGGCAGATGATAACGTGGGCTGCACTTAATTTGAAAAAAGGAATGTAAAGCAGACATTGCTGTTTTTGATGTTGGAGAAACAAAAGGAGCCAATCACAGCTTTATAGGCCAGTTTAGGATTCAGGAGGTCAGCTTCCCAAAAAGAGCCAGAAAAGCAGAATCAGAAATGTTTAAAACAATAATGTTATTAATTAATTGTAACCGTGTGACGTCTTTGTTGTCCATATCTGAACACAAACCATATTGTTTAATGGGGAGGCCAATACACATTGAATGCTGCTAGGAAACTCTACCACAGCTCCCATTTCCAGGGATAATGGCTTGGGAGGGATGCATAATGCCACAAAATTACAACAAGTCCCATAGAGAAAACAGAGAAAGGTTGTTAAATGATTTTCCAGAGAGCACTATAGACAAACGTGCATGGCGTCGATGTTTCTTCTTGTGTGGAATAAATCACCTGAAGGCTGCACCTGCACCCTTCAAGCCTCAACAGATTAGTTTCAAGGTCAGATTTTGAGCTATTTTTGGGAGCTGTTTTGTCTACACAGTCAGTTCATTCCCTTGTAACTTCTCAGTGAGAGTAGCTGCACTGAAATGACGTTGAACGTCGGAGAGATAACGAAACGATACAACAGACATGTGACCGAGATGACATGAAAACACTGCAACAAAAGGAGATATTATAATGAGTGTGTGAAAAGTGTCAGGTGCACTTGTATTTGATTCCCCATTCACTTGCGGTTGTTAAAATTTTGGGGATGGATTCCAATATCTGACCAAAGGAATGTTTTTTTTTTAGTTTTCTCGATGCAATTATTACACTGGAGATCCTTTACCAGGACAATTTTCTGAAAAATGCGCCATTCACTGATGTTTAATGCAAAAATAATCTCTGCAGCCCCCCGTGCAAACCTTAAAGAATTCCTGACCTCCTTTCACTATAACATTTCAGAAACACACAATTGAAATGCCAACTGTTGAATACAATGTTTGAAAAGGAGAAAAAGTTCAGGCTCATTTGAAAAGAAGAAGCTCTTTGAGGAGTAAAGAAGGACAACATTGTTTTGGGGGCAAACGACTGACCCTATTGCAGACAACATCCAGACACTGGGTGATGGGAGCTTTGTGAGAGCCCTTCAAACATACCTCCAATCCCTAGCTAAATGGCAGTCATCATCATTAACCATCATCATTGCCATCGTGATTACTCCTGTTATATTTGGCAAACTGTCCACTGGTTGAATGTGAGAGACAGCCAAGGGACAACAGGTCAGGAAACACACACACACAGCTTGGCAAGGGGAAAAAAATTGGTACAACAATTTAATATTAATAGCAGCATTTGTGCCCAAATCTAGTCTTTATACACATCAGAAATGTATCCATAACTATATCCCTGCCAGTCATGAGCATTAAACTTGCAGGATTGATCTGCACACAGAACAGTGGAAAAGTCTGAAAAAATGTGTGTAGCAGATTTCCTTTATCTACAAGAATAGAAATACAATCTTTAGAACAACGTCTAATCATGCTTCCAAAAACTAGTTTATTATCAGTTGTGTGCACTGTGGAAATACACTTGAGTCACAATGTTGTGGGAAATGTAATATAATGGCTTCTTATCATAAAAAGAATCTCACTCTCACTGAAACCCACAGTTTAGTTCAGACATGCACTGATTACACATACTAAAACATACTTCTGTTTCATAAAATAAATGTTTGCTTTTTTCAGACTGCTTTTCACATAGGGGAGAACGGGGGAATCTGAGGCATCGGGTAATGTGAGCCACCCCCTGTATCTAAGCAACGGAAAACATTTGTGGTCATGTGAGATATATGTTTTCAAGCCCCTCTCATTTCCTCATGGCCCTGAAAGAGAGGACCTCATGGTGCTGTGGGAAGCATGTTTTTTTTTCACCAAAATAGGTATTTTGCGTGTAAAAGTAAATTTTCTTGCTGTCAACTTAATCAACTGTTGTGCCAAAGCAAATGTATTCACGTAGAAAAACTTCAATCATACGTGTTGATGAACTACCAACATATGAAACCATGTGATGCTGATTACTGAATATTAGCCTGAAATGCTAAGAGAGGTAGTCTTTTCTCAAATTGTGTTGGTGGGGGAAAGTGAGCCACTGTCTCACTTTCCCCCACCATGAGGCACAAGCTAAGTTTAGTCTTAAACATATTTTAATGTAATATTACATAACATATGTTTTATTTTAATGTCAAAGAGCACCTTCTCATCTTTCCCTGTAACCTTCAGGGCTGGAATGTATAGTAGGCCTAGTTGTAGAGTACGACAGGCTGATGTTATAATCCAGTTGGGTCTTCTCCCGTGTTCTGAGTCCCAGGCTGTTCTCGCTGGTTCTGATTTTCCTATGCTTTGACCCCCAGACACTAGCTGGCTCTAAGGGTCCTGTGTTCTGACCCCCAGACTGTGTTCTAATCTAACTGGTTCTATCTTTAATTTGAATCTTATTAAAACCTTTTGAATTATAATATGTTGTATTTGATTTTGTTCAGAGTTACTTTCAAGTGTTTAGAAAATATGCTTTGCTTAATTGACCAAACCCCATCATTCTTTTAGTAGTCCGACATTAGTTCTGGAATGTGTGGCTAGCTTTCAGGATTCTTACTGTTACAATATGTGTTGTTATGGTAGTTTCAGAGTGGAAAAAGTAAGTGGATCAGTTTACCCCACAGCTGGGGTAAAGTGAGCCACATGACAACTTTTTTTTAAAACAATCATATTTTCACTGCCCTTTGTCTTGAAAAAATTCTGCTAATGCCCATTTCTAGGAAACATCCTGAATTAATGAGAAATGTGTAAATTTGAGTGATAAATCATTTGAGCTCCCTTAGAGGGGAGCAAATGTAAAAAGTGGCTCAGATTACCCCGTTCTCCCCTATATTGGTTTTTAACTGTGGAAACGAAAAATCAAAAAATTTAAATTAAATGTTTGAGAAGAGTATGAAACATCACAGCGCTTTGCTTTAAAAAGGGTCAAAAGCTGAAAAGGTTGGAAACCACTGAATTAGTCTCACACACACACACACACACACACACACACACACACACACACACACACACACACACACACACACACACACACACACACACACACACACACACACCTCATGCCTTTATCCACTTCTCTCTCTCTCTCTCTCTCTCATTCTCCCTCTCTCGCTCTCATTCACACTCTTTTATACACACACATACAAGTTTTCTCGGTTGAGGTAAGGTCAACATATTTTCAGGCTGACTCATAGTTTTGTGAAAACTCATCTTGGGACAAAATGTTTTGCTAAAGTACAAAGGTTGGCAGCGGCCAGAGAGATCGAGCCTCTCAACGCTCACCTGTGTGTTTGTGTGTGTGTGTGTTGTAGGGGGGCAAAACCAGTCACTCATTTAGACTTGTTGGAATTTAAAAACAAAACTCTAAAAATAGTCCTAGTGTTGACCACTGGTTTGTGTATAACACATAATGTTAACAGAAGTAATCACTAGGCAATGTGGGTGGACACCATAAGTTCTATCCTATAATTATGAATGTTCTTACTTTTAACTTTTGCCAGTTAATGGCACTCCCAAATAGTGTCCTCACATATCCTCTGCTGAAGAACTCATGCATGCTTATTGAAAACAGTCTGAACAAAATAACGTGTTAAACTTATAAGACTACCCCTGAAAGGCAGTGTCAACAAAAAAATAAATAAAAAAATTGCATTGTGCAGTAAAAAAAGGTTGCATGAGAAAAGTATATGCCGTATTGCTGACCGATATAAAGCAGATTAGGTTTAGTGCGGAGTAGTGAACAATCTTTTGTAGTGATGAAGAATGCATCCCTTTATTTTGATTTCAAAAAAATATTTTTTTCTGCAGGAACGGAACACATTCAATAAATATTGTCCTGGCACTATACTGCTACCGGTAAAGTACTGCTCTTATCTTATTTTATTCAGGCATGGTGGCTGATACTACTAATATTAACTATGTCACCAAATGAACTTCTACTGGGAGTAACAATGTACCACTTCCTGTCCTACCGGACAAGAGGTTAAGAAGAAGTGAGCCAACTTAATGAGATTTAAGTTATTTGTTTTAGTCTTCACTTAATATCCTACTTTTGACAAATGTGTGGAACCAATGATTTGTAGCTCAGTTCATTTTGTATTAAGTTGAGCCTGTGGTTAATTTAAAAAAATATGGAAATCTAACAGACTAAATCCCTTCAGCAAAAACTTCATCACCTGACTTTTAAGATTCAAATTTTAAATTATTTAATCAAAATGATATGACAAGCACCCTTTTGATAACATGAATCTTACAAAATACGACAGCACTTAACTTGATGAGGACAAATCTCAAGAGAATATAAATGTGACTCAACTGAAGCTTTTCAGTCCAACATCATGTCTCAAATGAATCCCACACAAACACACAAGAGGACTGACACCACCTGCCTGTGAGGCCGCTTTGGCCTTAGCCGCTCCTTTCTCCCTTTTCCAGCCATTCTCCTCCTCCTCCTCTCCCTGCGCCTTAATCCGGGATCCCAGCAGCCACTCAGGAACAACGCTCCAACATTTCCATCTTCTACTGTTCTCGTTTTGCCGAGAGTTTCTCAACTGGCAGCTAGAGCATGATCCAAACCGACGTACTGATGCCATAAGGCGAGGAAGAAAAGGACAGAAACAGAGCACAGAACAGGAAGAAGCAGAGCGTTGCTACTGTCATGTTTCTCCGGATGACAAAAGACAAGTGAGAGAATAAGACCGAACTGCCCAGTCAACCCACTGTTATACCAAGACCTAGACCTCTGTACGAGTGTGTGTGTCCGACCACGCTGTCAGCTATGCTATGCTACTGTACACGTTGCACGGTTGACACAGTTGTACCATTGTGTGCATGCATGACAAATCAGTCCAAGTTCATGGAGAGATATGCACATACATATCCACTTAATCTGTTTTTTGAATGTGTCTGACTGTGTTTTGGAATTTGTTAAAGTTAAACTATTCATCTTTGGTTCACCAAAACCCAACAACTTTGGATATCCAGTAGTGTCCGTTTCTCAATTCAAGCTATTCAAATCAATATGTGTGGATTTTAAATGTGTAACACAGTTATCAGCCAAGTGGTTGACAAAGTGAGCTTTGATAATAAGGAGTTGTTGGGCAGTAAAGTTCAAAGACTGGACTGAATGTTTCCAATGCGTCTCCCATATTTTATAAAAAGCAGGCTCCAACTGAGCCCAAATCACTCTCTAATTCACAACATAACAGTCAATACTTAGCTCTACAATGAGCATAAGAGCAAGCAATTAGCTTGTTAGCTGGGTGGAAAAGGCTAGTTTTAGCTTTTTGTTAGTTTGAGCATGAGCTATTTTTGTTTTTCTTTGTTGTAGTTGTTTTCTTGACACAAACTATCTGAGACTGCAAGTCCCATAAGGAGATAGTACAAAAGCTACAATACAAAAGTATCCGTTATATTATGAAATGTTTAAAGGTATTTCCAATGCTATTGAACTCACCCCATAAGAAACACTGGTGCTTATTCATTAGCTAACATACAGGCTACAGTAAGCTGACTGAAGCTGCTGCTTTAGGCCTATTAGCACACCAATTTACGGGAGCTTTAGCTGTTGAGTGCTAACTAAATTAAAGCTGATTTACTTTAGTTGAAATTATAAAGTGCAAGCATTTTACCAAAGAGTAAATAACCCTAAACTGAAACCCCAGGAAAATGTTTCAGCTTTTCAGAAAAAAAAAACATTTAAGAAAACACAGTTACAGAAGCTAGCCAGGATTGGGGATGTTCTGCTGTGGCACTAGGTGCAGGAGTCATAATTTCAACTGAGCAATTAAAAAAAAAACAGACACAACAAATCTATTGATTGTTTCTGTGAGCAACCGTTACATCTATTCAATCTAAAAAAAATAACACAAGATTATAATGAAATAAAATTGGAATTCATAAACAAAAAACCAAGAACATTTCCAGCCATTTTGACAAAACAATATGCTGAGAGATGGGCAAGTAAACTGTCCCCTACGAAGCAATCAGTCCAAGGATTCTGTGGTCAAAATAAACAAATGACAAATCCTGCTAAGGGTCACTAAAAGTATAGGGCAGGCCCAGCAGTTTTCTGTTCTGTGCTGCAGTTACTGGGGAAAGAGATACTCTGAGCTAATGGCTGCAAGTAGACAGGTGTAGAATAGCAATAAAGTAGCTAATTGGAACTTCAAACTTATCTCTTTACCTTGCACAAACATAGTAGTTTGGTGTCCAACAGACAATTAAAGTTAAATGCTGACAGGCAAAACTAATGGACCCTAGCTAAAGGCTACCAGTAGGACATGTCAGTTTTTATTCCTTTAGTTCTTCCTTTTTTCCTGGTATATTAAGTATTGTGTGGCATTTGTACAGCAGGGTAGCTGTTCATCCATATTGTTTTAGTTTTTGAGGGTGAAATCTTAGCACCAGCTGTAATGTAAAACTTAAGTGATTCCACTTAGCAGCCAACAGTGCAGTCCTGCATTAGGTGAAACATCACCAAAGTGAAAACTGTCTCACATTAGAGATCTTTGTGGCCACGTGGACTGCAGATGTGTGACTCGGACAGAAAACTACAGGGAAGACTAACATGACTCATATCTATGGAACACAAACAATCTTTAACAGATGAGCCCATTTTCAAAGCAGTTCAAAGAACCAGGTGAAACCGTTATCCATTATTTACGTCACTTACAAACTCAAACACCCATAAACACCCACTTTCGTACGTAGAAAGCTGCCTGCATGTGCATACACAAAAAAGCTGAAATAGCAGCTCTGCTAGAAAGTGCTGTTTCAGAGGAGGCTTTCCTTACATAAGCAAACTGTTCTGTAATTACACTGGGTGGATCCACACAGACAGAGAGAGTTAGAAAGAGACAGTCAGGAGGGGAGCTAACTGGGACAAGAAATAAGGATAATGAAGAGGAAAATAAGATGGAAGAAGAACCCAAAGAGCCACTGTATACAGGTTTTAACTGTCATGACTTTCCCATTGCAACTACACTGAATTCAAATGAATAATCCAGGGACCTATCCTTAAAAGGGAGTTAGGATTTGCAAAGCATATTGGAACTGTCATCAACCAAGGGCAAGGACATCCAGAACCATTTTCCTATTGCTGACTTTTTGCTTGTTCTTTTCACTGTGTTTTTTTCACTGCCTCATGATTTGTTTGCAGTGACACACATGTCAGCTACGTTTAGATTGTTTTTTAAAGGCATAGCTCCTTCAAGTAATTCTCACATAATGCAAAGACAATCATTTTCAAAATCAAGGGTGCTTTTTTAATGAGTAATAAGGACTGAAAAATTAAAAGGATAAGTGTAGCTTAGCTTAACTCTTTAGCTTAGCATAAAGACTGGAAACAAGGGGAAATCCCTAGCCTGGCACTGTACAAAAAGGCAATTCAATGTGTCTACCGCATCTAAAGTTCTAAAATAAACATGTAATTTCTAATTGGCTTAATACTTGTTTTTACACATTTTGGGGGGTATTTATCTGATTATATAAAATGTTAATTAGTGACCTAAGAGGTGCTGGTAGGTGGATTCCATTACCTTTGTACAGAGCCAGACTAGCTGTTTTCCCTGTTTCCAATCTTAATGCTATGATATTAGCTAAAATATATAACTAGCTTCTGGCCCCAGCTATTCAGACATTAGAGTTGAGATTCATAAAATTCAAAGGTGATGGAAAGATGGGCAGATAGGTAGACAAATGATAACCACAAACAAACTCAACTCTATGTTTAGTAATCTGTCACACTTAATTCAATATCTCTAAAATTGGCCATTTAAATCAACCCCCCAAACACACTCTCACAGGAACACAAAACATTTATGTTGTGCCTGACCCAAAAGCAATACTCCATGCTGTATGTGTATGAGAGAGAGACAGGCCAAACGTATGTGAGGGAGTAAAAGATGGCTGGTGGTAGGGGACATTTTCTCTCCAAAGTTTGATACTCTCTAGGGACCTTAACCACATAGGAACAGAAACCAAAGCAAAATCTAAGAAAACCAGTAAGGCCTCCATGGTAGCCATTACTTTTCCCCCCCATTCTCAATCCAGTGATCCACTCCTCCAAGTACGTTATAACCTCCACCAGCAGAAGTAAAATAAAAAACACATCCAATCAGACCTAGCCTATATGTCACTGACACCACAGATGTCTGCAGTGTGACCTTCTGATCTTTTGATAATCCCACCTCTTTGCTTCCTATCTGCTGAGTCATGGAGACCTTCAAGCAGAACAAACAACTTCCTCCTGATAATTTCATCTCTCCGTCACCTTTACCTCGCTCAGCAGCACCCACTTTTTGGACTTCACTAAACCTGGGTTGACCTTTGCCCATTAAAAAAGAAACCCCTCTAGCACCCACACAGTATCCTTTATGAGTGTGTGCAATGTGCCCTTTAACTTTACTTTCAAGTCTGCTTTCAAACGAGCAAGTTGCTTATTGGACGATCGTGTACCCTCCATTGATGGCAAAATAAATACGGTGTGGTGGTGCATTTAACAATATCGTTTTTTGACAACAGAATGAAGGTTAATTAGTATCCAATTTGTGATAGATGATATATACAGTAGTTGTTGATTAATTAAATGTTTTCTTGCACAGCAAATGCTTCTTTTGATGGCTTTATTTTTTTTATAATATCAAGGTTATAGCACCCATGAGATAATTTCCCTCTGGTGCTTTCCCAATGACTTTTCAGATAAACCATTAAACTAAACAAGCTGAGACCGATGTGGTCGTGTGTGCATGATCATCTTCTAAACAGCAATAAGCCTGTTTTAGCCTCACTTTAAAACAAAAAATGTAATCTCATGAGTAAAGCGTAAACCAGCTGACTGCTTCAGTATCTTACAAATCTTTACCTTTACTTCATCTTCTTCCTTAGCACAACTACGTATGGGAAAGATGGGCGAATGCAACAAGGGAATGAAAGCAAAAGGACCAGGCAAAGAAAATGATTGGATTCCATGTTGGTGGTCTGATAAAACAAAGCTTGTCATAAATCTGAGGCTATAAACACAGTGCTTTTAGACCTAATCCATGCCGAGAAGAGCACAAACCAATCTTCCCGTCTCTCCATCTCCGATTAGCTACTCCTGCTAGCATCCTCTATGATCCAGTACTGGCCTTATCAATAGCATGAAAAGGTAATACCATTGACAAAGGAATTCTGCCTCCTTTCAATGACACGCAGAAGTACAGACAGGCACATTTTAATATGTCTGGGTACCCTTTTGAGTAGACTGTACCAAAAATGGGCATTGTATAATTGACCAGACTCTTAACTTTAAATAGGCAAGTTGCTAAATTTAGACCATTTCATGATTTATTTTTGTTCACTCAAAGAGCAGGGCTTTTACTCTTTGAAATGCCAAAGAAGTGTTTTTGTAGTACCAGCACCAAAACATATAGTCGTCTATACATGACTCACAAAAATCTTTGGAAGTCTTCAGTTCTTAATTGGGAAGTTTGAGACCGTTATGCAACAAGTGGAGAAGGAAAGATAGGCCACATTCTTGATGCCTGCAAAAGTGAACTACACACACACCATAGTAATCAGTCAAGTGGCAGAAATAAACTATCATTTTTCCAGCAAAATTATAAACACTGTTGTTTTCAGTAACACTAGTAATAATAGTTACAGTACTATTTGTCAGCTGCTGTGAAAGAAGAGCTGTTCTGTATTTTGTTTGTACACAATTCGCTTATAAAAGATGGCTTACATCAGACAATTTTTCGTCCAAACGTGAAAACATCATACCACTTTAGCTTAGCATAAAGACTGGAAACAAGGGGAAATCCCTAGCCTGGCACTGTACAAAAAGGCAATTCAATGTGTCTACCGCATCTAAAGTTCTAAAATAAACATGTAATTTCTAATTGGCTTAATACTTGTTCCAGCAAAATTATAAACACTGTTGTTTTCAGTAACACTAGTGATAATAGTTACAGTACTATTTGTCAGCTGCTGTGAAAGAAGAGCTGTTCTGTATTTTGTTTGTACACAATTCGCTTATAAAAGATGGCTTACATCAGACAATTTTTCGTCCAAACGTGAAAACATCATACCACTTTAAAAGTTATATGATTTTGTTCCAGTGAACCAACACTTTAGTAAATGCCAACACATCAAGATGGATATAAATATATCGGTTTAACAAAAAAACTAAAAGTGTTTTCTAGTGTGTTCTCCTTCCCTCCCTCCCCCTCCCTCCCTCTCGGTTTCATTCTTCAGCTCTTTATCAGATCTATTTTGATCCTGTAACTGTTTTTTTTTTTTTTTGCCGACAAGCGTTTCCTTCCAACTCCCTTCTTTTCTAGCCTCAGTCTTTCTTTCCCCCCCTCTACCTGACGTTTGGCTTCAGCAGGCTGCCTCACACCAAGACAAACGTTATGACCTCACTTCACTGCAATGTTCCAGAGACACAGAAAGAAAGAGGAGAGACGGAAAAGAGAAGAATAAGATAACATGAGAAATGCTTGAGATTAAGTATTTGGAAAGAAAAGACGAATGGAGATGGGCTTAAAAGTGTGGGCCGAAAATGTAACATACTTATGGTTTTTCAGACTTATACTTTGGACTTTGAAAGACCCAGCATTTGGAAAAATGTCAAAGGAGATGGAATAAGGAATAAAAAGAATGAAGAAGAAAAGTAAATCAAAAATACATGGTACAGGTATGAAATTAATGCAATAATTTGGAAAAGGAAAAAGGTTTGTTCAGCCACCCCCCACCCCTTCTTTCTTTCTTTCTTCAGCCTGGCAGAGCTTTTAAATCACACACACTGCCTCCAGGCACCATGCTGTAGCTGTAAGGCAGTTCTCTAAACACAGTGTGCTGGCAAAGCTCTGAGTTCCGAACATTTGAACATTCATTGATATATTCCAGACAAACAAAATCCCTCTTCACGGACATAAACAGACAGAAGCAGAAAGAGGAAACTAGTTTATAATAAACACATGCAGGAAAGTCAAAAATATAAACACACACACACTCAACACAATGGAGTGCAAGGACACACGTGCCAGCCGGTAGTGCTGAACATCATCAAACACCTCAGTAACCACAACAACTTCCCTTTTCCCTAAGAACATTTCCTGCCTGGCGAGGTCACTCTACAGCCAGCTACAGCTACTATCACCACTGCAACAATATAATAATAAACAACTAATGAGGACCCAGGCGATATGTGAACAATAAAAGCAGCTATACACTAAGATAATGTCACACTAAGGGAGCAACAGGAAAAACAACACGGACATGACAAGAAATTACAGTCCAAAGAACGGTACATTGAGTATTCACAAAAAACACACCGACAGACATTTGGTTCCCAAGTCAAATTTCATGGGTTATAGATTTGTCTTACAATTTGTATTCCAGTGATTATTTAAAAAAGCACAAATGTATTATTTATTGTCAATTTATTCTGTCTAAATATTTTCATGCTATGATGGATTGTTGGTCACAGACCATTCAGTTATCCGTTGTATTCCTATGATAAAACAATCCAGAAAAGTCTCCTGTTTAGACACTGCTGAGTAAAAACAGTTACACAGACATCACACACCCAATCTGTGTTTGGGTGAACTGCTTATTTTATTACCTCTCTATGACTATAATTCTGGCACAGACAATCAATATGGGATATAGCAAATAAATGAAATCAGACACATACATACACTCAGCAGCCTTTAGGCCTCTACTTAATGTTCTTTGTCTGAGATTTGTTTAATCAAACTAATAACATCTTCTGATGTTTGTTTAACACTGCTCAGCCTTCAATGGCGTATGTGTTGTAGTACTGCTCCCAAATGCATCCTGAAATTAACCATGTGAGTCCTGATTCCCAGCACCTCATAAAACACAGGCACACACATATGCCTTTGGGTCTAGTTATGAAACCATAGGAACAAGCCAACTGTATTAGACAACGTTAAGGGCCGTTTTAAGGTGACTGATATTACCTCAACATTAAAAATCCAGTTACACATTATTTACAAAAGCCAATGACAAATCAATCAAACCTCCTTTCTCTCTCTCTCACTCTCACTCAAATGCAATCCAAATTCAAAACCACACACAACATAAACTCAATGACACATGGCAACAAGAAAGTATAGAGAATGCCAGCCTTGCTCTTGCAGACAATCACACATTGCAAAGAAAATAGTAAAAAGAAAGAGAAAGAAATTACAGAAATAAATGTGGACTCACCACTCTGGGCTTGGTACTCTGTGGGGGAGCTGTGGATGCAGTTTCCTCTGTGCCCTTCTTCTGTGGTCCAGCTTCTGTAATCCCACTGGGGCTGGTCTCGCCGGTCCCCTCTGAAGCCGACACTGAACCTTCAGCTCCATCCCTGGCCGCTGGAAGAGGCCCCGGGCCCTCAGTGTCCCTCTCAGCAGCGCTCAGTTCCAGAATATATTTCTGGGTCACGTCCTCTAGAGATGGGGCATGGTCTCCTGGAGGTTTACCTGAGGTTGTAGGCTCAGCGAGGCAGTCCGTTTCCTTCAGTGGTTGAAGTTGTGGAGGTGGGGAGATGGGGATAAAGGTGGCAGGTTCACTGGCATGGCGGACATGCTTGGGTCTGGGTTTGGGTTTGGATTGCATTGGGGTAGGGGGAAGAGGGTTGAGGTCGGTTTGGTTGTTTTGATCTTCTTGGTCCTCCAAATCCAGTTCCGGAGGCTCAAATGGGTCCTCATGAGAGAAAAACTGAGCCAGTTTGTTTGAACGCTTTCTGGCAGGCCGTCGAAGCATTCTAGGGGACAGAACCCCAGCCAACCTGAGGTCAAAGTTAAACTTCTGCACATCTTTTTCCTCTTCACCTTCGTCTATTACATCATATTCTTCATCATCATGGTTATCAGAGTGGGGAGCGCATTCTGACAGGGAGCGAACCTTCTTGACTTTAGCACTGCTGTCTGCATGGTGATACGGCTCTGGCCAAAATGTGTGTTTAGACTTAACTTCTGGCTCCCACAGCTCCTCTCTTTGCTCACTCAGGATTGGCTCACTGATGGAAGGTGGGATCTGGCCAGGTTGATCCAGCTCACTGATTGGCTGAGTGCTCCCTGTCTGTCCTTTGAAATGAGGGTCATTGCGAGAAAGTAGAGGGGCATCACTACGGCGACTGGGGTCACTGAATGACTTCTTCTTGGGAGCTTTGCCATTGCTGTTGTCATCTGCCATCAGTCTGTCCATCGCACCTGGCTCAGCAACGATGCTCCTGATCACCCCACTGTAGTCATGAACACCATCGTCCCGGAGCCCACAATCACTGTAAACTGACAAGTCACTGGCCACACTGCCCTTGTATTCAGACAAGGTGTCCCCAGTAGAGGCGTCTGGAGCCCCACCCCCTCCTCCTTTGACGGATAGAGATCCTAACAAGTTGCTGTCTACCGAGGAGAAACTGTTGTTTCCTCCTTCTGCCACAGGACAGCACCTTTGAGGCATTGGGTCACTTAGAGATCGGTATACTGCGGAGTCGCCATTTCCAACAGTTGCTATCGTTGACTCTGCATTACCGCCATTACTGGAATCAGAGCCTGTGTTGTTATTACCAGAAGGGGAGAACTTGCGCCTTCGCCGGACGGCACTTGGTGTTGCAGGGGCTTCGAGTCCTCCCCCTGCTGACCTCTGCGACACAGCAGTGTTGGTGATGATCTCCTCAGTGGAAGTGTTGACATTGTTGATAGCAGCGTTGCTGTTCAGCTCCGTGATGATACTTTCACTCTCAGCTTTACAGGCAGGAAGAGGCAAGGAGGGAGGTACACCAACTTCATTCACACTATTTGTATAATTCGTTCTGGTCTCTGTCATCTCTTCTCTATCCTGCTTAAACCCTTCCGCCTCGTGGAGAGCAGACTGCTTCCATACGGTGACAGGCTGCCCAAGCACATCCCTAGAAATGCGGGGCCCTAAATTAACCCCTGCTGACCCCAGGAATGACCTCTCAGAGGTGTCACTGGGGCCTGTCTCTGGCTCTGTAACAATTCCTTCATCTGTCAAACTAGACTCGTGGCCTGAAAGTTCATCCACAGAGCGGTCGTAGAACATGCTTTCCTCTGAGTCGCCCTTCAGTGAGGCTCTCTCCGTTTCACTGCTCTGTCTCTTTGCCTTCTCCCTGTAGTCTGTGCCCCTGCTGTTTAGCTTCTCCAACTGCATACTTTGTCCACCCCTCTCTCTCCTTTCCCTCTCACTGTTCTCTCTCTCTCCCTCATGTTTATCCTTGTCTTTTGTGTTATTAAACTCAGCATGTAGATCGGTACTTGCCTCATCCTTAACGCTAATTTCTGCATTCACTGTCTCCTCATTAGTTTTCTTGACTTGGAAACATTCATCCACCAAAGCATTGTCATTTCTAATTACATCAACATCATTATCATCATCTTCCCTAGTACTCATTTGGCAGATATCTCGAATGACCTGCCTGGCTTCCTGCACATACCTCTCCTGCAAAGGAGGAATCCCTACCTCATCCTCATCATCAAATCCATAATCCCTCATTCTTTGTCCTCTCCCAGCCCTAAAATCACCCCCGTCACTTTCTACTTCCCTATCTGACACAGACACCCTCCCCCCATCCCTCTCTCCATCTAAGTCAAGCTGCTGCTCAGAGGAGCTCCTCTTCGTGATGCAACCTGTCAAATAACACCTCACAGCTGTTGTGGGTTTGTCTGAATAAGTGAAGGATTTGGCACGCCGCAGGGTGGCTGTCAGGTCTTTCAGTGACGGGCGACGACCAGAAGATAGAAGGGTGCCACCATGAGTCCGTGAGCCCATCCGATACACTGATGAACCGTCCACGACCCCTGATTTGTCTCCACTCGTTTTCCGCACCTTGAGCTCTGACAGGTCAGATTTGAGAAAGCTTAAGAGTGACATGGTTTCTGAGGTGATATCTGGATTGGACATGTATATTTGTTTTTTATTATTATCATCTAACCCATCCCCACCACCTATTGTCCTCCTTGCAATTGTCTCGCCACCCCTAGCCCCTTCCCCGCCTTCTCTGGCAAGTACACTAGGTAAATGGGCGACAGTGGGCACAATCTTGGGGTGCACACGCACAGGGGCATGGGAGGAGTTATCCCCATGGCCAAAGCTTGGAGAACGGTACATGGTGAAATTCCCATGATAAGTTTTACTCAACATGGACAAGGATGGAGTTCTGCTAGTGCTGCTTCCTGCCCCGTCTGTGTTATAACACACATTTGTTGCACGGTTAGTGCAGTGAGGCTGATTGTCCTCCTTCAGTGTCTCAGTGCTGGAGTATCGGCTGCTGCTACGCAAACCACCAGGCCTGGAAGCAAAAGGAGGAATATTGACCTTTGACACACGTGATACACCAGGAAGTGTCGTGGATGTCACAGGTGAGGAGATGCGCTCCCATTGCTGCACTCTGGCTCTGTTGCTATGCCTACTGGGTTCTCTTGCGGAGTGGCTACGAGATACTGTACCCACAATTTCTCCTCCTTTGTTTTGCTGGTGATTCCTCTCTAAGTGTTCCATTTTCACAGCTGTGTCACTGTCACTGTCTTCTGATTCGCCGTCATGATCATCGTAATCATCACGGCCTGCAGTTGGAGCAGCTCCACTGAACCTCTTTTTCTTTCTTAGCGAGCGGCGGCGCACTGCCTCTCGACTGTGGGGGCCTAAAGAACCAGGGCTGTCCTCCTCACTGCCTGAAGACCTGCCAATGCCCTTTGCACCCCAGCATCCATTTTTACTGCGGGATAAATAGCTGCCTGCTCGCTCTGTGATGCACCTTTCTCCTGGTCTGTAGGAGATGGAAGGAGCAGGGCCGGAAGGGACACTCCAACTGCCACCTCCACCTCTTCTTCTCCTGGTGTGCTCCTCCTCTTCGTCTCCAGAGCTAAACCTCCAGCGGGAGCTGAGGGAAGAGGTAACTCTTGCTGGGGCTCTTAGCTCAGTGGAGGGAGTTACAGTAGAGGAGGAGGAGGTAATAGCTTTATCTGGAGCTGGAGCAGAGTGTGGGGAGGAGGAGGAGGAGGTGGGGGCTGGCTCTCTAGAGGAGCTATGTGAGGAATGTAAACTATCCCTGGGCAGCCCGACCCCCTGTCTATCCCTTCTCTCCCTCACTGTCGAATGCTGAAGAGAGGAGGAGCAGGAGGAGGTGTCTGAGCTCAGCGATCGACTCCAAGACGAAGTAGCAGGGGGTTGAAGGTCAGGGCCGGGGTCAGATGTCACCCTCTTGGTCCTGAGGGTCTTATGGGGAGCCTCTGCCTCAGTCCCGGGAGTATGAGATCTGAAGGGAGATGGTTTAATCCTTTGGTAGCGGCTACCCCCAGCACAACTGTTACTGCTACTGCTGCCGCTTTGAAAAGTATTTCTGCCAGCCACTTTGTTGTTAGAACTCTGTATCTCTATGCGTGCCTCCTCATCATTAGAGAACTGCTGGTGGTCAGCTTTGGAATAAAAGTCCATATCGTAACAAAAGGTCTCCTTAGCAGTATTGCTTTCTCTGTTCTGTGATCCCACTTTGCATTGGCAATGCAAAGGCAGGCTACTGGCTTCATTAGCAGAGCTGCAAGGTGAAAGTTTGTCACTTCTATCGGAGAGAAGAGCACTATCACTTGGGCTGAGCTCTTGTAGATGGCCTCTGCTGGCTGCTTTTAATTTGCTTTGTCTCTCATCAAAAATTTGTCTAATTTTGGTGACACTGGGCCACTTGTCAGGGTTGAGGGGAATATAGTCACCGTGGTGTGTAGAGAGATAACTTCTGTGAGATTTACATGGTGGAGGAACCCCTCTACTAGTAACATCCTCCTCATCATCTGTAGTCAAAGTCTTTCTGGGATCAGAGGGACATGCATTGATCTGTGAATAATCTCTCTTACCAGAGTTGCCGCTGCAGTCGGTTGATAAACGTGTCAAAATCCGATTCTCACTTTTCCTCTCAGAGTCGGAGCCTGACACAGAGTCACAGTCAGAGTGAAACTTTTGCACTTTGCTGTCAGTGCACGACTCTACGGTAGCAGTATCCCTATCTTTGAAATATCCACCACTGCTGTCCTCGTGAAAAGATTTTCGAAAGGGAGACCCGTCTTTCCTGGGTTCCCTGGCCCTGGGGAGAGTGCTACTGCCCCGCGTCACCACCGCGCCGTCACCCGGAGAGTCTCTGTGCGTACCGGCGGAGCCACTGCTGCTGCTGAACTTCTCACTGAGTTGGCGGATGGATGGAGAAATAGAGGAGAGAGGAGTGGAGGAGCCTCTCTTTGGGTCTGCGGTTGGGAGGCCGGCGGTGGTGGCGGCAGAGATTTTGGAAACTTTTCTTGACACACTGACATTATGCGTCGCCAAGGGCTGTTCTGCTTTGCTGGGCTCCGGGGGAAGGGCGACACCAGCTGCCTCCAAATCCCCTGATTTGTGTTGTGTGTTTTGGTCTTCACTCCTGTTGGCGCTCCAGGACCCCAACTTTTTGAAAGAGACGCTGCGATACACAGCCGCATTCTTCCTTTCTCTTGCTGCCATTGTTCATGACTTTCTTTGTTAGTTTTCACGCACACATTTTAACTCCATGGGTAGTAGTACAGATCCGTGCACCTTTTGGAATTGTAGTCCATTTCACCTCCGTAGCCTAACGGCACGAAAACCCAACAACTGTCAACCTTTATCAAACGTTATTGTTGGCAAGCTTCAAACTGCACCGTAACTAGGTTAATCAAGTGATACACTCTTCCTCGAGCAAATTGAGTGCAGCTCCGTTATTAAAACTTACATGTTGTCGATTCCCGAAGCCGCATCCGTGCAAGGAGGAAAAGCCGCTAACCTACAACTTTTTTTTGGGGACAAAACTTTCCCAACCTGTTCACAAACACAGCGTTTCCATTGTTATCCCTTACTTTTTCTAAACTTCTGCCCATCGCCAGGTTAGCACGCCTGCGCGGGCCCGACGCACCATTCACAGTTAATCCTCAAACTGTTTGTGGATTCCTTATTTTGGCAAGATTTGGTTTTCCGTGACTTGTGTTGTTTTTTGCATGTTAATGTCTGAGATAGGGCAGAGGGGTGGGCGGGACTAGGGGTATAGGGGCTGTCATAGCCCCCTCGGGGATTGAGAGGAAAAGCTTTTTCTTTTTTGATAGAAGGCAGATACTGTGGACAAACTAGATGTAATTATAGCCCTTTCCCTTGCGAAAAAGACAGTAGGCCTAGCACCGGCAGGAGATTAAGACAGAAAATTACATTGGCCTATCTAGAGCGACATTTTGGATCTGCAGCATTTTTTGTCAAAACTTATAAATATCCCTCGGAAGATATAACGAAACGCACACTCTTCATTACCAGAATGCAATATCATTTTACAGTGTTGCTGTATTTCGAGGTGAAGGCTCTAAGAGAAAACCAGCGAATGCAAAGGCCTACACTTTGATTTAACACTGAATTGGTAACTGCATATTCAGCAACAGCTCAGGAGTGTGGAAAAACAAAGAAAAAGTTTTTTACCCATGCACAATAACCCCTCTGTGGTGCTTCCCATGTGGCTGTCTGGTTAACAGGTCCTTTTGTTCCACAGGGGAATTCTGTGTTGCATTCCCTGTAAGGAGAAGCTGACTGTAGCGTCCTCCACAGTCTGACCTGTGTAATGTCGGGTCATTGGTGGTAGTCAATAGATAATTTTTTTGTAAGTGGACGCTGTATTTGTTGAATTCTCTATCACTTGGGGCAGGATTCATTTTTTTTTTATTATTTCATATGACTTTTGTTTAACTCGCTAAACAATTTCAAACAAATTACAAGACTTTTCAAAACATATTTATATTTTATAAATATTCATACCAAACGCTGTCATTTCGAAATTGTGTTAACCTTTAAATTGGGATGGTTAATTTTGTCAGGGAAGATGCAGGTTGCATTCGAGGATTAATTCATAAATACTTATCACTTTAATATACACGCATTGCACATATAATATCTGGACATCTCCTCAAAGTTGGCTTGGTTACAAATGTATTCAGCCAACTTTCCAAACGTATCATCCTTTCATTGGTCTGCCCAACCTGCTGAGAGGAAGGGTAAAAGTTCATGTGTTGTTACAAAAATACTATTTTTGAAATAATGTAATAATTTTTTAATGGCTGTTTTCAGTTACTTTTACATTTTCATGACATGCGGAACTGTTTGACAGACACCTCAAGAAGGTTGCATGGTAAGAGAAAAAAAACTTGATAGGCTATATAAAAAACATAAATGTTACTTTTTCGATCAACATAATTATGTCTATGTAACAAAAATAAAATGCTATCAATGAAAATACTCTGAAAAAATGTAATTTTTTCTAAATAATAATACTGACATTACAGTCATAAATTGACACAGTGCACATCCATCTGAATTTCTCTAAACTGACCTCACACAAGACCAAAATAAAATCGGAAATATTCAACCAAACAGACACACGAAACAACTACTCTGCAGTCAATTTTTGCTAAAAGCCCGACATACATTATATACACTACAGTACTGTACAGACATACATGCATTAAAACATTCCTGACATTATTAAGCACATGACCTCATTGCTGTTAAAATGTCCCTTTCATTTAAAATGCATGAAAATTACAAGTCCACATTTAATCGACAAACACAACATGTTTTCCCTCATGGGGCTAAAAACTCAGTGTTTTGATATAAAGCTGCCTGAAGGTTGTCTGTTACAGTGGCTTCATAGCTATTTAAAAACTGCTGGCAATTTAAATGCATTTAAAAATGCATACTAGCAAAGAAATTTGTAAAACAAACATAGCATTGAAGTTAAGCTACAGCAATATGCAGTTACAAAAAAAAAACACCTCTGCATTTATGTTCATTCAACATTAAAAATGACAACATTTTTGACTTAGTAGCTCAGTTAATTGGTATAACTCCACGTGCAATACCGATAGATGGCCAAATAAAAGATGATTAAGACCATTGTATCCAGTTCGAGCTACGAAACAATACACAGGTGATTTCTTGGAACATAAATCCTAATTCCATGGGAAGGGTTTACACACCAGGGTTCAGCCTTAAGTTAGTCCCTATATTAAACGTTCCCTTCCGTTAAAGCATTTATTGCACCCGATTGCATTTTTTCCCTCCCTTTTTAATGAATCAACATGGCACAAACCTTTACATTGATTTCCTTGTTCACTGCAGAATGGTTATGGTTTATTGGCCTACTTATTTTGGTATGAGCTGGATATTGTAGATTGTAGCAGCTAAAATATAATCCTTATTGGATAAAACCATGACAATAACTATAAAAACACATTTCAAAGATCACAACCAACATTTCAGTGCAGTTGGGTGCACACACCCTCCAGTGGTGAAAACACACAACAACAAGCCTTAAACTTGGATAATGTTAAAACAAAACCAAGTGTCACCTTTACGGGACAACACAGTACAAACCTTCACATGAAAGTCTTATAATCCGTATAAAATGCACAAAAAAATTCCCAAATTTCATCAAACAAAAAAGTTAATTTACAAAAAAATGTACTATCCAGTGCACAGCGGAGACTGAAAGTGAACATGCCACAGATAATTGAGACAATGCACAATGTGAATGCCCCGGTCTGCAGATAATATAGCAAGCATCATGTACATTACATGTACAGATACAATAATAATGACATAGAGATACTACACAATCAGGAATCTCTATGAGAAGAAGTCCAAAGTGTCTGATTTCCCAAGAAAAAATACACCGGTAAATTGTGTTAGACTGTGGTAAGTTGTCTTCTTAGTTTTCACAGTTTATGTGTACCTTTGTATAATATTACAAATGTTATGTTTCGTCGCTAAATACTTCTTGCTATGACAGTACCTCTTAATAGGAAGTTACAGTTCTTCATTACAGTGAGTGGAAAGGAAAAGGACTTTACGGCATCCTGGCATTTACCACTGGTGTAGCAACAAGAATTTTAGAAAAACTATTTGAAGTCTATTCGCTCACACACTGGTGCCCTTTTCCTTGGTGGTGGTGACTCTGAGCATAAACCTTTTGGTGCTCTGGCGGTAGCGTGGCTGGGTGAAATAAAACAGAATTGGGTCCAGAAAGCTGTTCATGCTGGCAAACGGCCTGGTGCTCTTATAGATGATGGAGAACAGGTTCCTTGTCTTGCACGGGGCATTGGGCAGAGTGCGCACCATCAGGTACATGGTCTTGGTTAAGTGGAATGGCAGGAAGCTTATGCAGAACACCGTCGCCACTACAACAATCATTCTCACCGCCGTGTCCCGTTTCTCCGCGCTGGCCTTGCAGACACCACGGAGGGCCACCGGGCGACAGAGGACGTGGGCCATCCGACAGTAGCAAACCATCACACCCATGAAGGGCAGCAGAAAGCCCAGGAAGGTCAGAGCCATGCCGTACGGATAGTATTCCAGTGAACGCGTCGGTGTACTCAAGTCGTAGCACACCGTGCGGTTACGCTGGATTCCAGTAGCGGCAAAGTGAAAAGTGGGCGCACACAGGACAATGATCACCAGCCATACGCCTCCACAGATATACCAGGCCAGCCGGCGACCGCCCTCCTTGTGCCAACTGGCCAGAGGATGGCAGATGCCCACGTAACGCTGCACACTGATGCAGGTGAGGAAGAGGATGCTGCCATGGAGATTACTGAAGTAGGAAAAAGGGGTCAAAGAAAATACTGTTAAGTTGAATCTTTCTTAAGCTACATTGTATTGTATCATATTTGCATTTGGTGGTGTCACCTTGTATCAAAACGGCAGCTGTGCAATGTCCAGTCAAGGTTAAACATGACACACTTGTGCTTTTTTTCACTCTTCATATGTAAAATCTTTTGTAACCCCATCAGTGCCTATGAGGGGAGACTGCACAATCCTATGCGCTGTTATTTGTATTATTTATGGCATCTCATATAAGCAGAGTTTTCTGTAAATGTGTTCAGATGATTTAGATCCTCTGAGGCTTATACACACACACAATATATACTTTTAACGCACAGCTGTAGAAAGAAATCTTTTTTTTGCCAATATTCACTATCAGTATGAAGTATCTCACCTGTAGAACTGAAACCTGACCAATTTACAGGCAAATTCCCCAAAGGGCCAGTAGTCATGGCTGCCATAGTTGTAGATGAGCAGAGGAAGTGACATCACATACAGGAAGTCGGCTATGGCCAGGTTGAGCATATAGATGTTGCTTCTGGACAGATTGGGCCGAGTCCTCCATATCTTCAGGATGACGGCAGTGTTCAGAGGAAGGCCCAGCAAGAAGACAACGGTGTAGACAGCGGGAAGTAAAATACGTTTAAAGTCTTCCTTATAGGTGCAGCGGAGGCCTCCTCCTAACCCACTCACACTGCTGAGGTTGCTGATGCTGGTGACGAAGCTGTCGGCCGCGTACGGCTCTGTCGGGTGTTCGCCGGTCGAGAAGAAGTCCAGAGGGAACGTTTTGGAGATGACCGTTTCCGTTGCGAAGGAGTTGAGAGATTGGGGCATCTTCACATTCTGGAGGAGAGACAGGGAGAGAAACGAGGGGCTCGTTACTTTGATTTTAATATATATTCTTTAACAATGGAATTCTGAGCTATTGGCCATATCAAAGTGTCAGGGAGATATTACTATTCCAAATTAAACGCTATACTCAAAGAACTGCAAAGCAGTTATGCTTAAAACTTAACAATAACGCTTAAGGGATATGTTGTATTTGAAATTGAAAGTTTACTTGCATTTAACAGGGATGAGAAAAAGTAATGCAACATAGGTAATGTACCGGTATAGTGCATCCAGCTATAGCTGATGAGCTATTTTAGCATTAACAGATTTATCTTTTAACTAACAGACTGTGTGCACACATGTGTGCCTATAATGTGCATGCCTGTGTGTGTATGTAGTTAAAATGTTGTTTTTTGGAGTTCTGCAGTGGAGATGTGATGACTGAGTTAGTACTACTACTGTCCATCAGAGGGCACAAGAGATCACAATTTGTTTTATTTAGGCCATCAACATATCCAACACCACAGAGGCAAGCAATAACATTGAGCACATACTTGACACTAAATTTAGAAAAGTATTGATGAGTCTACATTTTACCAATCGGGCAACAAGGTTCAGTAAATCATAATGGCTTTATGAGAGTTAAGTATGAACTGAGCACAATCCAAGATCAAACTAGCAAGGTTACATTTGACACATATTTGCAGGGTAGCTATGACAAATAGGACAAGACAGGGAAACAACAGTATTACCGTTTCAATATTTTCAAGTTTTTTAAATAAATCACTTTTGGTTGAACTGGTCGCAACCGGTAGATGTATGCAAGTGTGATAACAGCTTGCAACTGGTAATTTCTTCCTTTAAAACAGGTAAAAAACAGGTACAAAAACACTAGTTTATTTTGTATTTCAGGTCATCAAATATTTCTGAAATTCAATATTAACCAACAAAATAACTACCTACCAGGTTAATGTGATGGGGTAATAACTAAAATAATTATTATCAATGATATGAAGTTGGAAAGAATAAATACAAACAACGTTGACCAAATCAAACGATTATCTATTGATTTGCATTGTATTATATGCGTCCCTAATAACTGTACTTCACCTGTGCTCTTATACAAGACAGTCACTGTGTATTTAGCAGCAGTATTTGCAAGACAAAATAAATAGTGGAAATAAAATAAGATAGCCTGGTCCTACCAGACCATACTACTTCATTTCATTTGTACAGAAGGTCTGGAATCGCTCAATTGACAAACGTTCCCTCACTTGAAGACGTTTAAAACTATTGGATCTGCCGAGTGCAACTCTGGATCTGCCAACCAATCGCATAACGTTTGGTCGTGACATATTCATGCGCCGACTTCTGAGCCACTCCTTCTATTCGCTGATTGGACTGGTAGAAATCTGGCTGGATAGAACCCACTAATATACCACACACCCTGACTACTGAAGGGAAATGAAAATTGAGCAGAAGTGTGTAGGCGGGCGGTGCCAGGCTGAAAATAAGAGGCAGCCCATTATAATAATGTAATCCTACCATCACTTGTAACATGTGGAAGTTGGACAGCTGCAAATTTTGAAATGAAAACCACTGAAGACATCTGTTCTCCCACTCACAGCTTACAGTGTCTGGAACAGGCTGACATTTATCAACAATCTTAATTACTTCTGCCACCACCACCAATATCAGAGATACCCCTGTCTTTCATAGCAGCATTTGGGCAAGTAAGTGATTTGTTGATTTAAGCCACCTACTTCATAACCTCGTCAGACTGTGTGACTCATGACGTTTCAGAACTAGCACCCCTTCCACTGAATAGGTGTGCATGTGTCACAATGCGTACAATGCACGGTGTCTTGTAACAGCTAAAAACATTGTCTGTGTGTGTGCTTGTATGTGTGGGTTTTAAGTTTACTCCTGTGAGTGGGTGCATGACGTTGATATTTTTTGGGATAGTAGTGATGCATGACCTCCTATTTCCTGATAAGAGTAATTGAAGGAGAGGGTTGAAAGGAAATAGAGCTCTAGCACTTTCGATTTGGACGAAACCAAAAGCATTATGCTCTACCGAATCCCACGAGCAAAATCTGGACAACGAATTTTTCTACGACCATCGGAAGACCAAACGGTAGCGCTTTAAAGATTCGCGAAAATTCCTTAAAAAAAGGGGGGGATTTTCTTGAAACTGAAGGGAGACTATCAAGGGGCATACCTGAGCCTATGGAAAAAAATATGGGCAAGAAATTCCTATGTGGGCCGGTGTAGGTACCAGATCGACTCGGGCTGCAAGATTGACTCGGGGTCCTGCGCCTACTGATGACGTATCAACACTTGACGTTGTCACCATAGATACTGCTACGCAACGGCAAGACGTATCGACACTTGACGTTGTCACCATAGATACTGCTACGCTACTGCAAAGCATTGTGGACATACACAACATTTGAAAAGATCGCGATAGCTGATGGTGCGAAACTCAAACAACATGTAAAAGATCGCGCTAGCTGATAGCTTAGCCAGTAGGCTCCATAGATAGATCGATTTATTTATTGTTCTGCAAGGTTTAAAATTAGTTGTTACGTTTGGCTTATAGTAGTCATCTCTCATTATTAAGGTTAAATTACATTTTATTTTATACGAATTTATAGTTTAGCAAGGTTTAACCCCCGGTTTTAACCCTGTTTGAGTGCTAAATTAAACATTTATTTAATAATACTTTAAACATTGAATGAGTATTTTAGTTTAATGTACTCTAGCATGTATTTTAAGAAATACTATTTTATTAAAAGAACAACTATCCCCTGGGTTCACTGTTATTTTACATCACACTGAAAAACAATGTGTATAATGAGAGTTTCATAATGATATTTATCAGTTAAAAAATGTAAAGGTGTGGCTCAGATGTATAATTTCCAGCCCCTGGAGCATTTGTAGTGTCTTGCATCACTGATAAATAGATTCATTCATTCAACCTTCATTAAATAAAATAAAAAAGTACATCAGATTTTGTTTAATCTGATTTGTATTTTACTTATTCAACCACATATACCACCTTTTGTAGTGTCTTGCAGCAATGCCATCGACTGTCCAAACAGCCTACTATTTACAGTGAGTCTCTGCAGAACATTTCTCAATGGGAATAGTTCACTTAATGTGTGACACAGCAGGTGAATAGGGTACACTTTTGGAATAATAGATATCATGAAGCTCTGCTAGTTGATAATATTAAAACAATACATTTTTGTATAACAACTTTTGTTTGAAACATCTAGATGTTGAATAAAGCCAGTGTTGAATCTTAATTTTCATCAATTCTTTTTATTATTTATTTTCATGATTGATGGGGTCCAGGATGGGCTGCACGATGGGGTCCTGATAACAGACAGGAAACAAAGTGTTAAAGAGATGTTCACGTTCCAATCCCCATACTTCCCTAACATATAGGCCGTTAGAAAAACATTGAGTTTGTCCCCATTATGAATATACACCATGTTAAAGTAAAATAATTTGATAAGCGTATGACTAAGGTTTATCTTTGTACATTAGATTATTATTCATAGTCTTAAATTAGAAAATCATTAGAGATCGTTAACCTTAATACTTACCGAGATAGCGGGATAACCAAGTGGGATAAACAGAGCGCATGCGCATAACCATGGCGCATGCGCATTTAAAAGACAAAGTTTACAGGAAGTGCGTCATAATCGCGCATCTAGGACCCCGAGTCAATCTTGCAGCCCGAGTCGATCTGGTACCTACACCGGACTTATTAAAAAAAAGAGTTTTTCAATTTTTTTGCCTGTTTTCGCCATTTTCTAAGTCTTTAGGCGGGAAAATTCAAAAAAGTCTCTCTACAATGGAGAGGTTGACAATTTGATTTTGCTATAACTCCCCAACCGAACATCGCACATTCAAAAACTTGACATCCACTTGTTTGGTACATTGAGCTGCATCTCTCTATCTAACGTGGTTTTGCGAATGTCATCCATAAGGGCGCCAAAACCACAAAAAGCAAAGAGAACGCGTTTGGGGCTATAACTTCCACACCGAACATCCCACAGTCAAACACTTTATATCCACAGATGCCCACAAGTCAGCTGCATCTTTTGAGATAGGCCACGCCCATTTGCGTATATATAGATTTTTCGCTACATCGCAAAAACTGTGTTAGTCACCAAAACACACTCCTCCTACAGTTTTTGCCTGATTTGGACGAAACCAAAAGCATTATGCTCTACCGACTCCCACGAGCAAAAGTTGTATAAATAATTTTTTTTACAACCATCGGAAGACCAAACGGTAGCGCTTTAAAGATTTGCACATTAGCTACCTTGTACCAAACTGCTCCTAAATCCAAAACGATTCATCCTATTAACACCAAACTTCACACGTGTTTGTTCTATGGTTCTCAGGTTGGTTCTACTTTTTCCTTAAATTGCTCCAAAAGGGGGCGCCAAAAACACACTTCAGCATCTTTCTCTGCGATTTTTTTGTCTTTTGGTCTATAACTCCCAAACCAAACATCCCACATTCAAAAACTTTACATCCCTGGATTCCGTAAAGCAAGGGGCCGGCGCCACGGACGACGACGCCCGATCCCGAGTCGCGTGGGAGGCTTGGCCCCCGGTCACAACTGCTTGCAGTTCTAGTTTCCTTATGTTTTTGAAAGTAGAGACAACATTTCTACCAAAAAGCGTCTGGACCAAATTTTATATTAGTCATGTTTTGTGCACTCCCCTACTGTGTTTTGGAAAATTTCCACTGCATTTTTTAAGCTAAGGCTTAGGAGAAGAAGAGCCAAAACAACTCAACAGGATGACTAAAGGTTCTTCTTTCACACAAATTTCCAGGTTTTTCAAAAATCGCAATACATTTTTCAGCATTTAAGCCAATTATTTATATAAACAATGGTCTCGGACATAAGTAGACCTCAGAAAACAAAGGCCAAATGTGTTCTGAACATTTCCATATAAAACACTTTGGTATAATTAATCTTCTTGCACATTTGAAATGGGTATTTATAGAAGTATGTAAAATCGGAGAAAATACCCCTAGACCTCAGAGGGTTAATCGCAATACCAACATCTATAAAAGTTGCATCCCTAATACTGTATGTTGTACAGCAGCACTGCTAAAATTTTTACAATGAGCAAAAAGCGTGTGCCTGGAAACCCAGACAGCCAATCATTCAGTCGAGTTGATTATTGTAGGTCTGTAGCAATCATCTTACCCACTTGTGTGTAGGTGTCTGCAGTCAAAACGTTTATTGGAGAATGCGGGCATCGATCCCGCTACCTCTCGCATGCTAAGCGAGCGCTCTACCATTTGAGCTAATTCCCCTTCCCAAATCCTGAGACAAAAAAAGACACCAAATGAAATGTTATCTGTACACACCAGTCCTTCTCACAGGAGTAATGTTACTTGTCACTGTCGTCACTCTGCACTCCGTATATCTTCCTATCTCTAACATGCTTTGACAAGAGAAACAGGCTGTGTGACATACTCTGCTCTAAGGCCTGCCAAAAAGGCAGAGCTGAAGGCAACGCAAGATTATTTATAAACCTCCCTTCAAGACTGTGAGTGTGACACAGGACAAATAGGCTTGAGGAGATTAGCAGCTGAACAGGGCTGTAAATCAAACCCCACATATTAGGTTGATGATTATTCAATCATGGTTATGGTAAGGTGAGACAACCAGGACCATGTCAATATCGACAGTTAGAAGTTAGCCTGACTTTTTGTTTCTTAAGACACTGAAAAAGGCAGGGGAGTAAATCGACAGAAACAGACCTAAACCATAAAGCTGCAGTTATCATTAGTTTACATTAACAATACATCAAATGACTGAAGGAATAATGTGAAAGCTGTCACCCACAGTGAAAAGAACAGAGATTTATTACCAACTCTGCGGTTCTTCGCACCTCTACAGAGGCATTTGAGAGTGTTTCAGTTAATTGTTTCGGTCACTACGGCCTACAAATTCACTGTTCTGGTTCACCCTGACAGCTCTCAGTGCCATTTCCAACAGTAGCAGGCTGTTTGTCATTAAGGGAAAAAGTTCTGATTAATCCAATGTACGCTAAGTGCTCGACATAGTCAGACTCCGGAGATGTTGCCCTTTCGGTAAGAGCAACTCGTGACTGCAGACGCAAGCTCAGAAAGACTCCTACTGTACATAAAGAATGCCTGTCTCTGATACAAACACAGAACAGGAGATGTAAATGAATTTAGCTGGGAGATATTGAGTTGAAGAGGGTTTAGGGAACAATTCAGCCCAATTACTCTACCATCTCTGTTCTCAATCGTGCCTGGCCATGCTAATCAATGATTCATGCCCACTGCTCCTCGCTCTCAAGCCCACACAGGCGTCCACATGTGTATACACACACTCCTGCTTTGGCTGAAATTATTTGCATTTTTTAAATGGCTGAGAAGGGAACGAAAAGCACTGTCACACATGGACTTCAATGTGCAAAACTTGCATGAACACGTCAGAACACAAACATAAACATCCGTTTTTACTGAGATAAACAACGAGCATTACTTTAATTTTCCCCAACAGAGAAAGATGCAGCTGCAGTGGGGAAAACAAAACACAAACACACACGCACACGCACACGCGCACGCACGCACGCACGCACGCACGCACGCACGCACGCACGCACGCACGCACGCACGCACGCACGCACGCACGCACGCACGCACGCACGCACGCACGCACGCACGCACGCACGCACGCACGCACGCACGCACGCACGCACACACACACACACACACACACACACACACACACACACACACACACACACACACACACACACACACACACACACACACACACACACACATCACAGCCCTTTGTCTTTATTACAAAAAAACATCATCTAATTATCTAAGCTAATATGGTGCAGGCTAATACGAGTCGATCAATCCTCAGGACAGGCACTGGGTTAATAACACAGCAGACATACTAAACCAATCAGCTGCACTATATATAGATACAAGGATGCTGACGAGGGGTGATGTTCAAGCTCGACGCCTGCCATATGGTCAAGGGGAGAATCAAACAATGGCTTGCTGCATTAGACCGAATTGCAATCAGTCAAAGGCAACTAATAAACAACTTCAAAACTTACCATGGAGAGCACAGGCCACTTCTCACGTACCCAGCAAGCACATTTGAACTAATCCTTCCTCTCTTCGTCTTCCCAGAAAAATTATGTGTTTGCACTGATTGTTTAAATTTCCACAGACGAACAACGAAAGCCTTGAGTACATATATGGACAATATTGCATAGCTAGAGAGAACAGAGTATACATAAATCTTTTGTGGAGAATCCCTTTTTGGCAGAACCAAAGTAACCAACATGTTAGGCCGGTTATTACTCTAGTCCACAAAGAAAGCACTTAGCCCAAAAAGCGCTCTCGTGGTGATAATTTGGAGTAATTTCTGTAACAAAACTGTGTCCGTGCATGTTGCTGTAAGGATTTGGAGATGAGGATTTCATCAGGCCATTCTCGGTGTGACTCGCGTCAAAGCGGTTGCCAAACACATGGGGAAGCGAATGCAGTTCTGAGGAAATAAGTCCTATAGACAGGAGATGGGGCAAAGGGCAGTGAAACCTAAACCTTATCAACAACAAGTTTCCTTCCAGTAAGATCATCTGACTAAATTGTAATGTTGTTGTCATCAGCCTTACACTATGTTCAAGTTCGATTTCGGTTAGGGTGGTGGTTGAGGGTGAGAAGGTATATAGTTCTATTACGCTCCAAGTGCTCAGTAGCTAATAATATATCCGTCCCCGCTGAGGTTATTTTCAGTCGACACATAGCTGCAGTAGAGATAGCGAGTCACTAACACTTGGGTTAAAGAACTGACCCAGCATCCCAGCTTCTTTCAAGAAAAATAGTGATGGAATCATGGGGAGAAGCGGTGAGGATATCAACGAAGCTATGATATGAGCTGTGACTAAAATTGGTTGGTCCAAAAGTTGTTACTTATTTTTTTTCATATTTTTATTGAAAATATGGCACAGTGGGTACAAAGAAATGAAAACTTGACAGTGAGTCAAAACAAATGCCATAATTTCTGACTTTTCTTTTTTAGACATTACAGGAAGGAATAATCAAACAATAATAATCATCATAATAAAAAATAATAATAGTAATATTTAAACTTTTTTTTAAAATTAAATAGGATTTACAAATAATACAAATGAAACAATAATCTCACACACACACACACACACACACACACACACACACACACACACACACACACACACACACACACACACAAAGGGGTGGTGGATGGGGTGGGACCTATCAGTCAATAGAAAGAGAAGAAAGAGAGTTGAATTTTTTTAAGAAGGATTGCCACTTGTTGTAGAACTTGTATGTGTTGACTTCCAGTTAAGGAGAAGATGCCGTCTTGCCAGTAAAGAGGTGAAGGCTAAAACGTCTAAGTGCTTGGAAGTATAACGGTTGTAATCTTCAGGAATCCAAAATATAGCAATATGTGGAGAGACAGTTATTGTCCTCAAAAGTATTTTTGACATTGTATCAAAGTAGTTCTGCCAGAAGCAAGATAATAGAGGGCTAGAATACAACATATGGGTTAAATTACAGGATGGAGAATGACATGTGTCACAACTATCAATGACACTTGGATAAATTTGTGACATTCGAGCTTTAGAAAAATGGACTCTAAATATCACTTTGAACTGTAGGAGTGTCAAACGAGCGCAAGTTGAGCTTTTGTGAACTTTGTCAAGAGCTATCTCCCACCAGTTAACTTCCAAGTTCAGCCCCAGTTCCTGTTCCCAGGCCGTCTTGACCTTGGTGGTTGGTGAACTGTAATAGGACAGGAGTTTGTTATACAGCTCTGGAAAAAATTAAGAGACCACTCCAAATGTTCAGTATCTCTAGTTTTACAATGTATAGGCATATGTTTTTGAGTAGAATGAACATTTTGGTTTTATTCTATAAACTACTGACAACATTTCCTAACATTACCTAATTCCAATAAGTTTTTTGTCATTTAGAGCATTGTCATTAAGTTATGTTGAGATGAAGATTGCAGGGGCTACCAAAGTCAAGTCTTATTCCATTGATCGCTAAGCCGGAAGTCCAAAAGTTGTTACTTCTGTTAAGATTTATAACAACCATAACAATTGCATCAGTTTTAACTGTTTTTATGTCTGTGGTTATTTTCCATGGATGTAGATAGGAAGTTTGCCATAATTAAACACCAGAAGTACGCTATTTGAAAAACAGCACCGGTAAGAAACATGTTTTTTCCCCCAGACATAAGCTGCTGCAAATTGATGAAACAGCGTGATACACACCTTGGTGTGTGAGGCAAAATGCTTATCAAAAGCTCAGCATAGTGCTAACTAACAGTTCATTTGTGCCCTGTGGTGGCTGTTGTCATAAGTTTGTGGTGCAGGTGGGATGAGAATGCAGCTCTGGTAAAAGCAAAGTCAGTAAAGCACAACAACAGGACACACTGAAAAGAAGATGCCTCCCAGATGCCTCTCTGACACTCTTGGAGAATTATATTGTAGTTTTAATTAACATTAGCTCTGGTCGCTATGGTTCCCAATTAAGACAAAATAAAAGAGAGATCACATGGAATCCTACTCAGACCATAGAAGTCAAAATGTATCTTAAATTACCAGTTTTATGGAGCAATTTGGCTGGTGTGCCTAGGATGTCTGCCCCTGAGATGTTGCCTGTTTTCTCATTGATTTTGTTTTGCACTTAACTTTGTCCAGAAAACAAAGTTGGACCTGGTATTCTCTCTCTACTCCTCTATCACCTCCCAGTCTCCGCCTGAGTGTCTCCAAAGCAATGCTCTCATTATAGTCTGTCCACAGCCAGACAGTCAAAACATCAACAGAAGCCTGACCATTGCCTGGCAGAGAGGAATCTTCACTAAAAACAAAGATACTAGGCCAAAGTCCCATGGCCAGTGTGCCAGGTCCGTTATACACATGACAGGGCACCCAAAAGATTATCGATTATTACGTTTGTGATGTGACAAGTTGTTTTCACTGGAGTTGGGTTCAACAGTATTGTTGGAAGAGAAGCAGAGAAAGTGGAGTTGAAAGAAGTGTATTGGCAGCAATTTGATGACAGTGGAATTATTTAAGTCGTCTTTTATGTAATATCGCCAATAGGGCTGCAACAACGAATTGATAAAATCGATTAAAATCGATTACTAAAAGCGTTGGCAACGAATTTGGTCATCGATTCGTTGAGTCGCGCGATTAATAAGTCACTTGTAGGCTGCGGCACTGTTTACATCCAGCCGCCAACAGGTTCATGCACGCCCACAGCGAGCCTTCCGCACGTGAAGCGGTGCGGGAAAGCTATAGTGTGAGCGGCCACAGCTTGTATTTTGGTCATATCTAACACTGGACTGTAGGCCTATATAAATGTGTTGTACCTTTGCTGTCTTTGGGTTAAAAAACTCCTTCAACTCAGTATCCGTCTAGTCCAAAAAAACTCTGTCAGCTGCTGCTGCAGACGGTGTGCAGACGGGCTCGGAGAGTCGGCATCGGCGCATCAACAGTCATTCAAAGCAGCGGTAGTAATCACACAACCGAACGGTGTAGAAAGTCCCGTCAGTTAAAAATAGTAATCCAGTTTTTAAATCCATGTTAAAATCGGAAGGATATAGAGCTAGTTAGCTTAAAAAAAGTAGCAAACATGTCAAATATGATGTGTTCAGGCCGGCTCAGTAATATGATTGATGTGTTCAAATGCAACACAAAAAAAAATAAATTTGAGATTTTGGCGAAAACTTGTTTTCCCAGCAATATAAAATAGATAGTAAAGATGGAATTATGACCTGTTTTAATGTCCTATCTTGAGCTATGATCATATCAGCAATTAAAGCAATAATACAAGTTCTATTTCAACAAAATAATAGAAAAGTATCAATAGTGATATCAATAAAGACTTGGATCATTATCGGTTGACTGGTTTACCATGGACATTCCTTATATACTTTATAAATGTATATCATACATTGTATGTTTTTTTTGTGTTATCCCAGTTAAGTTTATTTTTAATTTTTTATCATTTAATATTACTTTTAATAGTTCCGGGACGTTGGAGCAATACACTGGTGTTCTGACACTTCAGTCTGCACTGTGAATTTGAAGTAATGTTCAGTTTCTTTTTTTATCCGATTCATCGATTAATCGAAAAAATAATCGACCGATTAATCGATTATTAAAATAATCGTTAGCTGCAGCCCTAATCGCCAATACTTTGCTGTTTTTCTTATGTGACTGACAATTAACTGCATATTTAGAGGTTTAATACAGCTGGCTTGAACAAATTAAACATCTGAAGACCTCACATTTGTTTTCTGACATTGTGCGGATCAGAATCAAGACAATAATCACCAGATTTACAGATAATGATAAAGAAAATCTTATTTACAGCCGACAGATATATATATCTTAATACTACATTGATATAACGGTCCAATTTAATGCAATAGAAAAAAATATAACACGTTTGTGGAGTCAATATTTGATCAAACTTCGTTCTGCAAACAAAAGATCATTTAAATAATTTACCCGGGATGTCAACAAGTAAAGGAAACACTTTACACCAGCCTCATGGATATAGTGGCAGTTTCCCATGGTGACTTTATGGATTTGTTTTGCAGTTTGAGATCATTTAGCAATTGGCCTGATCTGGTGGCTTGATTTTAATTCTGATGTTCTGCCAGAACTTACACTAGATTTCCTGCAAACAAATGTTTAAGGTGCTGTGAGCGGAATGGTTCTTTTAGCTAAATTCCTGTCAGTTACTGCAGTTAGCAGTCCCCTCGCTCGTCCCTACGTCACCACATTAAAGCTACTACGAGTAAGTCGGCACGTTGGCGACACCTTTAAACAAAAGCGGTAGTATTATTACGACGCCAGCTGTCGTGAAGCTGTTTTCTAGCTCGTGCAGGGAGTGCAAGATTCAAATAATCAGGAAGCAATATGGTGCGTGGCGTGTCCGTGTGTTGAAAGTGTGAGGGCACCGGACTCTTTTCGGCTCCGTGAGTCTATGGGTGACACAGCATCAACTAATGCCAGTAAGTGCTAAACACACCTGATTGCAATGAGTTGATGCATTGTCACCTCTCACGGAGCTGAACGAGTCCCCGTGTCCTCACACAAAGCGAATGAACGAGAGATGGCAGTTAGTTAGTATGGATCACGATGAGGTAATGTGTTTGTGTTGTAAATAATGACTATTTCCGATGAATAATGGTCATCTGATGATGCTGGTGAGGCAAAGTAAACTTTGTTTTAGTAGGCTACCGCTCATTCATTTAGGAGTAAACACTGCAGTCTAGTTTCGCTGCGTGAAATTGTGTATACGTTGCTTGGCAACGCCCTCCCGCCCGACTATCACTCTCCCTTTTAGCTTTTCTTCATTGCATTTTCTTTTTTTTCTTTTATGGTTCAGCCCCGTTATCAGTCATTATGACGACAAACAACTGTCTCAAACAAGGCTCCCGCTCCCCTTCCCTCACCTGGAGGGATAGGCTTCTCAATTCACGTTCCTGCGCCACGCTGAAATCTGTGACCAATACGGATATGTGACCATAGAGCTTGCACGCGTGCACCGAAAATCGGACTAGGTGTACGACCAGATCAAATGCAGTAATAAAAACTATTTAAAAACGTCTTTCTTTGCACTGATGGTCTGGTTTGCTGTTAAAGGTAATTTATGATTATCAGAGGAAACATGAGGCTGTTTAAAAGATATTTAAATGTTACTCGTAGCCGCTTTAATGCACTGCGGTCTTCAAGCAGCAAGTTATCTAGCATCATCTCAGATCCATAAGCAGGGGCGGGCCGTCCATTGAGGCAAACCAGGCAATTGCCTGGAGCCCCGACCCCTTTGGGGCCCCCAAAATGCACTCTTTATATTTTGCCCCATATCTATTGTTTTTTATAAAAAATCTCTTCACAATAGTATCATCGGGATGTCTAATTTCTCGCGTTTTGACGGCCTTTCTGCCAACCGTACACCCCCCTTCAGTCTGCACTACATGGACTATTCCATTACACATTACGCTCATGACGCTGCACATTCAGGCGTAAATCCAAAAAAGTAAATAGCGGGAGAAGAGAGAGACGAGATAAACCTAACCTACCTATACCAAAATGAAGCGAACATACGAGAGCGGGTCACAAAACAAACAGAAGAAGGACCAAAGTCAGGACTTAATATCAAAGCTGCCGAAGCTATTAAGCTTTTTTACAGCACCCAGCGCGGTGGCAGCGGGACCTTAGACGGAAGAACAGCTCTCTACATCATTAACCGGTAAAGTTCCAGCTCCTACTGTCAATCCAGGTGGCTCTGGCTCAGCCAGCAGCTATGCTAATGACGTGAATGTGTGTCAACAAACTGATGGAGATAATTAATGGTGCAACGGATCACGGTTGATCCGTGGTCCATTCGGACCAACCCTCAAGGTTTGGGTCCCACGTGAACCGCGGATTGGATGCATATATGCTAAAAAAAAAGACGCCTGTGTGTTCACGTGATCGGCGATCGTGTATTACAGAACAGTTAGTGGCGATCGGGGCCAGCCTCTAGGTCTACTGTAGGCTACTGACAAAAATCACACAACACATTGCCTGTATTTTTGTAACAATATTTAGGCCTATTAGTTTAGGCTATATTTGGCTGCTCCACTTTAAGTCAGCCCAGCCAGGCGATAGTTAAGTTTCAATTTCGTTTTCACCTCCGTGTGTAACAGCTGTTCAGAACAACAGCTGATAGGCTTGCGACAGCAGGAGTCAGTCTAAAGCCATCAATGATCAATTTAAGTAAAAAAGCAAAATAAAGCTATCTCTTCCTCTATCTGTGTATATTTCTCTCTCCCCTGCACACTTAGTCACTACTATCCATGCTTAAAGAAGGCAGGGTTATAACCTATTTTTTTTTTTTAATATTTGAAGATTTTATTTCAAATAGGCCTAGACTCTGTGGACACAGGCTATTTTGTAATTCACTGTGTATTTAAAAAATAAAACAACACATTTAATTGAAAGCAAAGTCATATTGGTATCTACAATTTTATCCAGGTTAGTGGCAATCATCAACTTCCAGTCAGAGAGAAAGCTTCCTCTGAGTGGCCCCTCTGACACACTTAATGAACTAGGACTAGGCAATGGACATGTCATGGGTCAGGTTCAGTTAATGGCTCAGTTTGACCCTGTGATGTGGGATCCTCTTAGACCAATCCAAGCTAAGAAAGCCTCTGACACGTACCTGAGTAGTCTCATCCAAAATGAAAAAAAGCTAGTGACTTTTGTTCATCCCTTGTATGGAGTATCTCAGTGTGCGCGATATAAGGTACATTAGATGCAAGGGCCCCCAAATGACTGTTCGCCTGGACCCCAAAATGGCTAAGTTCGCCACTGTCCATAAGTGTGATAAAACATGATAAAAACCATCAAAACAGACATTGGGAAGGATTGTTACCTGCAGGGGCGCAACTACCCACTTTCTGGGGGGTATGCAGACACTTAGCAGGCGAACCCCAACCCCGAATTACAGACTTCCATTTTAAATTACATATTAGAGCAGGTGATCGGCTCAACCATGTCATGTCTGCCTGCACTGATTTTCCCAAAAGTAAAGGACACAGTGAAGAACAGGTTGGTCAGCAAAAATTAAAACCATACTGGGCATTTAGGTTTTTGTGGCCTCACTAGTGTCAGGCATGCAAACTCATAAGACATGAAAAAGGTGACATATCTTAAAACAAACCCCTGTAGGGGGGTCTGGGGTTTCCCCCCCAGAATTTTTTGTGATTTGAACATGTAAAATAAGCAATTTGGTGTACTCTGGTGAAGAGAATTAAAGACAAAGAAAACTTTTATTTCAGTTCAAATGAATAGTAAAATGAGCCAAACAAGTTAGTCAGCCAACCTTCTTGACTTTACCCATATAACGTGTGAAGGTATTTATTAAGAAAAACGTTAAAAAAAACAGCTCAGAAAAACGGTTAAATTGGAAAAATCTTGTTGATAAAACTTTTTTTTTCAAGTGAATGAGAGAAAAGGCATTAAATAAGACAAAAAAACTTAGAGCCACCAATCTATTGCACCAAATTCCCTTACAATAAACTATTATATACTATTATCTCTCTCTCTCTCTCTCTCTCTCTCTCTCTCTCACTCTCACTCTCACTCTCTCTCTCAGAGTCAGGCAGGCAGGCAGGTACAGTATCTATAGATGCTTTCAAGCGGAGCACCCATCCACCCTCTGCATGTAAAAGATTCCAGCCCCCTTGTATGTCTGAAATGTTGCACCCGGATGCTGCTTTGCAGGTTGATCCAATGGGTGCCCGGGATGCTTTTCATGACAGTAATGGAGTAGGCAGAAATGTGCCATTGCTTTATAGTTGCTTGTTTCCTCTAGTGTGAGATGTTACATTCCAGAGCCATTTTCCACACAGATTTTTAAAATCACTCTTTCCTGACAAAAAAAGAAAAGCTTCTTTAAAGGTATTGTTCTTCATGCTTCCTGTAATACTGTATGTGTAACTTACACACTATTCAAACCGATCCTGAATTGTAATGCTTTGGGGGATTCTGAATTGTGGTGCCCCCCCCCACACCCTTCCTTAGCATTGTACATTATACTTAGCATTGTACAACATACTTCAAACACTATACATGTACATAAGCCCTGCTGCTCACCCGCAGAAAACATTTCCTCAGAAACATTTTTTTGTCGTTACACTCATAGCTCCAAAGAAAAACCTACTGTTCTAGTTTACACTACCTGGGAATCTTATCTACTGTCTGATCTGGACCTTAAAACATCTCTTTAGACTGAGATGCATCCAAGCGAATCCATCATCTTGTTCAGTGAATTGGAAACAGAAACTATGACAAACTTAACCTCAGTCTTTTCATGTTAAGTTATTTATACATTTTATTCAAATGAAATTGTCTGGCACATTGCCTCTGTAAGGAGACCTCACTCCCTCTCTCTCTCTCTCTCTCTCTCTCTCTCACACTCACTCACTTGCACACACACACACACACACACACACAACTCAGTCGTGCGCTGGAATGGTGCAAAATATGATAATAGTGGGAAAAAGGTGAGTGTGTTGTTTTGGCGCTGACCTGCTATAGGCTAATTAAATCACTACACTACCATTCAAAAACTGTGAAAACAGATATAGTCAAAAACTTGAGGTGACACGTAGATCTGCAGTGACAATCCGCGAGTCGCGGCCGATAATCAGTGTGCATTAATCAATAAAATCGGCCATATAAAACAAAAGCTTTTTATCGTCCCCGCAATTTTTCTCCTTCTCAATCTACCCGTTTTCTGTTTTGTGCCCCCGAGAGCTTTCTTTTCTGCCTCTCCATCTGTAGGTCCCTTAGGCCTTTCACACCGCCGCAAAATCGGCGCTAGTTCAGAGCTAGTTCGGAGCTAGAGACAGTGTTTTGGTTTCACACCGCCAGAGAGCCTGCTCTGGGCTGTAAAAACCGGTTCAACTCAAACACCAGGATTGAGCAGGGCTTGAGATAAAAACTGCTTGCGCCAGCGGCTGGGGGAGGGATTATCCTGACCAACCAGACCAACTCAAACCTCATGCCCGCCATATTTAAAAACACCGCTACTACGAGACGTAAACATAACATAATTACCAAACGTAGCGATCAAATTGACCGGCGAGAATACGCTGTATGGGTCCTGTTTGGTTAGGAAAGCAAAGCGAGAGCCAACACGTGTAAAAATAAGACGTATTCGCCGCTGTTGTTGTGCTTAAAGCTAGCGGTAGCTTTAGCGTTAAGGCCTTTGCACACCGGGCGCGACGCGAATAAACGCAACGTAAAAGCGAATGTTTTGAAATGTGAATTTTGTCGCGTCCCACTTTAGAAGCGACGTCCCAGAAAAATCGAACTCAGTTCGAAAAAATAAAAAACGCAAATTCGCGATGCAAAATGACGGTGCTGGTGTGGAAGCTTGTATTGACTCTGTATACGTTCGTTAATAAACGGATTAATCGCACGAATAAAACGCGCCCGGTGTGCAAAGGCCTTTAGCCACAAGAGCAGCGGCGTCGGGCGACGTACACACACGTTTACAGTGACGTCATGACGTTGCTCTCTTGCCGGCTCCATGGCTGTCTCCGGTCGATGTGAAACCAACCGGTTCATAACTGGGATAAGTTTTGAACTGACCCCAGCACCAGCCTGGAACTGGCTCATGGTTCTTTTTGGTGTGAAAGGCCTACCTGTCACCAAATGACAACACGATTCAAATGAAAGCTCTCGCACTCCAGCGCGTGCTCGAGGGGGGGCGCACTGGAGCGCCTATAGTGTGGGGAGGAGGAGGCGAAGGAGCGGGGGGCGCCTTATCAGTGACGTGCCTCTGTTATTGATCATATCATTTACACAAACGCTGTTAAATAAAGAAAAATGCAGACTCCAAATAATTTTCCCCGATCGCTTTGGCGCCCCTCTAGTGCGGCGCCCCTATGCGCCGCATATAGCGCATACCCAGGGCCGCCTTTATGCACGGGCTTACCTGGGCTGAAGCCCCAGGGCCTACGAAGATCAGGGGCCTCTCAAAAAAAAAAATATATATATATATATATATTTTACTGTCTCAATATAGGCCCCTGATCTAAGAAGGCCCCGAACATTGTCATTTAAAACAATAGATTATTGACTGGCTCATGATAGGCCCCTAATCTTCGTAGGGGGTTGTACGGAGATCAGGGGCCCATCATGAACCATTAAAGAAAAAGGAAAAAAAAATCACATTATTTTTGGCCTATGAAGATCAAGGGGCCTATCATTCACCAGTAAATTTAGGTTATTTTTGTTTAAATAACATTGTTCGGGGCAACGCATAGAGGGTCTGGCCACGATCAATAGTAATTTCCAACTCAAGGGGCGGCTCCTACTCGTGCATTTTAAATGCCACTGCACGCAGTTGGATAGCACTACAACCAATCAGTGCGATGCACAGCTGTTCGTTTAGCGAACAGCTGTTAAACTGTTAAATTAAACCTTTGCCGTTGTCGGTCGGCAAAACAGAACATTCCACTTACTTGCTAATGAAAGATTTGAGTGCCGTCTTCCAAATCGTTAAGGGTCGAGGCCAAAGCAGTCTCAAACTCACACAACATATCCGCAGCCATCTTTGATGTTTACTATCACGGCTTCGACGTCGCATGCACGTCACTGTCGTCAACCGGTTACGTCCTCCCCAGAGTACCATATAAAGGGCTCTGGCGCGCCCATATTAGATAGAACCAATTGAAACCATAGCCAGATTTCTGGTTTTCTTGATAAAGCTTCAACGGAGCGTGTCCAGACCAACACGCGCAGCAAATTTAATTTGCCAGCGCCTAGTGGCAGGTCTGGGAATGCCAGGCTACCAGATTGATGCATTTTACTTTAAAAGGTTAAAATTTTTCTTCCGGGGGGGCATGCCCCCGGACCCCCCTAGAATGTCCTGGGTCCCCACCGCTGACTCCACAATAACTTGGAAAAACACTGTAACCAACCATGTGTGTTTGGTTATTAAAAGTAATTAGACCAGGAGGGGGTTTATGTACATGTTACCTTAAGTGATTTTGTATTTCGTCAATAGAGATATTGTGGTGTAGACAAACATGGCTTTAACGCATCTGTATTGTAAGACCGCTGCCCGGGGGGGCCTACGAAACCTCTCAGCCTCAGGGCCTAGTGGCAGGTAAAGGCAGCCCTGCACATACCCACTTTTTGCGCCAAGTAGTGTTGTTTTTGTCAACGAAATGTATGACAAAATATCGTCGTCAACGAACATTTATCACGAGACGCAACGTAAATGGTGGTCATGTGACGAAGACTATAATCAAATATATAATGCTTTATTGTTGACTAATGAAAACGGGACTAAATGTGGTTTACAAAAACAAAAATTCTGATAAAATATCTCTTCATGTTCATTGACAAAAACAAGAGGACACAAAATGTTATAAGGCTATTTTGTCTCGCCATTATTATTATTTTTGCAATATTTCTGTTTCCTGAGTCTCGGGGCTGCACACAGGCTACAGCTTCAGATTAAAAGCATTTCACTGACTTAACATGAGTATTTAACTAGACAAACGTGAGTTGGCTTTTATTTTGAAATAGCAGGAAGTTAGCAGGCGACGTTACTTCCTCAATCCCCACTCGCGGCAATATGAAAGATGCAGCTGCGGCGGTGGGTTAACTTTAACGACTAACCAGCTGCAGCCTGAAGTTACTGTATAGGCTAACTGTCAATATGCGGCCAAACGTACTCACGTCATCTTGACTGGATTCCTGTCGGATATTAACCATGACTCCTGTGTTCCCTGCTCTCCTGAGTCATGTCGAAAAAGTATTCCATTGTTTTCTGAACGAGTAGTAGCCCTGTTTGTGGACGTCTATCCATCAAAACTATGACGTAGGTCCTTAGCAACGGTCATTATACCCTTGACAGAGGTCTGTCTTGCTGGAAATAACAGACCTGTAGAATGCTGTGATTTACATAGGATTTTCAAAGTGCCATGTAATAAGTTCTGTCAACGAATTCCACTGTATGCAGTCCGTGCTTCCAATCTCATGGTTCAAACCATTTGTGTTATATCTTGTAATACAAAATCTGACTTCAGTTTACAAGCAATACAAGTCATACACAAACATTTTATTTGCACTTTGTTATTATGTTATTGTAGCTCTAGCATTCAAGAACCTTTTTTCTCTTAATTAAACTTGAATGTAATGTCAATTTTCTCTGGAATTGTCATTTGAAGCTATTTTATTTAGGCCTATTTATTTTATGTAAATGTATGTCATTAGACAGGAGATTTTGAAAAACAAAGAGAAGCTGTCCGAGCTCCACCAGACTGCTGTTTAGGTTGAGGAACCCGGCATTCTTACATGGTTGGTAGTTCAAATAAATATGATGTAAATTCAATCAGAGCGTCTTCTGTGTCTGGAATTGCATGTATTCTTGAGTCTATAAGGTAAAAATAATATAATAAGATAAGATAACATTGTTCGACTTGTGAAATGAGGGACTTAAAGAACATTTTGATTTTGGCTGTACTATACTAGGTACTTGTACTATATTAACTGGGTTAAATATAATTGCATTACTAAAAAGACTAAAATACAAATGTCATTGACTAAGACTAGACTTAAATGTCATCAGTCATCGGTGACTAAGACTAATAAAAACTAAAATGACAGTTTGACACAAAGACTAGACTAAAACTAAACTTAAAACAGGCCGCCAAAAACAACACTAGCGCCACTGGTTACCAGCTCCGCCATTGTAGGCGCATACACATTCACCCATGTTGCTCTGGCGTGCACCGGCAGTGAGACCATGGAGTGTGAGTGAGACAAGTGACGGTTTGTGGAGTCTTCTCTTCAGATAGTATACAAATTTCAGGATACTACAATAAGTTTAATTGTCGATTATATGCTGAGAGATCGGTTTTATGACACGCGCACATTATGTAGGCTAAGTGATCACTGTATGAATAAAGAGCGATTTTACACTTATATTAACATAAATAAACCTTACTTCACCTTTAACACCTGAGGCAGGCCACTGGCAGGTTGAGTCTGCAACTTCCCAGATTTAGAGAGGAGACATTTGCTGCGATATATGTCAGGAGTTTCATTGAATAAACGATGGGCAAAGAAACAGGGAAGTGGTGCAAAGAATCTAATGTTATCGCAGCAGGCGAGTTCTTACGAGACGTGGTTTGTTTAGTGGGATGTTTCAGTGGCACATTTGAGAACCACAGTACTGCTTTGTTTTTCCTGTTTCATTTCGTTCAGTTTTTCATTTCCAACCGTTTTTTCTGTCTGTGATGGATAGGCCTACCTACAATATGTAAGAGCTAAGTCCTTTTAAGACGTCACAACAAAATTATGAAGCTGTATTAATGGAGCTCAAATGCCATGCTGGTATTAAGCAACACAGCCCATGCAATGCCCCCAAAGGGAATGTATTTTGTTTAATTCAAACGCCTTAGCTAGATAGTTCACATTCCTGTAGGGATTCGCGAGAGAGAAAAAAGTCTGTAAAGGTGTAAACAAATACAACTTACCCTGAATGACAGCGAGATGGGGGCAGAAAAAGGAGAAAATTAAGAGGTAACATCAACAAGTTGGCGAATTAACCATGGCACGAGACTCCTGCGCTGCCCCTGCTCGTCTCCTCTGCCACAACGAGACACGTTGAGAACAGTCGCTGAGGGGGGAAACAAGTGTAAACAAATTAACTGAAAAAACTAGAAGCATTTTAGTGTCATAAACACCGAGTACAAAATGTGGTTTTAAAACGCACCTTCTACTTCTCTCCGGGAGATTCTACCTAAATGCTGTAATGTGGCTCCAGTGGCTACACAACACTCCACGCGCTGTTACAGTTGCTGCACACTGGCAGAGGCGCGCGCTACACTGCGGACGACGCACGCGCAATGAGTGTTTTACACACCACCCACAAACACACATGCCAATACAACAGCGCGCTTTTAATTCAGGTATGATGTTCTCAGTCAATATATGTTATCAGTTTTACGATGGTAATGAGTAGTAGACCTACATAACTGTTCACCATGTCTCGCATCTCCTCTTGTTGGTCATTTATGAGACATTTATTGTACTGTTATTGGATTAGATAACGTTAGTGTTTCCTGTTCAACATCCGGTATTCCATCATAATACATCTGATGAGATGTGAGATGATCAGAGGCACAACGCACTAATTGAACCCATAAAGAGGCTGTGTTGAAGTTGATAAACTTGATAGGAGTCAATGGAGGTGGTTGTAGCTGCTGCCTCGCATGCCATTTGTCCCTTTAAGTTTGCAGCACCCTTAAATTGAAGACCAAGAACATCCCAGCATGTTTTGCATGAGACTGAGGCCTGAACAGAACCGCTACAGTATTTGTCAGTGTTGTGGCCAGTGAGTCACAACCTCATGTGCCCTCATCTGCTTTTTCAGTTTGGCGTGTGAGGATAGATGTGTGTATCAACCTGTCTAATCATGTATTGTTTATAATATATAATTTATATCATTTATGACAAACCTGATCGATATCAGATGGCACTGTCGACCCTGTCCATGGTCCTGTTGTGAGGGAATTCACTGACTGGTGCTCTTCATCTTTTATGTGCATCAACGTGTCAAAAACAAAGGAAATGCTGATTGATTTCCGGAAAAATCAGTCGGTCATCTCTCCTCTGGTCATTGAAGACCAAGCCGTTGAGCTGGTCCATAACTATAAATATCTTGGCACAAACATTGACGATAAGTTATGCTTTGACTTCCATGTAGATGCTGTCTGTAAGAAGGCACACCAACGCATGTACTTTTATAGGAAACTGCAGAGTTTTAATGTTGACAGCACCTTCATGAAAATGTTTTATTCTTGTTTTATCGAATCAGGCCTGACCTTTTCTTTTATTTGTTGGTATGGCCTACTGACCATCAAGAACAAGCGCAGATTGCAGGGTATAGTGAGAGTGTGCAGCAAAATTGCAGGAATGAACCTCAACGACCTCACTGAACTGCACATCCTTCGAACCCTCGGTAAAGCCCGCTCACTCCTTTCTGCCCAGAGCCACCCTTTGGCCGGCCAGTTTGTGTTGCTCCCGTCGGGCCGCAGGTACATCCTGCCAAGATGCAGGACAAACAGACTGAAGAACTCCTTTGTCCCTGCTGCCATAGGTCTCCTAAACAAGTCTTAACTATCTGTATGTCTGTTCGTTCTATTTATTGCTGACTTGTCGTCTGTGCTTTATGTTCTTGTGAGTATAGGTTTGTTGTTTTTACTGCTGCTGGCTGCAAAGCAATTTGCCCCACGGGGATAATAAAGATACCTTGAACCTTGAACCTGATTCCTCAGTCACTTCCCTTAAAATGTAGAGCTGTTAAGCGGAAGTGGCGGAATTACGGGGTATGGGGCCTATCGGCTGAAAAAAAATGATTGGGAGTCTATGGAAAGAAATCTACTATTTTCTGGTCCCAGTCAATAAATGCCCTGGATTACATATATGTTTTGTATGGGTCTAAATGATCATTTTTCATGTGAAGAGTTTGACGGTATGTTGTGTGATTATTCGTCTAACGGCTTTTGAAAAAATGTTACGAGAACAACTACAAGTCTTGTCGCCTCTGTGACGTCACCTCAACACATTCCCTCCACTTCTCGACTGACAGTGCTAATGCTAATGCTAATGGCTGGCGTGGACAACGCCAACAATCTCCCCACTCGAGAACTTGAAACTCTCCACATGTCCACTTGTGTAGTGGTTTTCGCCACGCTGAAGACTTTTGTCTTGTCATTGAAAGAAGGCGGTAAAGTGCATTAAAGACACAGCCATGTTTCTGAGCTAAGCGGGTGCCAGTGGTGGTGACGTATATCATAAGTGTCAAGACCAGCGAAGAGCTGTAGTCCACAAAAGCGCTCTGCACAAAACCTGACCGTATCCAGCTTCTACTTGCTAAATTGTTCCATTCTTTGCACGAAAAAATACCATCTAAATCCATACAAAACATATGTGTAATCGAAGGCATTTCATGACTGGGACCAGAAAATAATACATTTCTTTCCATTGACTACCGTTGTAATTTTTCGAGCCGATAGGCCCCATGCCCCGGAAGTAATGAACTTCCGCTTAACAGCTCTATTGATGACTTAAAGGAGCTGTAAGCGGAATGGTGCTTTTAGCTAACTTCCTGTCAGTTACTGCAGTTAGCAGTCCCCTCGCTCGTCCCTATGTCACCACATTAATGCAATGCGGTCTTCGAGCAGCAAGATATCTAGCATCTTCTCAGATCCATAAGTGTGATAAAACATGATAAAAAACATCAAAACAGACATTGGGAAGGATTTTTACCTGCTCCGCCATTGTAGGCGCATAAACATTCACCCATGTGTCGCTCTGGCGTGCACCGGCAGTGAGACCATGAGTGAGACGGGTGCGGAGGGGTGTCGGTTTTTAGCGTTCTCTCTCGTGATTGGATAACATTTTGGGATACTACATAAAGTTTAATTGCTTATTACATGCAGAGCAGCTGACTAAGAGATTTGCTTTATGAAACGTGCACATCTTGTAAGTGATTACTGTATGAATAAAGAGCGACCATGCGTCTGTTCTCCAAAACGCTTTGAACTTTACACAATGCTCTCTTAAAGCTATTGTACAGAGGGCAAAAGTCAAAACTGCAAAGGGGTTGAATCTAGACCTTGTCCCTCTTTAGACAATGTAATGTCTTTCAGTTGTGCTGAAAAACTAAACCGTTGAACCTCAAGTAGTGTTTCTTGAGGTGTATCTGATAAACTCATTTTGAATTTAGTTTATGAAGCGTCTCAGCATATCTCTCTGATTTAGTCCTGTCAAACTGTTGATTTTATTTTGTTTTGTTGGATAACATTATAAGCAAATGTTTTATTTTGAAGTTTGCTTACCGCTGGACTGGTGCTAATAGCCTCAGTGTCCAACAACAACCCAAAGCTTAGACTTTTGTTATTTCCTGGTAAATATCCGGTTGACCCCATGACATTGATGTGTACAATACCACTTGAGCAAAATCTTTTTTTTACGTCATCTCTGTGAGCTTTCCAAGTGTGACACTGGCTGTTTTCACACAATATCAAAAATCCTGTAATTGCTCTTTGGGACTCACTGCACAGAGTGATGGTGTGTTTTTACAACCTGCACCTGCGTCACAAAACTAAAGGTCCCTGAACCAACCGTCTAAAGTCTCAGCGGAATTGTGGTTACTGTGTGTCAATGCATAGCATGGTTGTATACTTGTTTTACAGTTGTGTCCACCCCAAGAGTATGTTATGATTTCCATGATTTGCTTGAAGAGAGATGGATGCGTTTTGCTCAAGAATAAACAAATGAAAGCCATTGAATTAAGGAATAATTCTACACTGCCAGCTTGAATCGCTTCTGACACTTTCATGTGGTTTATTTGAAACATTTTCACAATATTGTAGTCACTGTAGTTCATTCATATTACTTGTGTCTTTTTACAGAGTGGTATTTGTGATATTTGTTAAGGAAGTATATGTTCTGAACATCGCTGTTTACCTCATGGCTCTTATGAACTAGCTAGTCTCAATTTGAGTGCAAAGTGTGCGATACAGTAAATAAACCTTTGAGTGATGGATTGAGTGATCCCATTGTGGCACTGGAAAGATCTCTGATAACGGTGGCCTGTGTGTGTGACTGGAAGAAGAAATGAGCAAGATAAGAATAGCAGACAGGGAAATGGTGGTGCACAGGTACTGTAGGCATCTGATTAAAACCCTGACACACAAATGTAGCAGTTATTTGATGGGGTAATACTTCTGAATATATCTACTCGGATGTACTGTAAATAATGTGGGAAGAATCTTTCTTCTACAGTCAAAACAGAATCAATCTTTTGACTTGCGTCGTTCCAACAATGAACTCTCACACTTGAATTCCAAAGATAAAGATAAGAGGTTGTGTGTGTGTGTGTGTTTGGCGGGGCATTGTGCATACAAGAGGCGTGTGTCTGCATGAGTGGTGGTTGGTTGGTGTTGCTCAACCAACCTGGTATAGGAAGTCTGGCAATGGATAGAGAGAGAAGTGAAAGAGCAAGTAGGCCTGCTCAGGGCCACCCATAAGGGGTAGAAAGTGGGAAGGCTTTCTAGGGCCCAGCCACTTGGGGGGCCCATGGTCTTTGGAAGCCAAGAACCTAACTAAACTAAACTTTATTTTTAGATTTTTATATCTAAAGTTAGGTGTTTACACAGAGCCGCGGCTCCGCTTACGGCCATTTAAAAAGCATTAGAAAAGCAGAAATGTTCAAAATGTTTCAGATTGAGCACAGCGGAGTGTAACTGTTTTAAACATAATCCATCCTATAAACCCTTTGTGTGCCAAATGGTGACAAGATTGGGTTTTGATATTAAACAGTTTTGGCTGGATTATATTTCCTGAGTCGTTCCTGCTCACGGAAAACACATAGGCCTACCTGCTACTTGTGTCTGGGTGTCGTTGTGAAAAGTATTTGGACCCCATGAAAAAACAGGTTGGGTACCTTTTGTAGTTCTTCTACATTAGTTACATAAGTCTTCAGGTTGACACGACCAGCCAAGTCTGACCAGTTTTTCAGAAACTTGGCCAATTGACCAACCAGCCGGGTCATACCACAATGAAGCTGACGAGCAGCATCATCCTGTTTTAATTATTGCCGTAACCACCAAGGTCCTGCTTTCTGTATTGTTTCTAAAAATAAAAATAGACCTAAAAAAGTTCTTAATGCAAAGAAAGACACAAGGCACAAAGAAGTTGGAAATAATTGAAGGAACAGATTTGAGTTCAAAGATTAAGAACTTTTTTTGTAATGATTTCAGTGCTTTTGCAGTGATGAGAGGAGAATGAACTAAGCCTAAATGTTGCAACCAAACATAGGCCAACTTTATAGTTTTGAGGGTAGGTTGGTTTGGTTATTCATGTAGAGAACCGCCTTTTTTCATTTGTGTGTGAAGAATTTGTTGTTGATGTTGTTTTTTAAGTGTTATTTATTTCAACAATACCACCAAAAGATTTCAAATGATTTAATGTCATGTGCAGAAATACAAAAAAGTGCAATATTTGGTGCAGTCAATTAGTGTAAATGTATCTTACCAGAAACTGCAAATTGTGAAAAAACTGTTTGCTTTAAGGTCACATATTATGCTAAATGCACTTTTTAAATGTGTTCTTACATATCCATGGGTCCACGGTGTGCCTAGAGACTGCCAAAATATTTTAAAAAATAACAATCTCTCCTTTTCTCACTCTCCCCCTTTCTGAAACCCCCACCTCTCCCCCCCAATATACTCCAGTCAGAATTCTCCTCGTTTCTGACCTCAAAAACTGGAAAGCCAGAAGCTTCCACTGTGCAGCCCACACCCCTATTTCTTATTGGTCCACGGCCCTGACAGACAGAGGGCGAGGCGTATCTGGCTTCGCTTCCGGACAGGGGGCGGGGGGAGCTCAAAGATTGTATATTTACGAGGGGAGCTGCAGCTCTTTTTTAAAAAATAGGCCATTGTGAGATTAGCTGAACATCAGCATAGTACAATAAATTATCTGAAAGATTTTTTCAGCAAACAATTAAAGAAAAACGTTTAAGGGACCACTAAGACCATATAATATGGTGTATAATAGAACCGAAAAGTGTATAATATGGGAGCTTTAGTGAATACTAAAGAAGAACAATGTCTCTGTGTGAACTGATTATTTTGTAGAGATCTGTTGATCTGTTAAACAATTGTGTGAGTGTAAGGGAATCAAAATAAATTGGTAGGTATGCTGGGCTAAGTCAGAAATGTGCTACTATTTTAAAATAATAATGAGCCCTTGCTCCCCCAACTGTCCCTGCAAGTCCCTGGTTGATAAGATAGTTAGTCTCTCTACAAATACATGTATGTGTTTATTGAGGGATGAGCGCACTCACACTCATTGTCGAAAGGAGTAATGGGTAAGGGGGGGCCATTGACTGGAGGTTTTCAGGGGCCCAGCCATTTGTGTGGGCAGGCCTGGGCCTGCTCTATGGTGCCCGTCTATTTTAGCCACGGAAGGACAAACTGCTTTCAGGTTCTTCTGTTTGCATGCAGATAAAACACATCAGGGTTGGTGCAAAGAGTGTAACTGTGTCTTTCAAAGGAAAATCACACAGAGTTTACAATGCAATACGATAATTTTGGAGCAATCAGCCAGTATTGTGGTGGTCCCGCTCAGGTGGACCCGGGGGTTTGTTCTTCCTTTGTTCACAGCCAGCTGGGAAGTGGAGCTGTTTGTTCAGGGTGTATCACCCATAGATATATATAGAACACTAGATACGTCACGTCAATGTTGAGCTCCAGTCGGCTGACGGCACACGCGGCGGCCATCTTGGAGAGGTCAACCTGCTGCCTAGTGCATTACACCATATGGAAAATTCATACAAACATGTAGCAAATTTGAGCCGTGATTGCTCGGTGGATGACACTAAAAACATCATAGTTGATGATCCATATTTGATTCTGAGTGGTAGGAAGATTTTTTTCCCTCTGTTACACAAAAAAACACACTTTTAAACACATGGCATTTTAACTTGCCACGATTGTATCTACTATCAGAAATGTTTTGCCATGGCCATATTTCGTTATAAACTTTATTTCTGATTTGATATGCAGCACAATAAGGTATGCTCTTAATTCAGTTTTGTTTTTGTTGCAGAAAATTGCTCAAGATATAATTTAAAAAGCCAAATTTAAAGAACATTAGACATTTTTCATCCTGTCTTATTGAAAATCACGGATTTTGTTGAACTTCAAATTTTATCTATGTATTCAAACAAAAGAATGTTTACCAAAATATTTGCAGAACTTGTTCAGATTAGAAGATAACTGCAGACATATGTTGAAAAGCAGGATTATAACTCTCAAACCACTCTAACACTGCACCACACTGGACTTGAACCAGCAACCCTCCAGACTGAGATACAACTGGAACTATTGATTGAATTTATTTAACACATCAAATACAAATTAAACATATGAAAAATACAAAACAAAATGAAAAGCACAATAAAAAATATTTAATAAATGTACTTTCTGGGTTCCTTATCATTTTATCTATACACAATTTGCTATATTTAAGATGCTATATATTTACAATCAATACAACTTAAAATACTATATTTTTTATAATTTATATATTTAGTCTATTTGTTTAATTTCTTTACTATATTTACACTTTATATTATTTATACAATCCTTATCTATACAGTTTGGTACAGTATGTTTTTATACATTTATTGATACACATATGTGTGTGTATATATATATATATATATACATATATATATATATATATATATATATATATATATATATATATATATATACACATATATATATATACATATATATATATACATATATATACATATATATATACATATATACATATATATATATATATATATATATATATACACATATACATATATATATATATATATATATATATATATATATATATATATACATACACACACAGTCTGTTTGTTTATCAATTCAACATTTTTCTTTTCCAGAAATCAATCGTTAAAATACATAAAACAAATTATTTTACAACTGTTGTATGTGCAAAAGTTTGTGAACCCTGAGCTGCATTGATTAAATCGAGTAAGTAAACACAATCAGATGGGCCAAATTGAGTCATGAAAAGGACCAATTTAGTGAGAGATCTTTAGGGAAGAAATTGGGCGGCACTAGATAAAACAGAGATCAAACCAGGTCAGTTTAGGCTCACCAAAGTGAACCCATACAGGTCAGGCATGCTAAAAGGGAAACAAATCTCAGAGGATCTCAGTAATAGAGTTGTGATGCTGCACATTTGTCTGGGGACAACTATAAATTATTTTAAAAAAAAGTTTGAGCTCCATCGGTCCCACGTGAGGCAAATCATCTACAAATGGAGAGCTTTAAGAGTGACTTAACATCTGCCTAAGCAGACTTCCTTCAAAAATATCCTCAAGCGCCACAAGAAAAGTGATTTTTCATGTAAAAGCCAACCCAAACATTACATCTGGAGATTTGCAGACAATTTGACAAGTCACAGGCACGGACGAGTGATGAAGGATAACCTAAAGACTAAAGTTACCCGGTTGACGTGAACTACGCGCGTAAGTAGCCCAAACTTTATAACACCTGTTCAACCTGCATACATGTTGACATGTAGATGGCGATATGCTATATTAATCAGGAAATTAATGAAGGGCGATAATGAAGGGCGATAATGACGGCGAACACATATGTGTGTGTACCATGGACCTATTATAAGAGGTGTGTAAACGAGCGTTGTTCATGTCAACTGTGTGTTTACAGGCGAACAAATGCGTATGTGTGTGGAAAAAAATTCCGTTGTGTACAAGTGTAGACATTTTTGTAAACGTTCACACCCCTAATACAAAAAAACATATACAATTATTTTCACTGTCAGTTTCAAAATCCTTGAAACAGGATGGTTTTTCCCAGTTTCTTTCTGGTATTTCCTCTCTGCCAGGTAAGCGATGTTAATTTTGCTATATGATGCAGCCGTATTCTCATGAACACAGATACAACTAGCGACAGTAGGAGGGACAAGTGATTATCAATGCCAAACGGCGTTTCTTCGATATGGCTCCCCAGTTCAAACACGTCCTCTGTCCCGATTTCCTCTCTCACAAAGTGGGCTACGGCGACCTCATCGGGGGCTTTCCCTGGAGAGTGTTGGAGTATTGCCCTCTCCGCAGCTCTCACCACCTTCAAAAAGAGAATTAGAAAATGTTAAAGCTGTGACTGTGTATGAGAGGATGGGTTGGGCTGTGGATCATTGTTGGGCAGAATGCTAGCTGTGTATACAGAAAGAGCTGATGGATGTTTTTACTGACCTTAACAGTTCCTTTTGAGGGAATCATCAGCCCACCGTTATTCCTAAGTTCCAGAAGGTGGTAGCTCTGATCAAATGTAACAGGGACAGCTGCAGCATCTGTCACCAGGCTGGCACGGCACACATCACAGGACAGGCTGCGAAGAATACACCGGACAACGAACCCTGCAATGTAGACAAGAGTGTTGTCTACTAGTCCACCAAAGCCAGTAGGGAGGTAGCTGTGGTCCCCCACAAGGGCAGAAATGTTCAGGAATGGGGAAAGCAGCTCTTCAGCAGTGGAGGCATCTGCAGAGGACATCTCAGCAGCGGAAAGGGACACTCTGGTGTAGTGCTCAGCTGACAGGGTCACAGTATCATCCTGTCCTGTCACGTTGCCAGAATCCACAGGCTTGACACCACATCTGAACATGAGCTTGCGGAAGATACCCTGGAACTGTCCAGCAGTTGGATTGTTATTCCAGCCTCCTTAAAGAGAAACAAACAGCAACATACAACCTTTTCAGATATTTCAACCTTTCGTGTTTTCCTTATATGATTAGAAGATACATGAGTGGTAGAGTAGGAAGGACATCAAACCCAACACAGGGCTACTTAACATTGAAGCAATTTACTTATACTAGACCATACACACAAATGTCACAAAAGGGATATGACCTATTGTCTTGCTCCCTTTTATTTTTTGCATTAACCATGCCATGTTCAAAGTCACTTAAACCTTTCTTTCCCATTCTGTTGCTTGGATTTAAATTCAATAAGTTGTCATGTTCCGGTCTACATGCCTAAATGCATTGCTTCCCTGTGATTGGATGATTAGTTATAAGGGATAACAAGAAATTGAACCGCTATACGTATGTGTATGTGTATGTATGTATGTACAGTCCCCTCCAATAGTATTGGAACAGTGAGGCACAGTAGGGGGCGTAAATATTTTTCAACCCTACTCACAACAAGCTGAGACTGAGGCAGAGCTGCAGGTTCAAGGGGGGCATCTTGAGCTCTGTCGATTGGAAGGCTCTCATTGGCTCGCCTTGAAGTCGAGGTGGTCCGGTCAGTGCTGGCTGTAGACTTTGGTGAAATAACATAATAAATAAATAAGTTTCACTAACATACAAGGTAGCCTAAATAGTAGCCTATACCTACTCTTATAAGATGAGCGGGGAAGGCAAAGATGGATGGGACAACACCAGGTCTGATCCTGACAATTTGACCAGTCCGGTCAAAATTCTCTTGCTTGAAATGTTTACTGCAGAGCATACTGGCATCACTGGCAGCATACCCCTCTCTTTTAAGAGCGACTTCCCATTTTATTCGCTGGTTATCAGCTTTGGGAAACCTTAAGGAATAAGAAAAGAGGAAAAAGAAGTTACCATTTAGGTGATGGCATTTACCAAAACCAATTTACATTTCAAGCTAGGGTTAAGGGGGAGTAAATCATTTCACTTTGTAATGACCTTCCACATTTCTAAAAATTTTCAAAAGTTGGTCTTGTGTTAGGGTAAGGTAGCCCTTCAATTTTGAGAGAGGGGCGACGTGAGCATTAATTGAGTTTGATGACAATATTTAGGATATTAATTTCTATTTAACTGCTCCACCTTCAGTTTCCCCCTTGTTTCCGAAAGTAGTAGCCGTTTGACACACAACCGGTAGCCGTTTGACACAAACCGCTACTTTTTTCTCAGCGAGAGTCAGTCTAAAGTCAGATGATCACTTTGAAGTCAAACAGTAAAATTATAAAATAAAGATCTCTCGGCCTAACCAGTCTGTCTTGTCTGTCACAAAGAGAAAAACATCGCCCCTCGCCATACGAAACTAACATACGTATCTACCTACATGAAAATATTGCAGTCGTTAAACCGTTAGACATGTTTGAAAACGTTCACATCTCTAAACCATACACATTTAAATTGGAATATAGGTTACCAAACTTAAGTTAAGGGGGAAATTGAACTGTGTGAATATTAAAGTAAGCAGACGTTTAACCAGCGATACAATGTTACTAGCGCGAACGGCGAACAATTCACTTTCCCCGTAATTCTCCACAATAAGCTAGCTAATGATGACTAAAACATTTACTTAAAAAATGTATGTAATGTAATGTAAAATGTATCTCACCTGTGGAAAGTGATTCCCTCTCGTCGGGTGTGTACTGAACGACGTTGTACACACCCAAAAGCAGCACAATGAACCGGTGTTCTGACATTTTCTGCTCCCTCGTCAGATTTTGCTACCTATCAGAAAATGCTACCTTACGTCATTGGTAGCGTATTTGATCTGTAGACCCATTAACTCTATCAAACGATGCTCCCAGTACGAATCACGTTATTTTACACCACTACTCATCCAATGTACACTGTAGGAATATTGGGAGCATATTTTGATGCTGCTTTATAACGTGTTTATTGAATATTTCAGGGGTACAGTAAGCTTTGTGAGACCCATTGTCTTTATCAAATAATGCTCCCACTACAGAATCACGTTACTTACACCACGACTCACCCCTTGTAGCCTACACTGAAAGCTTGGGGAGCATATTTTGATGCTCCTTCATAACGTTATTATAGATTTAGTAGGGTATAATGTGAGATCAATTGTCTCTATCAAATAATGCTCCCACTACAGAATCACGTTATTTTACACCACTACCCATGTACACCCCCCTCCCACCACCGACGAAAACTTTCTCCACTCTGAGTCCGGTTAAGTTAACGCTCGCCTAGCCTATCATTTTATTTCTATATTCAGCAGCAAAGCTAGTATCTACATGCACATTTGTACATGCTCACAGGTCAAAAGGCGCAATTTAAACATATGTGTAGCATAATTGCACAGTTAAATTTTTTTTTTTAAAGAAAATACCATCAGCCAAAAAGGTAGCAGAATCTGACGGATGCTCACGCAGGATTATTATTTTCGGAATGCGCATGCGCAAAACCACTAGGGAGCAAAATCTGATAGGTAGCAGAAAATGACAAGTCACCGGCATTATTATGGCTGTCTGACAGTCGAGTACAGACCTCAGACTGATGCCCCACTCAATATGGCTGAGAGGGGCGTGGCGTATCTAGTGTTCTATACATATCTATGGTATCACCTGCCACCATTAAAACCAAAGACGGACGCTTATGCCATGATGTTTATTTTTTTCTAAGAATGTATAGGCCTATTAAAAAAAGGTTTAGGCTGCTTCCTGTATTTATAAGACTCAGTATTCTTAATTGGATCTACTTTTGGCCAAACAAGAATAACATGAGCTCATTGTATCTCTACAGCAGTGTGTTAGTAAACCAAAGTTGGGCACATTTTTTCTGTATGTAAACAACGGTTATGTTTACGTAAAGTGTTCTTCACTAAAAACACATAGTGTTCTTGAGGAAATATGTTTTGCAAGGATTTTTGCGTGTTACTTGAATCATTACGTATTCTATAAAGCATTTGTAGTCGTAAAACTATTATTATACTATCTATGCGTAAAACATGTGGAATATGGAGCATCATCTAAGACTTACCTCTCTCCCAGTGACCTGGAGAAGGTTATTCATGCCTTCATTTTCTCAAGACTGGATTATTGCAATTCACTGTATGTAGGTTTAGACCAGCGCTCGCTGCATCGCCTGCAGCTTGTACAGAACTCAGCTGCTCGTCTTCTGACAGGCACAAAGAAGCGGTAGCACATAACCCCTGTTCTGGCCTCCCTGCACTGGCTTCCGGTCCACTTCAGAATAGATTTTAAGATCCTGATGTTTGTTTTTAAAGTTTTAAATGGTATGGCCCCCGTGTACTTGGTGGAACTCATACAGGTCCATAGACCAAGCAGAGCTCTGAGGTCTGCAAACAGCTTATCACTGGATGTGCCAAACAGCAGGCTTAAAACTAAAGGCGATTGTGCATTCTCTGTGGTTGCCCCGAAACTTTGGAACAGCTTACCACACCATATTCGCTCATCTGAGTCTCTGGAAACTTTCAAGTCCACTCTTAAAACTCACCTTTTTTCACAGGCTTTTACGTTTTAATGAATTGTTTTGTGTCATTGCTGTAAGTGTTTTTTAATGTGTGCTGTTGTATTTCAATTTATGTATTTTATGTAAAGCACTTTGGTGAATTTAGGTTCTTATAAGGTGCTATATAAATAAAAGTGACCTTGACCTTGACTTAAAGTCCATCCTTGCCAAAAATGAACCCTTGGATGAGATGGGGTGGACTGATATTATCGAGTGACACTTTCAGAAGTTAGTTGTCAGTAAGAAGAACTCTGGTCATAACACTCTTACATCCAAATGTTCTTATTTTATTGTGCCCATATCCAAAAACAAATTGCCATGGCTACCGTTACTTTACACAACCATCTGTCACTCAAGATGAATTTTTGATTGACAGCACTTGTCCCATTTTTCTAGAACAGGGGTGTCCAAAATGGCCGATCCCTTTTTAATTTGCCGGCAGAAGATTCTCAAAATATAACGGATTATGGCCCTTCAGTCCAAGGTGCACCATCACTGCTCCCACTGAGTGCAACCCTGTTGCCATTATTGGTGAGTCAAAAATATATTACACAGTATTAATGTGTTAATACGGTGTATAGGGGCCAGTGGGCCACTGTGGGGAGGAGGAAAAAAGGAGCTGAGATTGGGCACTGTCAACATACTCTGTGTTGACAAAGTTGTTGACATTTTACAGCAAGTGTTAGTTGATGTGTCAAAATGCCCATAAACTTATTTCATAACAAGCTTGTAATATAGTCTACATTACATTTTATTTATTTTCTTACCTACCCAGCCTGACAGAGAATTAACAGCCAAACCTTCTATAATGAATTAAATACCATTAATAGAAAGCTGTGATACAGACCTTTTCCTTTTTTATCCAGACAGTAACTGTTCAGTTGTTTATTCCATTTTTAATCACTATAATGGCAAAACATTTTAAAATAAAAAAGGGTCACACAAGACAATCTTCCTTTTATAGGAAAATTTTAATAGTTATTCAATGTTCTACATTTTACAGTAAATATACAATTACAAACTTGGCTTAGTTATAGTACTAAGATCACTAACTGATCTTTAAAAAAAAAAAAAAAAAAATCAACAGAAAAAAAAAACGTAAAAAAAAAAAAATTAAAAACAGATTTACACTTCATATCACAAGCCTGACGCTGGTCCTTCACTCTGGACCAAATAGCTAACATACAATTCACTTCTCTCAACGCTGAACAGACGTTGGGCTTCTGTTTCAAACACAACCTTACGGTAACAGATATACCATAGCATGTGCAAACTGGGTACCAAACTAAAACTTCCAAAGATGGGGTTGTTCCTAATACTCGATCCAGGGGGAGGGATGCGAGTATGGATGTTTTTTTTTTTGGAAGACAAGGAATTTCCACTTTTTGCATCACATTTAGTGTCAAATCAAACCAAAACGATATCTGACAAATTGAACTTAAAAAAAAGCTGCAGCAGAACATCAAAGACATTTAAGAGCCTACTATTCACTGTGATAGTAGTGTTTTCATTTATACTCATGAAATAAACTAAGAGTTAGCCACTGCAAGGGGGGGGGGGGGGTATGAATGGTTCTGGTCGCACTTTCACTGTCAAAAGTGAAGCAGGATTAAAATACACTGGGGAAAAAACAACAAAGCAATGTTCAATAAAGTTACTGCCTTCCAACATTTGGAAATGTCACCGAGGAAGAAAAAAAAAAGATAAAAATACCCATGATTAAGACAAATTTGCATTTTCCTCTCTAAAAACACATTAACGTGTTCCAACAGTCCATTTTCACTTAAGTGCAAATTGAAATAAATGAGAGGTAAGGAATGGAGTGAAATGTGAAAGCAGTTTCACCAACCTGAAAACCGATCCTGCTCTGCGGGAGTGGTTTACCTTTGACTGTCAAAAAATTCTGAGATTATTCTCGACTTAAACTGATCAACTCTTACCATAAAAACAGCGAATAGAAAACCTTATGTGGAATCTATTCTACCTACCAAAAAAAATGTCTCAGTGCTCAAAATGTAACATCCAATTGGGACTTATTGTGTAAATTGCACCAATAAATTATTTATTGATCATTTTGGCTCAAAGCCTTGAACTGTGGTGATGCCACTTCTCGACTTTGTCACTGGCGACATCTAGTGTTTAAAAAGACTCAGTGGAGATCTCACAAAATGCAAAGAAATTCAATAAATTGTTTTTTTGCTGACTTTCATACAATTCAAGACGACTGCTACCTAGAGTGGGTGGTGAGGGTCGCAAAGGTCAGACAGAAAAAGCACATAAAGGCCCACAAAACGTGTGAGAGCAGAGTGTTAAAAGAGAAGATCCAAGGGAAGCATAGCAAACGCATAATTTTGCATCCTAGAAAAGTGTTGAAAAGCTAAATATTTGGAGGGATGCAAAGTGGCCTCCATAAGAGCGCTGTGGCACAAAATGAAAATAGGACAAACACAGAGGATACTGTAAGAAAGATTAAAGTGAGACAGGCAATATGCATTAACAACAAAGTGAGAAATAGGACAGCAATAGGAATACACAGATTCACACAAAGCTTGACATAACAAGGACTCAGAATTTACTCAACAACTCTAGGTGAAATATGGCACAGAACAAAAGGGCGATGGAGGGTTAAGGGCTGTCAATCTTCCAAAAAAAAAAAAAAAAGCTTTGCGTTCAACCAAAGCAATGCTCTCCCATTTCAGTCTGTAAATCCAGGCAACGCTCATAAAAACCTGGGAATTTGGTGACGGGAATTTCCACAAGTCCTACATTTATTTACTAGACCTTGGTATCAACTTCAGCCCTCCCCTTGGCAACAGATATGTATAGGGCACAGATGCAGAAGAGGAGGTAAAAAATATATATATTAAAAAGCACAAACAGTAGCTGCCACACTGATGCAACCATGCTTAGCTAGAAATACATTACTCTACCACTTGCTGTATAAATATACTGCATTTTTTTCTTCCAAACTAAGAGATCCAATGCTATAGTGAAATACACCTGAATATTATGCATACCAATTATGCTCAATTGACCAGAGGGAAAGAAGAAGAGGTGGAAAAAAATCCACAAGATTAAATTGAAATACTGATAGAAGTAGTGGTTGGTAAAATAAATCCTAATAACGAGTAACATTACTGCCGTCAAGAGAAACTCCAGTTTCTGTATCTTCTCAATTCTGTCTTCCAATAAAACGTAGAAGATATTACAAAGTGGGAACACTATGACCCTCGTGCCGAGAACATCCACTTGATATCTTCGTCCTCTGATAAATAAGTCTCACGGCTCGGCAGTTTTCATCCGACAGCGGCATAATGTAATATTCTCTTGAGAATTAACCAACTAGTGTACAAACATCTGGACTAAGAATACCTCAAATACTCAACCTTATCGTCTTATTTTTTTATTACAATATAAATTGCTTTTTCCTCCCTCCTGTACTTAAAAGCCTACGTACCTGTTACTTAACATTAAATTATAGTCAAGTTTTTTTTGTTTTGTTTCTTATGTTGTGCAATATTTCCTCACAAAAAGGTGTTCAATACCCACATTCTTGATATGTTCCTACTTCTTAGCAATAACTGTAATGATTATTAAGGTGAGGCTGAATACAGAGCCTGCAATCCATATTTAGAGACTACATTAAGCTTTCTTTTCTAAATCAATTAAAAACGCTGGTAAAATAATGACGGTATGTTAACGCTTGGAGGCATTCCCCCTTTATTTTATTGCAATATCAAACCACTTCCTCCTACCTGTGCAGTAAATGTTTTTTTTGTTAAACCAGACTATACTCGATAGATCAAGTTGTGATTTTTTTTAGTTGTAAATCCTGAAAGATACCACAGGCCTCACCTACGAATGAAGCCCCACCCCCACAACTCGGCGTGTTATATGACTAAGATTGGTCATCATACAGTGGACGCAAATGCTTTTGCGTGCACATAAATGCCTTTTAAATGTTTAAGCACAAAAAGGCAACAGATATTGCTGTGTATGGTCCACGTCTCATTGGCTCAAAGTGTATCCTCATCTAATTACAATTTGAATAATTTTATGCTGGATTTTTTTTTTTTTTTTTAAAGGACAATGTTTAAATACAGCCAGATAAAGCAGATATGTGTAAATCTCTTGACTTGCAGAATAAAAGCTCAATGAACAAAATGGATTATTCTTTTGTCATAAAAACTACCTAAAGTCTTTAAAAAAGCCTCCTGTTAACAGTTAGCTCCTGGTGGGGTCTAGCTGAACTGTTCATGACCTCCCAAACTGGATTGAACGGACTGAGTGAGACTGCATCATCGCGGCTCTGCACTCTCGCTAATGTTTCTTAATGTTCTTGCTGTAAACACTAAAACCGGCAATTTCTTTTTTTCTGCTCTTTTGAAGTTTTAATTTGGACCCAAACACCGAGAATAACCAATCCTCCCAGGTGTATAAACATTACAGCCTTCAAATTGGACATCATTTCTTCTCTAAATGTGGCGGCACAACCATCCATGTAATTGGCTTGGTCTTTTTATTTTCCAGCGCTCAGAGCACTGTGGAATGGAATTAGTGGATTGGATCCCATCCATCAATCGGCACATTTATCGACTGGTCCATTATTAAATGTTGACTCAAGCGTGTGGGGGTTTTCGTTCCGTTGAGTGTTTGGTTATTAAGAACGAAGGAGGAGACAATATAGTCACAGTGAGAAAATCAATGTACAATACATGAAGTGCCAAAAGTAGCTGTGTGTTTGAGCAGTCTGTCGCAGGTGAGCCCTCGCAAAATCAAATGTCTCGTACCTTGAAATAGATTGATCAACTGTGACTATGTAATCTCCTTCCTCAATGGCTGCTTCTCGTTCTGCCCTCCTCTCCTAGTGCCGACACAATCCCTTTATACTCCTTCTCTGCTATCTGCCATGCGCAACCCTAGAAATCCATGTCATGTGTGTATGTCTGCTTGTGTGTGGGTGTTTATCTCTTAACAAAATAACTGGGAGGTATTGTACAATAAGTGCCACTAAGTGATCATGTGTTTTTTTCCGTCGCACCACAGGAGCCCCTGCATGTGTTTGTGAGAATGTGTGCATGACCAGCCATGTTGTTGACATGGTTATTACAAATATCCTTACATTTGTCTAATGTATCAACCTACGCTGTGGTTAAGATACCGGTAGTGTCACAACGTACTAGCCTGCATAGTATGTAGTATGAAGTAGTAGATGTCTTCATAGTGTGTGCTGGGTGCTATGCTAACAGACACAGTGGGACATGCAGCAGGGTGGGTTATGGTAACTGCCCTGTTTATGGTGACATAACACTCACTGAGACGTAACAACAGGCATGATGGACTGACTACTGCTGGACAAACAGTTACGCGCTGGAAGACGACCGAGATTAAACTGAAAATGAAACAAAGCGGATAAAAAAAGGATCAAGAGGAAGGAAGAACAAAAGTATTAAAGAAAAACATTTTGTGGTAAAGAGAGAGTACTCAAAAATGAAGTAACCTAATAATGCTAAAACTCTGTGCTGATATCTAGTCATTATAAAATTTGGCAGCATAAGTCAATAAGTCTTTGTAGTGACCAATGGGAGCTGATAATGAGGAATAAGTGCCCAATATCTTCCAGCCAACTGAGCAGCAGCAGCAGGAAGGATCACACACACACCAGCACAAGACAGACACAGGGGCAACTGACACCGTGATTGGTCAAGAGTCCTTCTGGAGTTCCAATGACAAGACGCAGCAAAAAAAAAAGAAGATAAAGAAAAAAAATTTAAAAAGAAAAGAGAAGAAAAAGATAACCATACAAAAAAAAAGTAATGACTGCTTGGCAAATGAACATAGAAAAAAATTAAAATAAAATAAAAGCAGCTTTTGGAGAAAAAAAAAGTTAGAGAATGTCGCATAATAACAATAACAATAATAGTAAAGTGGCTGTTGCACTTTAGTTTTGTTCTTGCAGACAGGTGCTGAGTTCCCGTGGTTACCAGTGGGAGCCCGTGTAAGATTTGAGCAGTTGCATACAATGGTGGACTCCAGATCTGGTGGGGAAAGGAGAGCAGAGGTACACATTGGTCATTGATTTTAAGACTATACCTCAGACCTCTGTGGGGGTTTGTTCAAGTCAGAGAGACAGCAGAAGAAACAGAAGAAGAAGAAGGGAAAAAAGGAAATTAAAATGAAAAGAAGATTGGGGGGGAGAGAGAGAACAGATGGAGGGTACCGTCTCAAAGATTGAAAAAGCAAACATCAGGTGGGCAAACACTCACATGATGGGTGGGGCTCTACCAGTGAGGCGGTACATAGCTGTACCCAGGTGTCCCTTGGTGCCTGTAGGTTGGCATGGTAACTGGGTGTCCACCTAACTGGGGGTGCTGGGGCGTTGTCAGCAGAGTCCCTAAAGGAAAGGTAATACAACAGCGTTAATGAGCTTCAGCCGTTTGGAAATCCCATCTGCTGAACAGGCTTTGTTTGTCCTTTCTGTGTAGCTAGGTGGCGCTAGTCCTGGTCATTGTAGGTAATGGCTTTCAGCATGTTGATGACACAACATGACAAACTTTTTCTACATTATTTTTTAAGGATTCATTTGGGTACATTTTAAATTTTTACCATTTTAGAAGCTGTGGAATGCTACTCCTATCTACCAACCAAAGTATAGGGCTGTGTTAAAAAAATAAAATCGGTAGGGTAATATATTGTGATATTTATTTTCATGATATCTGTATCGATTTCCAGCTCCAAAAATTGAGAGTGAAAGTTGGAAGCACGCATGACCAACACAGGTGACACAATTAGAAAAAAGATGAAGGAAACCAACAAAAAAAGGTACATTTTCATAATTGAGATGGTGGAAATGAACGATTATCAATTAATTGTGTTTAGAGCTGCAACGATTAATCGACGAATCGATTATTAATCGATTATTAAAATAATCGCCAACTATTTTGATAATCGATTAATCGTTTCAAGTAATTTTTTAATAAATTTCCAAATTCTCTGATTTCAGCTTCTCAAATGTGAATATTTTCAGGTTTCTTTAATCCTATTATGACAGTAAACTGAAATATCTTTGTGTTTTGGACATAAAAATACATTTGAGGAAGTCAACATGGGCTTTGGAAAATGTATCAACATTTTACACCATTTTAGTTGCAGCCCTAATTGTGTTATCTTTCAGGCTCTGAAATTGATCCTGATTTATGATCTACAGACCTGACCAGGGCAAGCACTAACAATCTATGAAATATTAAAGCCAAAAAAAGAGAAGAGGCAACTTTCTTCAATTCTGGTCCTACCTGCACTCATGGCCATGGTTGTCCCAGCTACCATCCCCATGGCTGCCATGCTGTTCTGGCGTTGAGCCTGTACGGGGACAGGGGCGGGGTAGAGGGCTTGGGAGGGGATGCTGTTAGGCTGCACCACGGTGGTGTGATGGATCACATGTGGCTGAGCAGCATAGACTGGCTGGGTATAGTACGCTCCCTGTAACAGTATACACAGGGAAGGGTTAGTAAGGCTGAGAGTGTGTCTTTGTGTGTATGCTATATAAAGCTTATGGCAATTTAGATTTAAATGACTCACCCTGCGTTCCGAATCGCATACTCTTTCTTTTTTCTATTCTACATACTACATCTAGTTAGGATGCAGTAGGCATACTATTGGGACATACTTTTACTCTTTTATTTCATCATAACATTGCACCTTGATCTTGCCTCTTACTTTTATATCCGGCGCATCCCCGTTTGTTTTCATATGGAGGTTTCGTCGGTGTGACGTTACTTCATGTGCGCACCGGATTGTGGGTCAGAATCGCCCAAATAGGATGCAGTTTTCAACACTAACAATCTTGGCCAGATGAAGTAGGATATCCGGGTACTTCTAACCATCCTAAATCTGGCCACAAGATTCGGGACATCCTAAATCTTTTTTCTACATACTATATAGTAGAAAGTATGTGATTCGGAACGCAGGGTCAGTGTTTCCACAGCAGGACAAGTAGACAAAACTAGCAGGACAAAACTACTGTGAAGTTGATCAGTCTCTTCTTTTTCTGCACTTTACTTTTCTAATGTAGATTTAGGCATTTAAAAAAACATCTACATCACCAAATTACAAATGAAATACAGAAAATGTTAAAAAAAAAAGAAAAAAAAAAGAGGGATTTTCTTTTGTTTCAAGTGGAAATTAAAAGCTGACAGACCATCTGGTGTCAAATTTTGTAAAAATCCCTTCACCCGATTGTGTTCATATGCTGTACAGTTTAATCAACCAACCAGACACTGTGAGCATATGTGTAGAGTGATTAAGTTAAATGGCAGCACAGTCCCAACAGGGGGAAACATGACAAATCTAATCAACATTTCTCGGTGGCAGAGTGTGTCTCCTAGGTAAACGCTGTCACTTTGGATTCACTTTCCTCACCTGTGGGTATAGGTTCTGCTGAGGGTAGGCACTGCGGATGGGGTACATAGCTGTTGGGTATGGAGTTGGAGTCGGGGTGTAGGGTGGGGGAGCTCCATTTGACTGAGTTGGTGGCACTTTGTATTGGGTGCCTGCTGAAGCATATCCTAAAAAAAACAGTCAAAAGAAAAAAAAGAGGGGAGAAAAGGCAGCAGATTTAGAAAGACATTACATTAATTGGAGCAATACATTTTATTATTGAATTGATGAGATTTTGTTGTTCTTAGACCTGCAAAAAGACTTTTTGGCCACTGGGCAGCAGCACACCAATCTGTAAACACAACACTGATGCATCATCTTTGAAGGTGATATGGAACTTTGATATGCAAACATTTACTTATTTACACATCCAGCAGATACAAAAGGACCAATAGAGTTTTAAGTCCAATATCAATTCTTCTTTAAGCTCTGTTTTACTCTCCACCAACTAAATATTGAGTGCTTTAGTTGCTAAATGCCATGTTGCCATCTCATCACTAATTTAGTTTCTGTTGTATTGTGTAGTGGAGGTTATAGAGCTTTTTTTTTTTTTTTTTACACATTAAAACAGCTGACTGTGTAGCATAATGAGATATCACATACAAGAAGTCATGTGATGTATTGATAAAATACAAATGTTTGATCATAGCAGCACTAAGTTGTTGAACTGAACCCAATTTGGATTTCATAATCAAAAATCAAACACAAAAATGAATAAAATAAAATTAAATTCAGGGTCTTAGTCAGTTCTTAATACCATTAAATATTGTATTTATGGTACACCTACGGAATATGTAAACCAGCAATACTGTGTATTTTATGAATAATTTTACTTTAATATAAAATCAACCAAAAACTCGAAATGCGAACCAGTAGAAATCAACCAGTAGTCAAATAAATAATAGTTGTTAAATTAACTTAAAAAACAAAAAGTGATGCACGCACACACACACTTAATTAAAAACTGGCATTTACATTTACATTTTCTTTTTATTTATTGTAGACCAAAGAGTTTTATTTATTGATGAAATAATCTGGAAATAAGAAAATTATTTTTGCATTTCCAACAGAATCCACCAGATTGGGGACTGGGGCCATCTCTTGATGGTGCTTGGATCCTAAAACAACCCAGCCACGTGTTTGTGTGTCTAAATAAGCCAGTCCTACCATGATCTCTTTAATACAGCATTTGTGCTTCGTTTGCTGCTTTGAATGTAGCTGTGTGTAGTAACTTTTATATTGACCCTATGCAGTGAAGTAATTTACTAACCCAACAGCACTGGTAGAAACTTTTCAAAAGAAAAGTGTAGCCACCATTTAGCTGACATTACATCAACAAGGCTGAGAATGATGAGGTCTCTCCAGTGAAGGCATCTGGTTCAGAGCACGGAATGTCTATTGTTGTTGACTGGGTTTTGCAGTACCTCTGAACTGCCACTAGGAGGAGCCTGAAGGTCAAACATGCTACTAGCTAGTTGCCGCTGTGGAGCTTATGAAAGCACTTCTCTCGCACAAGGACAAGGGAACAAAGAGATGCTGGAGCTCCACTGTGTGTGTCTGAAAGTGTTTGTGTGTCTGAATAACCTCGAACACATTCTTTGCTTCAACATGGATGCAGGGCATAAGGGGACAATGGTGTGTGACAATTACACAAAAGCCCTGCTCATAGAAAACAGTCCATTCAATGGTCTTGAGAAATAATGACATTGAACAAGACACGTTTCTAAATCAGACCACAGCTGGCTTGTCTGGTGGGTGACGTTTGTGTTGGACACAGAAAAAAGCACCTTAATTCGACCACATATTAGGCACTTTAAGAGCACATAGGGTGTAATCAGCAGTTATATATTACCGACGGTCCGACGCTGATTAAACAACAGCCTCAATAATAAGGTTCAAGCATTTTGTTGGAATCGAGCTGGGTGATATGTTTTGTTCAGACTTCCAAAAAATAATAAAACCAAACTGGGGGAGGGGACGAGAGGAGAGGGGCTTCAAAAGCAGCACAGATCTACAAATATCCTCGTGTCTTGGTAAGAAAAGTGTCCCTTTTATAAATTCATTAGTATTAATTGTTTTCCAAATACAATTTTATATAGGTGTTAATCTACTTAAGTTGAACATTTTAAACAATTTTTCCCTCATTACACCAGTTCTTCAAAGGGAATCCATTGTTCTTTTCATTCTTGTTACCAACCTATCACCACGTCCCTCTGTCTGGAATTGCCTACATATCATCTTTAAAATATATATTTTTTAATTTGTCTTCAAGATCCTATTAAAAAAATCTCATTGACTGCCAAGTTATTTGATTATATATTAATTCACAATGATCTTTTATTTTATGAAGTTTGCCTCTCTTTATTTTGCTCACCCTGGGGTCAGAGTATTGATTGCATGTTTACTTTTTGACATGTTATATTTTCTTTGTCATTTATAACATATGTAACCGTTGGTTTCTGAAATTGTTTTTAATCAATACCTAGCTGCCTTCGTACAAGCCTCTTATTTGCACTTCCCATAAAATAGTTTTTTATTGAAAATAATATTTTTGGCCAATTAATATGCAAATCTGTTAATAAAAATGAATTACAGGGACTATGAAATACAGTACACGTCACCAAGTCAACATTTCTTTTAATTAATAATATACTAGAGATTTTGTTTTGTGATCTTTATCTTACATCTTTATACCTGCCCCAAGCAAATCTATTCTAAGCAAATAAGCTCTGGTGTCAAAATCAGCTGCAGGGGCAGAAATGCATGAATAAGGAATTAACCCCATCTTTCTCATGTTTCTGGACACGTTTGTATCAAAAGACACCTGACTAGCCTGACTGAGAACGTATTGGGACTATGTCTGGGTTTTCTAGGCTGAAAAGTTCAGCACCCCCGTCACATTTACTATCTATATGTATACACACAGTCTCACAGCATATCTGGAGAGCACAGAGACAACCGTCATTCCCATCTGCTTTGGGGACCAAACACTGAACCCCAGCAGAGAGCGTGTCTGCTGCTACAAGGCCTGTCAGCTGTTACTGGCTGCCTTCCCATTCCCTCACCATCAATGCTCTTTAGGCTGGAACCTCTGCTTAATCCATACTGCCTTACATTACTGCAACGCGTGTGAGCCTCTAAACAACCTTGTGATTGCCCGTGTACTGCTATAAAACTCATGCTGAAGCAAGAGGAATTGTGGTAGTGCATCGGTAGTGGTTCGCAACAAATTGTGAAATCACAAATAACTCTAATTATAGCTGACAATTATTTAAAATGTGGGCAAACAATATTTGCTTTGGGTTACGTGTGTGTACTCAGTACATACATTGAATGCAGCTCTTCAGAGCATCAGCAATATATCAGACTTGAAATTAAAATTCCATCAGTGTGTCATTTTGTCCGAAAGAATAATAATAAATAAATAAATACATTTATTCAACGCACACATCCGGTGTTATCCCATCTTTAACCTGAACGCTGTCTTACTTTCATTTCACACCACCATATAACTCAACTGTCAAGAGCATGACCTGAATGATTGTACTTCATTACAAGATGAAAATTTTTCTGAAAGTAACACATGATAAATTAGTGGCACATGTATTGGTGGTTAAAAGGTTTTTCATCTTAACATTGGTTATATTACAAAAAAAAAATCTGTCTTCTGTTTTAAATCATTACAACAAAATTAGCACAATTCAAGCTAAGCATAGTCATCAGTCACCACCTCAATTTCCCCATTCAGAAATACTTACAGGAAGTCAGAATTAATTGCCATCCTTTGGAATGTTTTTACTTTGAATGTACATCCTTGACTAGAGTGTACAGTCAGGTTTGCACAGATAATTTTGCATTATTGTTGTCTGTTTTTCTTTGGCTCATGAAATGTCATTTTATGATGATACGGAATGGCAACTAAACACCAGCGCTTTTGGCTTTTGGCTATTGGCTATGCCTACGGGTTTGACTTTATAGTGCGTTATATTTCTTCCGTTTCAACCTTTTAACATTTTGCTACGTAATGTTATATGTTTGTATTTAGAATAAAACATTTCATTGCAGTTTGATAGGAATAAATAAAGTGATAAAGGGAATAATAATCTGCATTTACAAGTGCATCTGTGTGACATCTTTTACCAATTCAATTGGGGTGAACTGAAAGCATTTTTCTCCCAAGCTATAAGCCTGTTAAGTGTGAACAAAGTCATCAAACATATGCGTGTGTGTGTGTGTGTGTGTGTGTGTGTGTGTGTGTGTGTGTGTGTGTGTGTGTGTGTGCCCTCACCTGGTGGATACCCAGGACTTCCTGTTTGATAGAGATTTTGAGCGTAAGTGGGGGCTGCAGCAGGATACCCTCCTGGATAGCCTGTGGGACATCACGGGGGGAAAAAAATCTAAGAAACGGTAGCTGAACAAACAGAGGTGGTCACAGATACACACAAACAAAAGGAACACACACACACATAGACAGGTGGAGCAGTATTTGGTTCGGAGCAGGATGCGCACAGATGGCGCTCATTAAATAAAATGTCTGCCCCAATGACACGGTCGACTGAATGCATCTTACATACAGACGAGACACACCTGCAAATATGGTGCAGGAGGGGATAAACTCACAAACAATAGCAATGCACTCAGACACATGCAAAGGGGAAGCGCGCACACACACACACGTAAGTCATCAATTATACCTCAAACAAACAAAACTGAGTTTAAAACGAAGAGAAAGTTTTCACTGTCAAAAAAGGTATGCGTTTAAGATAGAGGAAAAGAGCGGAAAAGAAAGGAGAGTAAATGAACAGTAGGTAAGTGAGAGACGTGCGCTGGCAGTCAATCTCACAGACTCTGTTCTGCCATATCCAGCTGTAACTGCTCTCTGCTGCTGCAGGCTGAGCCACAGTCAGATGGAACAGGTCTAATAAATGTGTACACTGCAGCAGAGTCTGAGGCTTGAAATGGTTAAGTTACATGCCCTGTGTACAGCTAAACATATTTTTGTCATGGATAACTTTTAATAAAGTTAAATACATTTAAGATGAATAAATAAGACTTTAGGGCAACGCGGTAAAACATGCAACATTTTCAATTCAAAATTGTATCTGTTATTGTGGATATTTTAAAAGCAAAAATAAATCCAGAAAATAACGTTACACTTACATTCTCAAAGTATTAAAAAAAAGTTAAAAAAAAGCATGAAATAGTACGAAACCTATAAGCTGTTTAATAGATTGGTCAAAACAGAAAATGGCACCCATTTCCGTTATTGATAAATAGGTGATTTAATTTTTTTTCTAAATATTAAACATCCTGATTCGAGTTTCTCTAATTTAAACGTATAATGCTTTACTACCATTTTATATAATTGTAGATCAAACATCTTTTAGTTTCAGACTCTTGATTCGACAACATTTAAGACTTATACACATACACTTGATTTTATCCTGACACTAATCAGTTGCAGCACTAAGCATTTTCAGAGTTCAGAATTACACAGCTGACTCATTAACTTGGAGTCTCATTTGGAAAAATATCACTGAAGTATCGCCTAAGCTCAACAGCTGAAGCGCTGCTTAGCTCTAAAGACTTTTGAACAATTGATTGGTGACTTGTTCAAGTCATCATATTCACTGAGGCACAGCGGTGCTTAAAATTATACAATAACATGGCAGATGTTGTTACATCCCTATGAAAACACTAATTTATTATGATTAACACAGCGTTATATACAAGTTTGATAAGAAGGAGTTAACGGGAGGGATAATTATGATTAGTAAAAGAGACAATACTGCACTGCATGACAAAACCGAGTTGCTTTCAGTTTGAATATCTGTTTACTTTCAGCATTATTTTCTTAGTTGACTTGAATAGCATTTAACATCCCTGAACTTGACCTAGCACGTGGCAAGGTTGTTGTGACTTTGGCAGCGTTTAATAACACATGAACTCTGGCCAACGGTTGGCCATGTGTAATACTAGCCCCTTCTACACAGCCAGTGAAAGCCGGGAATATGCCGGCCTTTCGGCCCTCTGCCCTGCTGTTTAAATGTGACAGTTGCGGAACGAGGGAAGAAAGGTGCGAGAGATTGTTCCGGGAATTTTACTACCTCGAGGGGTAGTAAGATTCCCTTCACAATCAGTTCCGCCTCTCTGTTTAAATGCTCCAGCTTGTTGTTGCGGAACAGGGGGGTGTTTGACGTTCCATAGCCTACGTTCTAAACATGCGACCATGTTAGCAGTTGAAGGACGTGTGTTTAACATTAATCACGGCGTCCTGATGTCCCGTAAAAATCACCAAATAAAAGGAACGGCGTATAATCTATCTGATCATGAGGTCCGTTGCTCAATCCAAACCCCCGCGCTTCGTTTTGCAGAGTGTATGAGTCTATTTCTGCCCAGGAGAAATTGTACAATGGGAAAGCTAGGTTAGGCTAAGTAAGGGATAAAGTATAGCGAACGGGTCAAGCTGAACAAGAGCTTCCTGCTTCAGCTTGTCCGTCTTTATTTCTAGCAAGTGACCCGTTCGCTATACATTATCCCGCTTATTAGACTACATGGCTACTACAAAAAATAAAGCAATTCATTGAAGCAACATGTTGTTTTAACAGCCAACAGCCGCTACACGGTCGGAACTCACTCAGTAGCAACGGTTACTATGTCAAGCTGTGGCCAGTAGTACGCCAGTAAATAGGAACGACCAAGGATACGACCTAGTAACGGGGGAATAGTCTGCTCGCCCCGTCTGCTTCAGCTGACTGAAGGCTCCGGCTCAGCTGTTAGCCACAGAGCTACTGTTTTGCTAACACAACTCAAGACGTGAAGAGGTGAAGCGGATTGATTTTGTCAGTTTGGTTAACAGTCCCAGTGATGTTGGACTCAGCGCGTAGCGAGATCAACTGGCACATCGTGGGGACAGTAAAATACGGCCCTCTTACTGCAAGCTCCAGCACTTCTGCTCTCAATTCACCTGCCAGTGTTGTTGTTGTAAAGCAGCTGACCGGCGCAGCGCTAAATGTTTACGTCACACCTGACGCTGTTTACAAGCACCTCTTTCATTCCGGAACGCTGTGTAAAAGACGCTACTGATGCGCCAGCAGGCCGGCGTTGCTTGGTTCTGTGTAAATAACACAGAAGCAAGCAAAGCCGGCATTTTGGAGTGATGTTGTTCCGTCAATATGCCACAATCTCTGTGTAAAAGGGGCTACTGCCTGCCAACTCGGAAATAATCCCATGGAAAAGCGCGTGTTGTTAAATTGTTTGTATTCACAATCGGTTGGCCTGCAGGTCCATGCAAAGCAAAGACGCAGAATGATTATCTGGGTGGAGAAAGAGATTGTATATGTCTTCAAAACCTAGATTACAAAGCAACCATATCATTTAAAAAAGTTATATTGATCAAAATTGGAACAAGTCAAAGACAAGTTAAGGAAATATGTTATTTTTCATAACAAAATAGATATGAAAATTGAGCGGAAAAAGGTAAAATGGCTCTGGTGGTGATTTTTATCGAAACTTTCATGAAACGACTTGAAATTACAACCAACAATGTACAGCTGCTCTCCATCACATTGTGCCTGGTGATGTGTGCTGATCACAGTGAGTGCAGCAAAGATACATCGGGGCTCATTTTCCTATATTCAGAAGAGGTCATTTACTATCAGTCGCCTTTATGAACTAACTTTCATGGACCATTTTATTATTTACATGTCTGTGTTGAGTGTCAATTAAATACCCGATTACAATGTTTAACCAAGTCAGTCATTATTTCTCGTAAAATACGGGGCTGGTATATAACTTCTATATCATACCTTTCCTCAAAGATACTGTACAAGAAATGTATGCCTGTAGCTCCCTATTTTGGGAGCAAGATTATGGTTACTGAACAGTGTAATGGTGCAGAACTACTTCTCTATTATCCTGTTCTGTGTAGTTCTCATTGGTTTCTTAAAGAGGACCTATGATGCTTTTTGACTTTTATGACCTATAAACGTTGTTATGATGATTCATAGTCATGCTTAACCATACTAAATTATCAAATAATGACTTACATGCATTTCGACGTATTCCCTGCTGACCGTCTGGGGTGTCTGTGCCGAGCACTAAACACTATTCTAGCCAGTCGAGAAGTCACGTGTTCAAAGCGGTCTACCCTTTCATAATTCGTGACTTCACCACGCGGATGTTTCCATGTATGGTAATGCTGTCACTTCCCTGTTCGCGTCTGCCTCGCGTCTGCCTCGCGCCCTTATAGGTCCATGCTCGCGCTTCCCGCCACTGAAAGTGTTCCGGAAGGAAGGTAACCAATCACAACGGAGTGGGGTTTGCAGGAGGGGGGGGGAGGGTAGCGGAGATGGCCGATGCACAGGCGGAGGGAGCGGAGATTGCCGAAGCACACACACTCAAGTGTTGACAGGACGTGCTGGATCGCCAAAATAAGAGAAAAAGCTTCCCGAAAATCTACATAGTTTTTTGTGATGTGATTCGTGTCAGGTTGCTCTATAGCAGTGTAAAACAAGAAATTAAGACCAGAAAAGTAGTATAATAGGTCCTCTTTAAGCTACATTGTGAAGCTTGCGTTGGACTTACTATGTTTTGAGATTAAATCCATTAATTTTTTTTTTTAAATAAATAAAAAGAGTGCATCAAGTCCTGTCAATCAAAACTAAAACCCTAATGCTCTTTTAAGCTTGATATTTTCCCTTTCTGGAAAAACTATTTTCTAAACTGTGTAAAACAGATTCTAACCCATTTATATACAAAAACTGTATCATAAGGCTTTCCTTCCCTGACTCGGCAGTGCTGTTTGTATAGAGTATACAAGTATAGAGGATGATAAATGTACACATGCATGTCGGTCTTACCTGCAAAGGCCATGTTCTTAGGGTTTCCATATGGAGTGCCAGGCTGAACGGGGCTGTAGACTGGATTCATAGCTGATGCTAATCTGTTCTTACTGAGACAGCGAGAAATGGAGACGTGTGGCGGAGACGATAGGGGGATGAAGAGAAGACAGAAGAAAAATGGAGGGGAGAGAGACGTAAGCCATGTACACCGGAAGGAACATTTTTACGATTGTCAAGCATATACTCACACTCATCACAGAAAATAATCCCCAAACTCAGATTCTTAAGGAGACATCCAAGAAAAAAAGAAAAGAAAAAAGAAAGAAAATCAAGCTCCGTGAATCCTCAAGCAGGCTCAACGTAAGCATGTATTTAACAACACAGACTGCTGGGATAGAAAAGACACCAGCACTGACATGACAGCACACTGGTTTGGTTTCCGGTGTGGCGTAAAATATTTTGCTAGCTTGATTTTCACTAAAGCACCAATTAAAAGTCAGAAAAAGCCCTACCCGACTGGTTTCCACTTCTACTGGATCGGTCGGAGGAGTGGCCACTTAAAATTTAAGGTGCTGGAAATGCATAGGGTGAAGGTGACTAATAACAGAGCCTGTTATACTACAGCTCCCATAAGGCATCTTTCTCCACCGGTCTCACAGCGTAGATGCAAAAGACCTTCTCTTGTTGCTCTTTTATTCCAACTTACCTGGTCATTGTCATGTACGTGTGTGTGTGTGTGTGTGTGTGTGTGTGTGTATGTTTGTGCATGCGTGCCCCGTACCTCTTGTGCGTGTCTGGTTGATACATGAAACTGAATTTGTCTGTGGGATGCCCGCTCGCCATTCTTGCTGTATGCAAATGAGGAAGGAGTGGAAGTGGATATGCAAATCTGAAATTAAAACAGCGAGAGGTCATGATTACAACGAACACAGGAAAAGGGAAAAAATAAATAAAATAAAACAGCAAAAAAGCAAGCACTAGTGCAACAGCAAATGGTTAGTGACAGCAGCAGGGGGGGAGAGAGTGATTTAGACGGCGTGTTGGAGTGAGTGGTTGTGGTAACCGCTGTGTCTTTAGCCAACAATAAAAGCATTTAATAACTGTGATAAATATTCAACAGCGAAATGGTAAAACTATTTATCCAAACATTGTGAGAAATGGGCGGTGTTTGCTTGGCCGTGTGTTCGCTTCTATTGGGCGCACAAAATCTCTTATGCAATCAGTTGTTTGTGTGCTCACAAAAGTAGCCGCTTCTAGCTAAAAGAAGCCTAGAGGTAATATTGTATGCCTGTCTATGGAGAGCCTTTAAGATCATGTGGGTATGTCTAAGAGAAAGTGAGGCATGAGTATGAGTGCATGTATGATGTGCTGTATAGAACATCCAATACAAGCAGCAAAGCAAACATTAAAAACAGCCAAATGAAGAAGCACAACGGACCCAGTGAGCAGTGACAAGAGAGCAAAATATAGTAGGAAAACCGAATAGGCCGGGTCTTACACCGGGCCATGATATTTAAAGAGTGATCCAGTACACATGAACCACACGGGAGCATTGCATGGGGAACAGCAAATAAAGAGAGGGAAGGTGCAAGTGAGCTACGTGCTGTTGGAATTCCTGTGTATCTTCTGTTTGAATTTTTTCATTTCAATTCTGGAAGAAATGGGGCCTCGTGTGTGAAGGCACTGATCCGGTCAGATCTGTCCGGTTTATGTGTGTGGCTGTGCCATGTGCAATGTACAAGACTTGTGTGAAATATGTGTTGGCAAGCTGTCCGTGCACAGCATATCACCCACCCAAACTTGTCATGTACACATATGGCGCTTTTCCACTGCATGGTATCAGCTCAACTCGACTCAACTCGCATTTTTGGCGTTTCCACCGCAATTTCATGGTACCTGGTACCTGGTAGCGGCTGCTTTTTTGGTATCGCCTCGCTCTAGGTTCCAAGCGAGCTGAGCCGATGCTAAAAGGTGACGTCGGCAGACGGCCGGCCACTGATTGGCCAGAGACTATTGTCTGGCCAATCAGTGGCCAGAGACTACCGGCTTCATTCTGTTGTTTATTCTCCCCAACTCTCCGGGACTTTTGAGTGTATTTACGCCGCGTGCAGCCTTCTCTGGCTCTCTTTCATTTGATTTGCATCACAGATCCGAATTTATTTTCCATATATTCGCTAAGCTCACCCAGTGTTGGTTGTTGGGGAAGTTACTTACATACGAGAGGAGACATGTAGGGCAGCTAGCAGCTAGGCTAAATAGTAGCCAGCTGGGACAGACATGATAGCGAGCGATTACATTACAAGCCTCGGACTGAACTGATTACCTCAATAAAATATTCAGACTGAGACACGGCTTGCATTTGAAAACACGTATCCTGAAACAAGCACTAAACAGTCAACTTTATCATGCCCGTGTTTACGTGCATAGGGATGTACGTGACGCATCCCTACAGCTGACTGTGTGGCACAGTCACACATCGGGACAACAACCATCCCTTTTAATGTCCCGTAGCAATATTCTTCTACTTCTTTTAGCAAACAGATACAAGGGGGGTATTTCTTAAACATTTTTCATCCGTGTTTTTGGCGGTTGGTTCAGTTAATAGTGCAACAACTGCTCGTAATTTCTGTTTTGCTACTTTGCTCCGCAGTAGGCTTTCAGCCCCTTACGACGACCCCGCCCACGTTCAGCAGGTACTATTTGCGGTGGAAAAAGACCCGTGCTGCTACCAAACCAAGTTGAGTCGAATCGAGTTGAGTTGAGTCGAGCTACATGTGCGGTGGAAAAGCGCCAATAGAATCCTGCCTCCTTTAGTTATGTGTGATATATTTGTGAATTGTTTAGTTTTTTTTACCAAAAGACACATTTCAAAATCAAAACCTAACTGATCCACCATGGGCTTGTGCTTCATTGACTGGGCAAACACTGTACTGTGTTTATGCCAAACGGCCGAAAGTGACACTGCAAGTAAGGCAAGGGAGCTTTTCAACGCTTCATGACATCAAAACACCAACATCAACTTGACAACTGAATACACTTCAGTGCATGGGTGCAATGGCTTTTGAGTCGTTGTTGTATGCACAAATTCCATGAAACGCACATAAGCATGCCCCAAAAAATTAACAGGAACATGAATCTGTGTGCCTCTGTGTGTGGGAAAACATCAAGAGTGGTGCTGTGTCCACTCTGGTTCATTACTCATAGTCACATTATACTGGCATAGTATACATCAGGCCTATTCATATGGCAGCCCGCGGGCCACATCCCGCCCAGAAGCACCTTCCGAGTGGCCCAGCCCGTGGGCCCGCAAAAAGCGCATAGAAAAGTATATAAAAAAAAAAAAAAAAAAAAAAAAAAAAAAAATCGAGCCTTGCCTTCAGAAATTCCCAAAGTAGTACAGACCGTGAATGCAACACTCGGCGTAACCTAGCAACATAAATCTAGCATCATTCAACCCACAATTCCGCGCGTTGTTGTGTTTCTTATGTCAATGGTCTGTCAAGAAAGTGATTGAAGGCGAGTCATAAGCTAATCTAACATGTCTTTGTCAACTCAAAAACGCCAAGTGGACACTGAAAACCGTCGGTTCAACCTAACCTGGACTGACAAGTATTTACTCATTTTGCCGCCCAATCCAAACGCCAAACCGATGTGTTTAATTTGTAATGAGTGTGTTGCTGTATTTAAAGATTACAATGTGCGGAGACACCACATTGAAAAACACCCGACCTTCCGATCAAACTTTCCCGAGGGATCTCAGGAGAGGGCTGCAAAGATGCAGAGTTTGCTGGCATCTTACAACCGGAGCTGTGCTACTATGATGCGGACATGCACGGCCCAAGAGAGGGCTACAGCCGCTTCCCTTCGTGTGTCATGGATCTTAGCAAAAAAGAAAAGGCCATTTACAGTCTCTGAAACCGTGAAAGAGTGCATGCTGGCCGTCGTGAATGAGGTTATAAATGACGACAAAGTAAAAACAAGCGTGACCTCTGCCATTAAAAACGTACCCCTGTCAGACACATCAAATATTCGCAGGGTTCAACTTCTTGCTACTGATGTGTTCGAAACGCTTTTGGAAGACCTGAAGAAAGCTGATGTCATGTCTATAGAAGTAGACGAGTCCACAGATAAGACGGATACCGCCCAACTGTGCATATATGTCCGTTTTTTTGACGGCAAATGCTTCAGAGAGGAACTGCTCGGCTTGCTGCCGTTAAAAGGACACACAACAAGCGAGGTACTCTTTGAGAAGATTTCAACTTTTTTTGAAGACAACGGCCTTGATATGAGACGTGTGTGCATGCTTGTAACAGACGGGGCTCCATCCATGACGGGAAAAGTTAATGGTTTGGCTGCACGTTGGTCCGCTGTTGCACCTCAGATGATACCCTTACACTGCATTGTGCATCAGACGGTATTGTGCGCAAAACTAAGCAGGGAGCTCAAGACGACAATGGACAGCGTGATGGCGACAATTAATTTTATCCGCTCCACATCAAGCCTCCAACACCGCTTATTCCGCATGTTGCTGTCAGAAATGTCTGCTGAGCACCACGACCTGCTTTTGCACAACGACGTCAGGTGGCTTTCCAAAGGCAAAGCGCTGGAGCGTTTCTGTGATTTAAAAGAGGAAATCACAGCCTTCCTCCGAAGCAGCAAGCAGAAAAAGGCCAAAACACACTTGAACCGAATGCTGGACGACAACTTAATTGGCGATGTCTGCTTTCTCAGTGACATATTCAAACACCTGAATGACTTAAATGTGGGACTACAAGGCAGAGACAAAACTGTCATTGAACTGGTGGAACAGATGCGCACATTCCAAGTCAAACTGGATCTATTCGGGACTGACTTGAGCACAGGCCGAATGTTGCATTTTCCGACGCTCTGCAAATGCATCTCATCCCCGGCACGCATCACCGCTGTGATGACAGATTTCGTTGCGAGGTTAAAAGAAAATTTCGCTGGTCGGTTGGATGGACTTGCTTTGCCAACAAAGATGATGTGTTTTGCCAGAGACCCGTTCACTGTCGCAATAGAAGGGGCTTTATCAGCCAAAGCAAAGGAGGTAGCTGTTCCCATTGACGAGGGGAAATTCATTCTGGAACTTGTGGACATGCGGTCATCCTTAACCATGGCACAGGAGCTGCGCACCAACAGGCCTGCCAGGTTTTGGACTGATGTCAACCCACATCAGTTCCCTAAGATCAAGAAAGTAGCAGTCTTCGTGCTTAGCATGTTTGGCTCCACATACACGTGTGAATCAAGCTTCTCACACATGAACTCAATTAAAAGCAGCTCTCGTTGCTCACTGTCTGACAGTACACTTCACGAATGCCTTCGGATTGCACTGACATCTTATGAGCCCAGAATCACTGCTCTCATTCAGAACAAAAGATGCCACTTCTCCCACTGAGAACTCAGCAGTGTAACTGTTGCATATAGCAACACAATGATGTGTAACTGAGTGAGTAACAAAGTATTCATGTGTGTTAAGCTACTTAGTTATTTCTTGTTTTAGGTTTGTTTACTAAGCTTTAATATGCCTAGTTGTTCTGTTCATGCACTTTGGCATATTGATGCACTTTGGCATATTGATCCCACTGGGGAATATGCTTGTTCAATATGTGACCAAATAGTTATTTTATTTATTTAAAAAATGACACCTCCTCTAAATGTTCACTATTTTGTTTTCAATGCACCTTGTGTTTTGCTTATGGGTCAGATATGAAAAATATTTATTTTATTTTGTTTCTAAAAGGAAACTGGCTATTGGTAGACCTAATATTGTGCACATTTTTGTTTTCAATGCACCTTATGTTTTGCTTATGGGTCAGATATGACAAATATTTATTATATTTTACCTCAAAAAGGAAACTGGCTATTGGTAGGCCTAATAGTGTGCACTATTTTATTTTCAGAGTTTTCCCTTGGTCAGATTTCACCAAAAATGTATGTACTTTTTCAGATGTGACAATTAATAAAACGTTTCTGTTTTTCAATACATTCATTTGTGTTGGCCCAAACATTTTCATTACTTGCTGCTGAAAATGTCTGGCCCAACTGAATTTCTTGTTTTGAAAATCTGGCCCAACTGAATTTGTAATTGAATAGCCCTGGTATACATATTCTCATAACAAAAGAATGTCCCAGGGGAACTGATTAAAAAATACTGCTGAACGCATCTCACACCACGTTCCTCATTGATCTCCAGTATCTCCGGTAAATTATATTCCTTTCTCTAGGACGACTCTGTTTCCCACCATTTTCTCTCTGCCTGTTCCTCTTTGTCACATTAGATTTCACCTATTATTACCTATATATTCAGCTATTTGGACGCACGCGTACTTACTGCTATTTATACACGTACACAGTATACTCAGTCACATGACAGCCTCTTCTCATAAGGGGTCATAAGAAAGAAAAGATGACAAAACCACGTGCTCCCCCCAAAAAATTACACAACTTAAATATAAGAATGCAGTTTTTCTTTGTTTGGAATGTAGGTCGTATAGAGTTGCATTGTGATGTGTTCAAGTGCTGTTCAGTAAACATGACTTTTTGGCGAAGGTAATTTCTTCGTGATTTGTTTAAAAGGTTCAGTAAGCGAAATTAGCAGTTAGCAGTCCCCTCCCTCGTCCCCACATTAATGCATGGTCTTCGATCAGCAAGCATCTAGCATAATCTCAGATCCATAAGTGTGATAAAACATGATAAAAACCATCAAAACAGACATTGGGAAGGATTTTTAACTGCTCCGCCATTGTAGGCGCATACACATTAACCCATCTGTTGCTCTGCATGTGCACCGGCAGTGAGACGGGTGCCGGTTTATAGCGTTCTCTCTTCTGATTGGTTATCAGTATTGGGATCCCCGAAAAAGTTTATTTGCCGATTACATGCAGAGCGAGTGACTGATAGATCGGCTATATGAAACACGCATACTATATAAGCAGGGTTCGACATAACGTATAGCCCGATGGCCCGGGGCCAGTAAAATCATATGCAGGGCAAGTTGATTGGCCAGTCACTGTCCCGCCCGGGCCAGTGACTGGCCAATCACAGTTCAGTATCTTTTTGTAGACTACATCATGGTTCATTGAAATGCGCGTTGAGAGTCGGAATGAAAGCAGTGTTTATTTAAGACTCAATATAATAAACCTAATATAAAATATATTTTTTAATGAAAGGCCAGTGGACAACCGATGCGTGGGCGTTTTGACAGGCAGAGCAACAAGCGGGTGCACTCTCGCTCCGTTGGCAGAGCTGCCCACCGTCCGTCTGCGAGTCGACTTTCTTTGCCCCCTTTCTTCCCACAGCAGAGGTGTGCAGAAAATGATAACTGCGCTTTTCCTTTATCTGCCGCCGTAATGTTACAGTATTTGCATCCAAGCTCCAATGGTAATACAAATGAGAGGCGTTATTTAAACGCTGTGAATGCGTCTCCGGTGATTGTGTCGGTTGTAGACAGAAACGAACGGAGGGACTCCGCTCACTGTACAGTTCCTATAGTTGCGCAGTTTGGCACTGTGTTTTCAGGCTCGAGACATTCAATCAGATCGCGGAAGTCTTTCCCATTGAAATCGCTAACGGGGAGAATATCCCCGGTTATTATTTTAGCCACAAACCACAGTTCATTTGCGCAGCGGCTCACTCGCTGCCGAGATCACACGGTGAAACGCTGCTGTGATCGGACGAAGGCTTTGTGTGTTTCTAAGGTGATTTAACGTCATAGTCTTAGACGAGCGTTTAACTTATGCTGCATATTTTGCACTGCATTGTTTTTTATCAATAGTTTGAAAAAATGGTCCCACACCGGACTCTTATGTGAAGCTGACACTTCATGGAGAAGTGACACTCCTGCAGCGCGCTCACGACCAGACGTGAACTCACATACATGGTGAAATCTCCCATTTAAAAAAACGGCATAACCCACTGATTTTCGGATTTCTATTCTATTTTTAAAGTCAACTTGAGCGCAAGTGGAAAACCGGTCATTCGGTCGACACATTCACATCCCTAATGCATATAGAGAAAGTAATAAAAACAGCCTACCACACCACAAAGAATGATCAGACCTTCATATCTTATTTTTTTTTTTTATGTTTGAACATGACTTCTGCAGGTGAACTATTCATTAAACTGCCCAAATTCAAGAATACAAACAACCATCAAACTACTGGACTTTAAAATACTGGCCGACTCTTTCAACATACTTTCAGTTGTAGGCTTCTAATTCAATATGTTTGCCTGGTTTTTATATTATGTGTATGAGCAATATCAACATTTCATATAATTAACTATAAGAAAAATAACCAAATCTAAAGGGAATATATATACTGTTACAGTATAGATATTCCCTTTAGATCTGGTTATCTTTCTTTATTTTTCTAATACAGGTATTATAATTATTGACACTAAATTATGAAGAAAAAAAAAGTGTGTGCAGGGCCAGTGAAAATATACAAGGGGCCAGTAAAACTCGGATCCACTGGCCCGGCGGGCCAGTAGGAAAAAAAAGTTATGTTGAACCCTGTATAAGTGATCACTGTATGAATAAAGAGTGATTTAACACTTATATTAACATAAATAAATCACTTACGTCACCTTTAATGTAATTTTGTTAAATGTAGTGTTAGGCAGGCACCATTGCACAAAACTAATAATAGGCTACAGTTGAAGAAGAAATAGGTACAACCCGACAGTAATACTGGGTATCATTTGAGGAAGGTTTAAAGGGTATAAAAAAATTGGATGCCGCCCAGAGCCCCAGACCATAATGCTTAGTTGTTTAGCAGCTATGTTTTCCATATATGTCATCTTAGTTTGACATGCTAGTAAGCATGATCAAGAATCCTAAAGGGGGCTTTAATGTCTGAACCAAATTTCACAGCAATCCATCCCAAAGTTGGATTATATATCATATAGATATCAATACGTTTCCGTCTGTGCCAAAGGCAAAATATAATTGGAAACACTATCGTCCTCATTAGTTAGCAAGTTATTAAACAAGCATTAGGTAACTTTCTGACAGATTTTTCTTTGTGTCATTTTGTGCCACTTTTACATTTTCAACAAAAGGCTCTCATATTCTTAACAGACGTGTAAAGTGAGAGAACAATGCCGACTGACACATGGACAGGTGGCTAAGCTAACCCTGAGGTCTAATGCTGCAAACAGGACACATACCCAATTACAGCTGTGTCTGAATAGAGGAGAGAGAGACGTGTGTGTGTGTGTGTGTGTGTGTGTGTGTGTGTGTGTGTGTGTGTGTGTGTGTGTGTGTGTGTGTGTGTGTGTGTGTGTGTGTGTGTGTGTGTGTGTGTGTGTGTGTGTGTGTGTGTGTGTGTGTGCGTGCAAATGTGAAGAAAAGTGAATGGGTAAAAACAAGAGGGGCACCACAGTGTGTCTAATGAACATGTGTAAAAGGAACAGAGGACGCATGTGATGAGTGGGAGTTTCTAACTACAGCTCCCTTTGTTTTCAGGGGGAGGTGATGATGGAGTGCTTAGGCTCTCCTTTTTTTCCCCTTTAAAAAACATCCATTCTGGCTAGGGGACATACGAATGAAAAAAGACAAAGAGAAAGTACATTTATTTGTAAGCTGAGAGTAAAGGAGCGGAGACAAGCCTACACATGTCCTCTGTGGGTTGGGATCGTTTAAAGATAGCGGAAAATGACACCATATTTTGTTGCAAGACAATGTCAAAAACAAATCCCCTTGGAGCCATGGTTTGGGGTTGTGTGCTTACCATGAAGTGTAAGCTCTTAATGATTAGGTTTTTGCTACATTTCCCTGTATAAGGAATCTCTCTCATATAGGATGTTATACAAGTGTTTTCCCTCAAAATGGAGGTGCATTTCTTCCTAATTATTGACTTATGTTCTAGAGCTTGAAGTAATGACTATTTTTTATTGAAGTAATCTGCTGATTTTTTCAATTTGTAGTAATTAGTGAAAACTCATTTCCCATAACTCTTTAAATGTCTTTGTTTTGTACAAACAATCGAAAACACAAATAAAACAACAATGTACTATCACATGAGACAAAGATAAGACACACATTCAGAAGCTGCAATTCATAGATGTGCGGCCCCATTAATTAATGATTATTATAGGTGCCGATTCAGTTTCAAATAAACAATGTATTAGGTCATTACATGTCGGTTTCTAGAATCCTCAATTAGTATATCTAAAACAAGGAAACATGTCAATCACAAGCTATTGGAGCCCAAAAAATAATGACTTCTGATTTCTTAAAGAATAGTTCAACACTTTCAATTTTTAGCATTTTGCCACACTCCGCGGCTGATGCGACAGAAGCCTTCCTTTTAACTGTGCATGCATTATTGATGAAGTTTGGGGCATGGGTCGCTCACTCGGGTTAGCTTTAGCTTAAGAGCTAGTAGTTAAGGGGAGCATAAGCGTGCCTCTGCTTGCAGCAAGAAGCTAAACTAAACTACTCACTAAACGCTCCTGTGTGCTTGTTGTGGTTTATTTACCACGTTGTGTTGCACTCGTTATTTTGGCACGTTACTGCAGCCTTTTGCATACATCTATTTTACCACTGTTCTCTATTTGATACAAACACACCTGACTTAACAGACAGCGGGGCCAACGGCAGCGTAACCTCCTTCCAGCAGTCAGAAGGCTAATGCTCTCGGGCCAGTAATGATCAAACGGCACTTGTTGTAACACTGAGTGTTTTCCCTTATCAGCCGACAGCCATTACACCTTTCAGTAGGTTGTGACAATCAAACCGTGTTCCTGCTTGTTTGGCTCTAAAACAGCCTGCCATCCTCAACATGGAAATGAGTTTCAGATCTTTTTTTTTCTTCCACCCCCTGATTCCAGTCTAAAGCATTGCCACAATGAAACGTATCTCTTAGAAAATAGGATTAGTGCTGAAAACTGATTTTGAACTCAGTACTTTCTGTAGCTGACTTTTCCCCAACACACTTTCCAGATACTGAATTACATTGCATTTCCCATTTCAGTAAGGAAAGCTTTATATTTTGTAAATTGATGTACAATAAAAGTTATGTCTTAAGATATCCTCAAGCCCAAACAATCATCCAAAAACATAAGGGGGAGAGACACAAAGTTGGTTGATGCCTTATAACTGAAGCTACTGTGACTAACATTTATTTTCATTAAAAATGTGTGATTCCCCCCCCCATAGACATTTTAGAACACAATAATGAGACATGTCACATGCTGATATTAACGAGAGCCAAATGTTATTTATTCAAATTCCATTTTTTATTCCATTAAAAACACCTAAAGACAGTAAGTTCACCGTCATAAATAACATACAAAATAAATATAATTCTCACTTTTGTGAATTATTTGGATGTTTCACTTTATAAATGTGGTTAATTGTCCCTTTTGCTAAATATTTTCTTGTCAACCAAATTATAATTTCAGCTGAAACCCCTAGTACTGGCATTATATTGTAATGTGGCCTTGCTCTTTGTCCCTCAAACAGATCAGGGATTCATTCACTGCCGTTTCACATTATTACAGAGACCTTTCTGCTCAATGGCTTAACCTGAGGGATTTTTCAGGACTTTGTTAGCTTAAACTCTATTAGTGGGACTTCATTTGGGCTGAACACATAAGTCATTGCCTCAAGGTCTAGCCACAAAAGCACAACCTACCATCCTGCATTCCTACAGGGTTGGCGGATGTGTGTGTGTGTGTCTCTTTAAATGTTTTGCAGTAAGTAATGCTACTGCCGGGTCTTGCCTTTATGCCAACATATTTCAATTGTGCATGTTAATATAAATATGTATATTTTTCATAACTAAAATGTTAGATCTACAACATTAAAAAGGTACTCTAAGGAACTTTCAGTTGTTGTTTAATCTGGGACACGCAGAGGTAATGAGGGAGGGATTGTGAAAGTATACACACACACACAAACGATTCCTGGAGAACATGTCATGTACAATGCTATGCACCCCCCACACAGACTCTATCCTCCCACATAATACCTCACCAGGCATCAACATCCTAAGCAACCGATCAAAACTGGTGGGCGTCATCATCTTCAGCACAGGAAAGAATATATATATATATATATATATATATATATATATATATATATATATATATATATGTATATATATATATATATATATGTATATATATATATATATACATATATATATATATACATATATATATATACACACACACACACACACACACACACACACACACACACACACATTATCTGAAGGCAAGGTTTCACTTTGGTCAAAAGGAAACCAAAAGAAAAACTAAGACAATTAAGTGCTGAGTTTTATGTGGCGCGTCAATACTATTTATTTTCTTACAGGGCAATTTAAAATCAGTCATTTATTAATGTTTCTGGTTTTCCTGCAAAAAATTCACTGGTTTCAGCTTCACCAATTTGAGAATGTTTTCTTGATTTTTGTATTTCATATTATCGTTAATAAACTGAACACCTTTTGAAATGGGATGTTGGCCGCACAAAACAAAAAGTTAAAAAAAAGTTACCTTGGGTTCTGGGTTCTTTTCTCACTAACCAGTACTCAATTAAGCAAGACAATAACCTTTCAAATTAATTAATTTGTCCTATTTCTTCACCATGGTAACCCAAAATGTAATCCGTCAAGGTGCATATAATTTTTCATGTTTAGTTTTACATGTTCTTCTTGCACATGAATGTTATAGTATGACACTGTTTATGTCATATTTCTTGTTCATAATGTTTCATAAAAGGGAATTTCTCTTGTTTTTCTCTTGTTTGTTGTGTTATGATATTTTGCTTATGTTGTACAGCCCTTTTTGTGTGAAATTGGGCTTAATACATTTAGCTTGTACTCATAGTGGCAAAGCGGATTAAGAAAGAAGCCTTTAATACAGGAGGAAATCCTAACTGCAGCAGGCTATCTAACAAACATATGCCTAAAGTACAGAATACATAGCCTGGTCCTACCAGACCATCTACTTCATTTCATTTGTACAGAAGAACCACTCGAGCTGTGTGCCGACATTGTTTCACAGCGATTGCCTACGTAGATGGCAACACGTCAGACATGCACACGCATTTGAAAAGGCACCATCCAGGTGTTACTATCACCGTTACTGTGTAGAAAAAACAAGCAGTGCAAACCCAGACATTATTTCAACAACCCCTACCTGTCATGCTTTCTGCAAACAATGTTGAAAAGTTTTGATACTGAAAATACATAAGTTATAACTTAATAAATGCTGCAGTTGCACTTTTGATCATTTGTATATTTATAAGAGAACTTCAGAGCTTAAGAGAGCTGCAGCAATATTTTCTTTTTTAATAAAGAAAAAGACCCTTAAAGATGACATACCCTTTGTTTACATACCAGCTTACAGAGCCTGCTGAGCATTAACACCGTATTTTTTTCAATGCAATTTAAGTTTATGCTGCGCATACACTTGTATTTAAGAAGTATTTTATTTATTGGAGAATTGCAGCAGTATTCTTTTTATATTTGTTATACATTGTATTTGTACGTTTCATACTGACAGCTAAAACGGTTAATTGTCTCCCTTGACTATGAACTGCACCGTACTGTGACTTTCAAACCGAGGTACGTACCGAACCGTGAATTAGTGTACCGTTACATCCAGGGCTGTAAACTAGCGGTCGCCACTCGCCAAATGCGACCAAAATATTCCCCTGGCGACTTAATTTTGGAGGGATACATGCCACTGGGGCGGGTAAAAGTTTGTCCCGATGGTCGTGCTCTTGCGATAACTTATGCATGATAGAACAAAACATTGTAGTAGCTGTAAACTGATAAATTATGACGGTAGCAAACGTCAAGCTAAACTGGTGATTTGTTGTGTGTCACACTGAAGTAGCTCCCCCGACGTCACCGCTGTAGAAAATAAGTTCCCCCGAAGAAACGTAGCGTGCGCGTCACCGCCATAGAATGTATAAGAACGCCGCTCTTTAGAAGTTTTGGCGCAGCAAAAGCAGTTCGAGCGCAGCAATGGAGCTCTAAATAGATACTGGATCGGATTGGTCCCATTTTTAGTTCTGATGAGTAATAAGTAATGAGTGTAGGGCTGCAACAACGAATCGATAAAATCGATTAGTAAAAGCATGGCAACGAATTTGGTCATCGATTCGTTGAGTCGCGCGATTCTTGCAGGCGCGGCACTGTTTACATCCAGCCGCCGACAGGTTCATGCACACCCACAGCGAGCCTTCCGCACGTGAAGCGGTGCGGGAAAGCTGTAGTGTGAGCGGCCACAGCTTGTATTTTGGTCATATCTAACACTGGACTGCAGACCTATATAAAAGTGTTGTACCTTTGCTGTATTTGGGTTAAAAAAACTCCTTCAACTCAGTATCCGTCTAGTCCAAAAAAACTCTCAGCTGCTGCTGCTGCAGACGGTGTGCAGACGGGCTCGGAGAGTCGGCATCGGCGCATCAACAGACATTCAAAGCAGCGGCAGTAATCACACAACCGAACGATGTAGAAAGTCCCGTCAGTTAAAAATAGTAATCCAGTTTTTAAATCCATGTTAAAATCGGAAGGATATAGAGCTAGTTAGCTTAAAAAAAGTAGCAAACATGTCAACTGTGATGTGTTCAGGCCGACTCAGTAATATGAGTGATGTGTTCAAATGCAACACAAAAAATTTTTTTTTTAGATTTTGTCGATTTTCCCACCAATATAAAATAGATAGTAAAGATGGAATTATGACCTGTTTAATGTCCTATCTTGAGCTATGATCATATCAGCAATTAAAGCAATAATACAAGTTCTATTTCAACAAAATAATAGAAAAGTATCAATAGTGATATCAATAAAGACTTGGATCGTTAAGGAGTCTCAAATGGTATCACTATCCATACAAATTAACGATTTCCTGTCATCTGAGAGAAATTAAGATGATTTAATTTTTTTAACCGTTAGTATTTACCCGTTAAAAATCTTATCGGTCGACTGGTTTACCATGGACATCCCTTATACTGTATAAATGTTTATCATACATTGTATGTTTCTTTTGTGTTATCCCAGTTAGGTTTATTATTCATTTTTTATCATTTAATATTACTTTTAATTGTTCCGGGACATTGGAGCAATAACCTGGTGTTTTGACACTGCAGTCTGCACTGTTTTTTTAATCCGATTCATCGATTAATCGAAAAAATAATCGACCGATTAATCGATTATTAAAATAATCGTTAGTTGTAGCCCTAAATGAGTGTTTCCTTTGTCACAGTTTTGCACTGTTAAAGTTTGAAATGTGCAATGTTTGAAATGAAATGAATGAAACTAAATTAATATAATATTAAAATTTATTTCTAAATATTACTTTGGCCTCTTTTCTAAGCATGTACTGCTATATAATACTGTTATCTCAATGAAAAGTACTGAAACAGATGTATATATGCAACAAAAGAGGCAATATATTATATGGCCGGTAAAAAATTTACTTGGCCGGTAGATTCTTTCATCTACCGGTCCCCTTGGCAGGTGAGCCAAAAGGTTAGTTTACAGCCCTGGTTACATCCCTACTAGGGCCTACTCAGAAATGACATCTATAGTCAATTCCAACTGACAAAATCCAACTTACTGAACTATTCAAAGTGTGATGGAATCAGAAACCACAGCCTTCCACACGATCTGCCCTGCAGCAACGAGCTCCGAACAGCCCGGGGCTATTTTAGATCTAGGACAGCACTATTCACTTAGGGACCGCATCTGCACTTTTTTCCTCCTCCTCCATCATTCTCCTTTACACAATCATCATCAGTCACACACGGCTTGGGCCTGCGTTCCTGGATTATTTGACAGTATTGAAAATTTAAATGTTTTTCATGCGCCAAGTGCCTATAAGGTGAAAGAAAGACCTTTCAAAATGATCCATTTATGGAGATTTCTATCTCTATTGTGGTCCATGGTTACAAACAATTTAAGAAGACCTACATTATAGTCAACAATATTGAATGTTTTTGACACCTACGTCAAACTGATGAGTCACACGCTTTAAGGATATCTAAAAGTAGCTAGCAATAAGTCATTAGCACATCAGTGGTTATTTTCCCTTTATATGTATTGCATTTGTATATTGTGCAGTGATACAGCTTTGTTAGCATTACCTTTTGAGGTTAAAAGGAATGGAGAGCTTGGTGATCAAGTTGTCCCTAACAAAGAGTACTTGTTTATAGTGATACTAAAAAGCTTCTGCCTTACTTTTTTAAAAGGTAAATCAAGTAATTTAACTTTCAATTAGTTCTTACAGCAACTAGGGAATAAAAACACTGAAAGCAGGCCTGAGCAATACTGCAAACAAGGTTGGCTGACATGCACAAATAGTGCAAGAACTCTGCTGAAAAATTGGTCCGAAGTCCACCATTGGCGTTTATATTTATAAGGCTACATGCGTTTGTAGAATGAGTCTTACGTTTTGAAAGTATAAAAATCTGACCCTACTCAACTAGTGCTAGTGAAAACGGCTACACAATTATCAATGGGATATTTCTACAATATGCAATGCTTCACCGGTGCTCTGCTGCAGCTAAGGTCCTCTCTCTCCTAATTCTTCAAAGGACAACTAGGTAACTACTAGCATTGCTCCTTTAATACATAGTATGTAGATTATGTGGAACTGAGCAAGGGAGACAGCAATCGTCAGAAAAGTGACAGTGAATGGAGCAGAGAGAGATGTTAGCAGTAAGTTGCAGTGGGCCAGTTAATACATGCTGCAGCTTTTCAAGACCAAGAAAAGTCTTGTATACTATGTTGTTTCCCCAACTGCTGAAAAAGTGAAGGGGGGTTTGCATAAAAAATATCAATAAAAATCGTTTATGGAAAAAATGGAAAAGTGGATGGGGTTAGGGCTAGCAAACATCTCACCTCTGTTTCAGACTACTGGAACAGTGTCAACTGTGTTGTGGCATTACATTTCTGATTTCTACAGATACATGTCAAAATCTGTAAATTAAGTAGATATAAATTAATATAAATAATTCTATTTGAACTTTTTATTCATTTTAAGAAATTCCAACGCAGGAATACGGGCTTGTATTGCATCATGGAAATGTATCATGCACAACAGCAGCACTGCTGATAATAAATGTGTGGGAAACACAGTCTGAGCCTCCCAAAGACTTGTTTCTTCCCACAGTTCAGCTGCATGTGAATTAAAATGATTGCCTCCGTGATAGACATAGATAGTAAATAATATGGATGTAGCATCCAGGCTGACCTCAGTTATTCACACGACATCCAATAATCCTGGTTTGTGCGCATCGCCATTTTGTGAGGGGGAGGGAGATAGCTGACGCATACCTCCGAGGCAAAGTGAGGGACAACGGGCGGAGAGCTGTCACTCAAGAGATCGCGCCAATACATTTTAACCTCAGATAAAATAAAAACTAGCGTGGTCCGAAAAAATTCACCCCCCTCAGTGTTGTCATGGAGACATGACCTAAACATAAAGACTAAAATGGTTTTGTGGACCAGGCTGTAAATAGGTTTAATAAGACTTTGAAAACAGCCTGTTTAACAAGTGAGTCAATGATAGGCCTTTCACACCAAAATGAACCAAGAGTCAGTTCCAGGCTGGTGTTGGGGCCAGTTCAAAGCTGGTTACAGCCTTATCCCAGTTATGAACCGGTTGGTTTCACATCGACCGGAGACAGCCATGGAGCCGGCAAGAGAGCAACGTCATGACGTCACTGTAAACGTGTGTGTACGTCGCCCGACGCCGCTGCTCTTGTGGCTAACGCTAAAGCTACCGCTAGCTTTAAGCACAACAACAGCGGCGAATACGTCTTATTTTTACACGTGTTAGCTCTCGCTTTGCTTTCTTAACCAAACAGGACCCATACAGCGTATTCTCGCCGGTCAATTTGATCGCTACGTTCGGTAATTATGTTATGTTTACGTCTCGTAGTAGCGGTGTTTTTAAACATGGCGGGCATGAGGTTTTAGTTGGTCTGGTTGGTCAGGATAATCCCTCCCCCGGCCGCTGGCGCAAGCGGTTCACTTCAAACCCTGCTCAATCCTGGGGTATGAGTTGAACCGGTTTTTACGGCCCGGAGCAGGCTTTCTGGCGGTGTGAAACCAAAACACTGGCTCTAACTCCGAACTAGCCCAGAACTAGCACCGATTTTGCGGCGGTGTGAAAGGCCTATGAGAGATGGCTGTCTTCTGCTTCCACCCCCCTAGTGGCACTTCCAGTTACTACAGTTGTGGTCACTTCCTTATTGGATGCTGGTAAAAATCGCTGAGGTTGGGGCTTGGTGATAGATGAGCTATTAAAAACTTAAAAAGAAAAAATTATATAAAAAGACAGCGTTGTATCCCTTATCTGATCAAGTTATCTGACGGTTTTACAACAAGGCAAGCTTACTCCAAGAATTAAAGCACAATGGTGCTCCAAATTATTGACTGTTTGAAACAGGTATATCAATTATTATCGATTCTTTAGAAATGCCACATCAACCTAATTAGGATGGAAGAGGAAGGACAGAATTATTTATGATCATCAGTTTAATTTTGAATCTGAATAACCTTTTAAACATTTGGAAAGAAACTAATTAAGACAAATGAGGAGATTACTGTGGAAAAGGCACAAATGCACAACAGAGAACAGACTGCTTCATGAGCAAGGCTTTGGCAGTTAAACCCATGACAATCAATCAATACCTCCAGGCAATATTAACAGTAGACAGGTGTTATCGTCGCCTTCGGTGGAGGTGGGCCTTGACAAATACATGAGAAAAAATATAAACCTGGAATACTTATAGGGACTTTTAAGAGTTGCTAATCAATGACAGTCACTTTTCTGTTGCCTCTGTGTTTTTTATTTTTAAACATTCAGGGACAACAAGGGCCTTTGTTTTTGCTCCAAGTGTTGAATCTAGCAGGTCCACTGAACTACTAACAGCACAAAACACACAGACAAAAAAAAAGTCAGATAAGTTCGATATTTTACTGAAATGTTTCTATTTTTTTTAACCTTTATTTATACAGGTATATCCCATTGAGTCCGAAGACTCTTTTGCAAGGGAGACCTGTTCCCATTTACACGTTACCATTCACACCGATAGCAGGCTAACTATCGACATTCACACGAGGCAAGGTGGGTGAAGTGTCTTGTCCAAGGACACAACAACTATGACACAAGTGGCAGGGCGGGGATCGAACCTCCAACCCTTTGATCATCGATTAGCCAATAAGTAACCCAGCAGCCACTACAGCAGCTAAAACCAAATCTATCTAGAAATATTAGATATGGCAGATTTCTAGGTTTAGAGAATCAAAACACAAACACTGGGTCCCGATTAAACACTAGTAACAAACTAATGTACAGTAACATTTTCAGCATTTGATAGAAGCATTCTGATTCTGTAGGATGACACTTAAGGTGCGAACACACGAAACGCGTTGGGTGCGGTGGACAAAGCGCCCAACGCACCTGATATGGCGCTTGGTCATTTTGTGTCAAAAAATGGTTCAACGTGCCCAACGCTACGCAGCTAGTCTCCCCCCCGAAATATTTATTCCCCTAATCAACCATGGCTGAGATCAGACCCGACCCGACACAACAGCGTTCATGTCCGCACAAAAACAACAACAACACGGCCAACAATTGTGCCAAAAGACAAATAAACAGCAACTGAACGGAACAAATAGCCTTAAAACAGCATTACAGATTCACGCCACTCGGAAATGAACACAAACAGCAAGGCAGCACCATACCAAACACATTTACAGCAGCATTGTGCACAGGGCAGTAGAAAATAAAGGCAAGTAGCCTACATTACCCTACCTGGCTGTGACGGGACCGTGGCTGGCGTAGATATAGGCATAAACACCGGTGCTTCGCTGTACTCGTTGTGAAAGTTCCCCGGACTTAGCCGTTATGTTTGGGTTCATTATATGGAGGTGGTGGCCGCACACAACCGGGTGAGTTAACTAACACTATCCGACCGGTACTAACTTGGTTTATCGACTAAAGCACAGCCGCACATATTAACTAAATTAACCAGGAAGCCCATTCTACTTTTTTGAACTCGCGCGGTAGTGCGATGACGCTTTGGTAACGCGGCTAACGCGCCCAAAGCGCCGCTTTACCATGGCCAACGCATCATCGCGCCTAAACCAATGGTTCCCTATGCAAAAATAGGATTTTTCAACGCCGCCACCGCACCCAACGCGTTTGGTGTGTTCGCACCTTTAAGTGCTTTAAGATGCAAAAGTGCAAAGCACAATATATAAAAGGAGACTTTCGCTCATTTATATATTGTTATTGTATTATGTGCCAATGTTAAACATTTTAAAAGCTGCTGGGTGTACTGGGCAAAGGAAACAGAGGATGATGGCCTGTATAGTTAGTTATGCTGCTAGTAAAGGACGAACAGTCAAGCTTAACTGGACCACTGTGTATAACTTTTTTTCCTTTATGTTATTTATCATCGGCCTACACATATCACAAGCTATTTCAGTGATCAACTGTTGCGCTGGTTTATTTTTACTCTGGACTGAGCATTGCTGCAGAGATGATCGCTTGCTGCTGAGTTTGTGCATTCCGAGTTGGCACACTATTTGAAAAGAAAATGAAATGTATCAGCTTTATTTAATAGGAGGGTCTGGCATTTCGTATTTTAGTGGTACAGTAAATTTTGTAGTAAAGGCCTGTAAGTAGATAACATTATGTGAGAATGATATAAACTAGGGATGGGCATAATTAATTGATTAATTGATCATTGCTCGTTAAGAATATTGTCGTTCACTTGAAATTGTTATCGATCATATAGCCGTTGTGTTGCGCAGTGTGAGTCCGGCAGCACAGCAATGAGTTTCACTACGTGGCAGCACCAAAGACTGTATGGCCAGCAATTAAACATCCTACCAGCAGGGGGAGATACTTAACTAGTAGTAGGAGACAACAGAACAGGCTCAGGCAGCAGCCTGCGAGCTGCCGTAATGTCAAAACATAAACAGGAAGAAGTTAAGGAGAAGTTTGGCATCGGACCGGACAGCTTTAGAACCGAAAATAACTAAGTTCATTAAGCATTGTGAAACCTTGTATATGTACAACACTTAAACAAACCGAATTATGTACCACTTGTACATTGAAGCCTACATCCGACCCTGTGTGACGTTAGCGCCACTAGCATTAGCGGCTAACTTTAGCGCCTATGCTTTCCTACTTCGCCTTCATCAGGGAACTAATTTGCACATTTTAGATGATGATTATATGAAGTAACGTTAGGTCCTTTATCACTCAGAGAAACGTGCCGTGCCCTTATGCAGTCTTTGGCAGCATCTTAGGAGGCGCATATGTGTTTAAACTTTAAAGGTATCGTACCATTGGCTCCTTTTTGGCTCATAGCCTCGGGCTTTAACCAGCGCCACATTTTATTATTGTTTTATTTTAAAAAGTTGCCTTGTCTTAATAGATTGTTGTTTGCCTAGAAGATCTTGGAATAAAGATATAATTGAGTAAAAACCTCTTGTATACAGTCTATGGTAAAAACGCTGTATTTTGGATGTTCTGCATTTTTAATATGTAAAAAAAGATAACGATTACTCGATGATTGCTCGTTAATTTTCCCGATGATCGATCGATTGAATTTCTTAAAATGCCCACCCCTAATATAAACACATGTATTTACCTGAGGAAACCATTAGGGAAACCTGTAATCTTGGTTGCATATTTTCTCCTTGCCTAGGATCAGATTGTGCGTTAATTGTAGGGCTGCGAATTGGCAAGGACTTCACGATACGATGGGCATCACGGTGCATGGCTCTGGATATGATATATCACAAGATACATTGTGATATAATTCATAATATGATATAATATGACTATATTCCACATAGTTCAACGACAATGTAAAAACAGAGCTGAAATACAAGTTGCTGTGTAAGATCAGGGTATCATTATATTGATAATCAAGCGCAAACTTTAATTCAAAATCATGCAATTCGAGGCAACTAGCCATACGGCGACATCTACATGAGCAAAAGTTGTAGTTCACAACCCGTTTCAAACATGAACATTTTCTCTAAAATATCAATACTGGGGCTGCTAGTGCGGTACATATATCACAAAAATATATCACGATATATTGCCATATCGATATTTTAGCACAGTCCTAGTTAATTGTGGTGAGTGATATTCAAGGTAGAATTGCATCTAAACTTGTTAGGATGAGTTTATAGGCCAGCATCAGAGCAGAGTGGAAGACTGGAACTGGGTTTGTTTGGAGTTGGCAGGCTTAATTTACAAGAGGCCTAAAGAGACATGTGATGGAGTAACAGACAAAAGAACATGAAAAACAGCACATGTTCCCTCTACTTTTGCACAGCTTTTACTTTTAAAACTGAACTGAAAAGGCAGCAAAACGTTTTGTTTTCTAGTCTACGCTTTGAAAGCCGTTATGTCACTCTTCACAATTTGTCCACTTTTCCCTGCTGATAACAGTTCCATTATTGTGCATTATGTTGTGATACAATAGTGTCCATTAACACCACTCTAAAAGTGCAAGTGATTATAGCATTGTAAAATAATGAGACTTTATAATTGTGTTAGCTTGTCAGGTTATTTAATTAGGTATTATTAGATATACGTTCAGTTTGAACACTGCTGCTGGACTTGAACACAAAAAAGAAACCTATTCATCATCACTGTAATTTTCACTAAGGAAACAGCATTTAACGACTGAAAGCATTTCAGCTTTGCCTTCAGGGACCACTTCAACCATTTATTATAGCAATTGGACCACCTTTTTCCTCAACTGCCAGTGCATACATGAAAATGTGCACGAGCCCATACACATATCACCAAGCAATGATTTATCCAGTCAATCAATGCTGGAATGTGTGAAGGGGTTGACCTTACAAAACAATGAACTCATCTCGTTCAGACAACACAAACCTATGTGGTACACCGATTCAACAGAGTGGCTATAGGTCACTCGGCACTGTAGTAAAGAACAAGAGCACAATGCAACTAAAGACCAACAGACCAAGTTACTATTGGAAAAGTCCACCTATAACTCCTAGCCTAGATACACAATTGAATTAGTGCTAGAGACTCTAGAGCAGATATATCTTCTCTCTGAGCTCAAGTCCTTTTTTTAAAGTGCAATCATTTGCAATATACAACTGTATTTTGTACTGATCATCTCTGGACGAAACAGGAAGTGGAGACGTCACCTTGAGCGTGGACTCTGATTGGAAGTTCAATCCCATTTCCTACATTTGTTCTTTTCATTTAAAACGTTAAGCATGCCCAAACTAAACAAAGACAAAATTTGTAAAGAGGTTTCATTTAAGGAACTGATGAAAATAAAAGACCATTGATAGACACAGGCACAACAATGATAAAAACCTGAACAACATATCTAAATAGCAGTGAATGGAGAGCATCTACCACCACTGTGCCCTGTAGTGATGATCACCAATCCACATTATAAATGGAAAAGAAATAAATAAATCCAACCAAAGTTTTGATACAGATTTAGATGGTGAAGTGAGGAATGTTTCTCCTGTTCTGACTATTGGGGAAAGTGATGTCAGTTTGGTAATGTCTGCCTATATAACAATGTAGGGGTTTGTAGTCCATACTCTCTGTACAACAGGGCATTATTTTCTGTATTATTTTGGCAGTACTACACACAATAATACTGTTTAAATATAGCATTTTCTAATCAATGCTGAATGCTTAATCTGAAATCTAGTGGGGTATGTTAAAGACATTTTCATGCAGATTAGAAGAATAGCCATGACTTTATCTAATGTGCACTCTAACAACCAAGCAAAAACTATTTGTCCATTAATAGAATTGAATGCCTCTATAAAAAAACATCACCTTGAGCGCTGGGAAACCGGCATTTCATACCATTGTATAGACCAAAATAATATTTGATTAAACACAAATTGATCAGATGGATTAATATCTTACATAAACATTAGTTGCAGCCAAACTTTTAATTATGATCAACAATGATAAACATTTCCTAAATGAAATCCAGTGGTCTTCAAATATGGCGTACTCATTGTACAACATGACTGACTTTCCAGATAGTCCAACAACAACAACCCACATATTTGTTGCTTGTCTTTATAAAAATGCCATTGGTCATCAAGTTAATGTGACAGTGCCGTGGGCTGGACACCAGAGGGGGGTGAATCTGGAAGTCGGCGTCTGTAAGGACTTTGTATCACGGATCTCTGATGAGAATCTCATTAAGTGGTTCAAACCACAAGGGAATGAAGAGGAGGAAAGACAACAGTGTGTTAAAGAGCCACTGACTCTTGTAACAGTAAGTGACTCCAGCTTTCTATAGTCTTGACAGGTTTATGGCTGCATTGTACGACCCAGTATTCATACACATGACACTGTGCTCGACGCATGCCAAAAGCCACATGCCCGCATCCCCCTTTCTTCTTCCCTCTAGCATGGCAGAGAGGGGTCACCTTAGACTGAAATTGAACTGGCAAATACTTCAAACACTTCAGACAGATATTTAACTCAGTTCAGCATAATCTAATTTTATTTTTTTAATAACTCATTCTCTTGTGCAACCAAAATAGTCATTTGTGAGTGGATTTATCAATGATGACTGTTGTCCTTGCATGTAGTATGGATTCATGTGGGGGGGGTGCACTTCTACCAACTGCTTCTTGATTTCACCAGTCTTGAAAAAGATTGTGCAGTGTTTTGAACTTGTCATAGAATCAATACAACTGTACTCTCAGGAGGGTAGGATTTCTACGGGATGGCGCTATCATTTCAAACAACGAAAACCATTTTTTATTTTAGCAAAACTTAAAATCAAAAAAAATAATCAAATTGCTGAAAATCTAACCTATGTTGATGCGTGCTTCTTCCATTCTCTGCAGAATAATATTTGAAGTACAGAGTTTAGTATCACTATGTTGCTTTGGTCACAGCCAAGAAATCTCAGAAATAAGGCCTCTAGAATGAAATCGGAATAGGATTCATTGACACATGCAGGTAATATATGTTGTTTTAGTTATAATAATCACAGATATTACCCTCAATAGCAGCAAGATAGATCAGTGTTTTGCATTTATAATAATTATTCTGACCTTAGCTAAAGAGGAACCACATGTTTATTCTAAACATCAGGAGTGAGGGAGGTGCACAGATGCAAGGAAGGTAAACCATCTTAAAGCAAGTGTGTGAATCTGTTATATGCAGGGTAGAAGCTAGACTTCTTTTTTTAAAGTGAGAATACTTGTAACAATGTTTTAAACACTCCAAAGATGCAGCACAAAACACTCGTTTATAAACAAATGATCTCCACTCCGGAATGCAATTGATTTGCTCACTATGCGGGCTGCAGCCTGGGGAATACAGGCTGGCATGCAGGCATTTGTGTGCAACACCAAATCAGGAGGTTTAATATGTAGATATATCCATCAGAGCATTGCATGCACTGGCAGTGCGCTGCATTCCTGAGATAGCGAGCAACGCCAAAACAGCCATGGTTGGACAAAAACGGTCACACTCAAACAAGCTTAAGACACCATTTTGAAAATCCACCGATTTCTAGATAACAACTCAGCGATGCCATCTTGCCAATTATCACCAGATTAGCTACCGTTAGCATTGCTATTCAACCATACCGAAGCAACCCACGCAAGAATCCGGTCACATTATACTAACGTAAGCTTAGCTCGCCTGCTAGCCTGAAAAGACAAACCGCTAGCCCGCCGTAGCATCCCCCTCATCCCTCGACACACGCTGCTCAAATAGCTAATTATCAGAGCTAGCGGGGCAAAGTCTAGCAAATGACAATGAAAAAACACTCACAGTAGGTCAGACCGGACTGTACCAGGACAACAGCAGTTCGTTTTACCACTTGACAGCAGACCTAATGGTAAAACCCAGTACCGATACAACTAATGTCAGTTTGATTCCGCTATTTTCACCTAGCCCGCTTAGCTTAGCATCGCTAGTTCTCCGCCAGTGTAGCCACCGCGGAGGACAATTGAAGGGATACAGAGAGAGAGAAAAGACAGAAATAACGAACAACTACAAAGTCGACACATGGACATTCCTGCCTTCCATGATTAGCAGGGGACGAGACTTACCGAAATCGCTCGGTGTGAACAAAAAGAGATTTGTCCTGTGCGTACGTGCTTTGTTTCCCCCGTGTGTGTTCGCTCGGTGCGGAGTGCGGGTTGACTCTGCTACAGCAGCGTTTCGTCGGGGCCAGTGGCGCAGGGAAGACAGCTTTCACCCGAAGAGACGGTCACCGTGTGGGGGATGGGGATGCACTGCCGGGAGGGAGGGCGAGAGCGAGCGAGAGAGAGAGGAAAGGAGGGATGCGGGGATGCAAGGAGAGGAGGGGGCACCGATAACAAACGGTGGAAAGGCTTCGATAATACCCAAATTGTAGGCTATCAACATATTCGTCATGAAGATCAGAACGTCGTACGCAAATCAGACAATGTGTGGCGGAATGCCCCTCAATGTTGATATTAATCGGGCTACCTCATTCCCTCAGTAATGGAGCATATTTTTAAGGGTTAGTGCAAATCGTCTATGCTCCACTAATATGTAGCCTAGATGAAGGGAGATGGTATTTAATTGTTAGGCTGTTATAACATTGGAGGTTCTTTGTTCTTTTGTGGTTGTTTGCTTTAATGATTGAGTCCGTGGTTTTGTCTGTTTATGATTTAGTTGCCTGCTATCAGTTTGTCCTTAAGGCCTATTTATTTTTACCAGGAGTCACACACGCCGTTGTAGCCTAGTATGCCTACATTCCTACAATGTAGGCCTATGTGTCTGTAATCAACATTTCCAGCAGGTCAGCGGCATTGTGGCGGTGAAACGGTGTGGTTGGAAGCATGGAAGTCTTCTTTCAGATTCATTCTACTCGATTCACTAGTTGTTTGCTCCGAGTCCGCAGCGACAGTGCCACCAAGTGGCGATGAATTGCAGTGCAGCACAGTGCCTCAATTGTTTGTCTGTGTGCATACAGCAATCCTTATTTGCAGCAAGCAATCAATGTAGCCTTATGCTTTATTGAATACCATTTCTTGTGTTAAATGTTTCAGTTTGACTTTGTTTAAATAACGTTTTGTTTCCTTATTTCTTAGCTGAGTCATTCAATGTGTCAATAAACTCTATCCAGTCAAAATTGCTGCATACTGTAGGTTAATGTAGCCTATTTCAGATAGCCTACCAGCAAGCCCGGCCCTGGGCATAGGCAGGCAAATGCTAGGGGCGCCGCTACAAAAAAAATAAAATAAATAAATGGGCTACCAAAACTTTATTTTATTTTTTACTAATACTGTTCATACTATAATTTCAAAATATGAGTTAAGCTTAAAATATGACAACTACTGAGGATAGACTATAAAAAAAATTTAAGCGCCCCCCTCTCCTCCGATAGACTCTTCCAGATTTCTGGCGATCAGCCAGGTATCTGAACGATAACTTCACCGGTCGGAACCGGAAGGAAAGAGCGCACACATGTCAAAAGGACAAAAGCTCGTGCCAAGGGAAGACTGAAAAGGAAAAGAAGAGGAGGAAAAACGTGACAAAGACAGAGGTAGGCCTACAGTGACGTTAATGTGATGAATGAATAGTGTGCTGCATTGTTTTAGCCGTTGTAGGAGCAGACAGTGTGTTAACTTGCTAGCTTACTTTTGGAAGATGGGTAACGTTACTCCCAGCTTAAATTCATCAGAGACATTTAGAAAGATTTTTCAGGTAGCCTACATCCCCTGTCATAATTTGCCAAAGTTTGCACTGCTTGTAATGGTTATTAGAAAGCTATTCCTTTTCCACTATAATTAATGGTTGTCAACCTTGGGTTTATTGTGTTAGTTTACATCAGTGTTAAAAGTGCACAGTATAATAACTGTTAATATTGCATACCTGAGGTAAGTCAAGTTTATTTGTGAGGCACTTTTCAACACAAGGTAAATCAAAGTGCTATACATAAAGCCATGAGATATCATCAGAAGGCTTGATTCTGATTTAATATAAAGCAGGAGCAAACTTTTCCGTTTGATTGTACCTTACCTAGGCCTATAGCTTTCCATTAGTTACAGCTTCTCTTCACTCTGGTTGGATGCTAAACTGCATTTCATTTTAATGACAAGAGTTTAATCTTATCTAATTTCCATTTTAAAGCTTTTCACCATGTATTAATATACATAATGTAACAACATGTATACTTCTCTTTTCTCTTCAGGTTTTAATTTGAAATACTTTGAACCACCTGCCATGCAGAGATCTTCTCCACCTCAGCACAGCCCAGTGATGCAGCATGAGGAATAAAGGCTTCACCAATAGACCCAAAGGCAAGAGTAGTCAGGCTGTAGCAAGGTGAGGTGAGCTTGTTGAGATATGAAGATGAGGTCTTAACATCTAAATGTAGACAGCTCTCTGTTGGAATCAAGATAAATAGCAGTACAGACCAGAGGTCTCTGTCATTTAATTTTGTAATATAGCTTTTGTGTGGAATTATATTCAATGCAAAGTTATGATTTATTGAAACTATACTTGTAATAGATTATAATTTTAAATGTTAACGTCTGCATTTTTTTGTGCAAATCGTAATATTGTATTAATTTTTTAATGTTATGTCACTTGTTTTGTAATATGTTTTTTTATTTTGTGGGTTATTTTCTATCTAAAATAAAATTAAAGGTAAGGTAACGGCTTGTTACGCAAACCGGAAATGCTCGTAAACGGAGACCTGCGGAGACCGTCTCCTTTAACAACTCTCGTTCGGCCATCACAGGCTAATAGCCGTCATAGAAGGACACGGTCTCTGTAATGGGATACAGTGGCAGTCTCATCGAGTTTCAGCTGAGACCTACAGTGGCTGTATCTCGATTCAGGGGTTGCGGTCTACGAAGGCTGCATTTGAAGACCGATTGCGTCATAGCGGCGCGCAAAGGTTGTTCCATTTGCAAGGCTCCTTGCAAGGCTCCTCATATGCGCCGAGAAATGCAGCCTTCGTTTCACGGTTTTGAAGGCTGCATCAGATGTATCCTTCGCAGCCCAACATATCCCATGATTCATTGCGTTTTTTTCAGAGATGGCATACAATAAAATAAAAAATAACAAAACAGCAACGTGTTGCCCCATCTTCTTAACTTTTATCTTCCTTTCTTTTTTTCTTGTACTTTTTTTCTTTTCGTCTGGTAGGCAACTTCTTTTTCTTTTTTCCTCTGCTGACAAGGCTGTTTCCGTTGGCAGCTATCAGGGTTGCTAGGCAGCACAGGAGCGGCGTGTCGTCACGCAAAGTAACGGCTTGTTACGCAAACCGGAAATGCTCGTAAAAGGAGACCTGCGGAGACCGTCCCGTTTAACAACGCTCGTTCGGCCCTGGTTCGGCCTTCGAATCGGCCTCCATAGGCTATAGCATAGACGCCGCATTGGGCGTTGAGCGCGAGAAATGCGGGCGCCATCTTGGACCGGTCACACGTTCCACTCAGTGTAGTCTGTTTGGCAGGTGGAATGAACTGTCAGCGCATGTAATTAATCATATCTCATTAAATACCAAACTGATTTTCACGCGGTTTTCTTTGCTGCAAAGATCATACATGTAGCTAAGATACAGGGCACAAGTTTCGACGTGTTTTAATATTCATAGTGGGCTTAACAGTCATAGAAGATTCTGATATGATATAAGTAACCAGACGTCCGAGTCACACACTTCGTCCGGGAGGAGATTGAAACGGAGGATGTGTTTCTGCTTGGGGAACATATTGAGGAGACTGAGGTTGCGTTCCGAATCGCATACTCTTTCTTTTTTCTATTCTACATACTACATCTGACAATAAAAATAATCTAGTTAGGATGCAGTAGGCATACTATTGGGACATACTTTTCTCTCCTATTTCATCATAACATTGCGCCTTGATCTTGCCTCTTGCTTTTATATCCGTCGCATCCCCGTTTGTTTTCATATGGAGGCTTCGATGTTCGTCACTTCACGTGCGCACTGGATTGTGGGTCAGAATCGCCCAAATAGGACAAGAGTACCTATTTGCAGACCCATGGAGAAACCATTGATTTCCTGTCTGTCTGAGGAACCAACTCGAGACTAGACTGAATTTGGTATTCCCCCCTAGTATAGAACATTGGACAACCAAGAAGGCTTTGCTTTTAAATAATCCCGTCCTCTTTTAAGAGGCAATTGCCTAACAAGCTTGTGTTTTAAATTAGAGAAATAAAACATTTTTACATGAACACTCATGTTGTCCTTCTCTTTTATTGAGATATTATATACACTGGTTTTTATTTATATTTAATGCCTTCATGGGAAACATCCACCCTTCATATGTACCATGCTCGACTACTCCTCCTAAATTGCCCCGAGCTAACTCCAGTTTAGGAATAACTGCCTTTTCATGTAGTGCCCCTAATTCATGGAATGCTCTGCAGAGCAACTTAAAAATGACTGCTCTTCCTACTCTTGGTTTATTTGAATCTATGATTTCTGAATTTTACACATCTGACAGTAGGCTAACTGTTTTAGCTGAATTCATTGTTCATTTAGTATTTTATTTTTGCTCTTGTTTTGTATTTTGTATAGGCCTACTTTATTTAAATTAATATAGTTTATCCTATTTTATTTCTGTTCTCTGTTTATGTTATCCCTGTGATTGTCTTTATTGTGTATGCTCGTCACTGTAAATGAATAAATATATTTATATATAGCCTAATCAAATATTGTTAACTTATTAAAATAGCTGACTTTACTGCCCCTATCTGTTTCTGCTTCTCTATCATATGTGTGTGATTTGCAAAATACCTATAGCCTACATCACATATCATAAAGGTGACCAGACGTCCGCATTGTTGGTTGCCTGTCCCTGGCTAAACAGAAACAACTACCTGTTCCCGTTTTGTTGACACCTCATTAGGTTTTTCAATCAGATTGCTAGTCAAACTGGAAATGTCTCCGTTTTCCCCCTTTTCGGGGGATGTTCCTCGTTTTGATCTCGGACGTCTGGTTACTTAGCCTATCATATCAGAATCTTCTATGACTGTTAAGCCCACTATGAATATTAAAACACGTCGAAACTTGTGCCCTAGCTACATGTATGATCTTTGCAACAAATTATCAGTCGAGGAGTGGAGGGAATGTGTTGAGGTGACGTCACAGAGGCGACAAGACTTGTAGTTGTTCTCGTAACATTTTTTCAAAAGCCGTTAGACGAATAATCATACAACATACCGTCAAACTCTTCACATGAAAAATGATCATTTAGACCCATACAAAACATATATGTAATCCAATGCATTTAATGACTGGGACCAGAAAATAGTAGATTACTTTCCATAGACTCCCATTAATTTTTTTTCAGCCGATAGGTCCCATGCCCCGTAATAGAGCTGTTAAGCGGAAGTGGCGGAATTACGGGGCATGGGACCTCTCGGCTGAAAAAAAATGAATGGGAGTCTATGGAAAGTAATCTACTATTTTCTGGTCCCAGTCATTAAATGCCTTGGATTACATATATGTTTTGTATGGGTCTAAATGATCATTTTTAATGTGAAGAGTTTGACGGTATGTTGTATGATTATTCGTCTAACGGCTTTTGAAAAAATGTTACGAGAACAACTACAAGTTTTGTCGCCTCTGTGACGTCACCTCAACACATTCCCTCCACTTCTCGACGGACAGTGCTAATGCTAATGGCTGGCGTGGACAACGCCAACAATCTCCCCACTCGAGAAATTGAAACTCTCCACATGTCCACTTGTGTTGTGGTTTTCGCCACGCTGAAGACTTTTGTCTTGTCATTGAAAGAAGGCGGTAAAGTGCATTAAAGACACAGCCATGTTTCTGAACTAAGCGGGTGTGAGTGGTGGTGACGTATATCACAAGTGTCAAGAGCAGCGAAGAGCTGTAGTCCACAAAAGCGCTCTGCACAAAACCTGACCGTATCCAGCTTCTACTCGCTAAATTGTTCCATTCTTTGCACGAAAAAATACCATCTAAATCCATACAAACCATATGTGTAATCGAAGGCATTTCATGACTGGGACCAGAAAATAATACATTTCTTTCCATTGACTACAGTAGTAATTTTTCGAGCCGAGAGGTCCCATATCCCGGAAGTAAAGCACTTCCGCTTAACAGCTCTATTCCGCCACTTCCGCTTAACAGCTCAGTAGCGGCCAACGCGGCGTCTATCCTTTATTATGTCTATGGGGTATAGCCTTCATAGACCGCGAGACCGCGTCCTACCAAGGAGGCGGTTTCTGTACGGGATACAGCTAGTGTATGCCCGCCAGTCTAAGAGAACTACACTTCCCAGCCTTCAGCGCCCTCTACCAGAAACAAAGAGTCGTACGCATGGTACGACTCTGACACAGCTCGAAGGATATATAAGATAAACATGTAATGATTATGTACAACCCAGCGCACTCTAAAAATAGATTATGTTAGCTACCAGTGTAAAAGTGCGCAAAAAAATTAAAGCTGTCATCGCGTGATTTCACGCTTCCGGAAGTTAGTGTGGCACGAGAAAGAGCTGTCCGAGGTGCTGACACTGTGAGTACTGTTTATCCTGCTTCAGGCTACCTACCTGTATATATCTTTTATATAAAGTCTATAGTTTATATGTATATGCCTAATATCTTTATTTTTAACAGATTGAACGTGATAATGCCTATGTGCTGCTGTAGCTGAACAAACCATACTCTTGCCCTAAACGGTTCTCTAATAGTATGCTTCAATGGCAGAGTAGGAATGTCTATGCCAAACTAAAGTGGATTATTTCTTATTTATTAACTGTTCTTATCTCTGCTCACTTATCTCTGTGTAGCCTTCACAGACACAGGCAGACTTTTATTGCATTATTTGAAAATGCATTACAATCTTTGATTTGATTTTAATTTCTTTAAATTTTGCATATAATGTCAGAATTTGGGAAGATGGATGAACGTCAGGAGTCATCATTTGGTATGACCAACGACCCCAACCACAAAAGCAGCAGCAGCAGCAGTGCACCGCAATGCAACGGGGCCCAAGGGTGCCATACCCTGCTGCGGATCTCTGAGTCACACGGGCTCCAGCTGCTGGCCATGCTCAGGTCATTAAGGGAGCAAGGCTTGATGTTTGACTTCACCATTAAGGTCCAGGACCAAAGTTTTCCCTGCCATCGCTGTGTCCTTGCAGCATGCAGTGATTTCTTCAGGTATCTATCTATCTATCTATCTATCTATCTATCTATCTATCTATCTATCTATCTATCTATCTATCTATCTATCTATCTATCTATCTATCTATCTATCTATCTATCTACAAATCTATCTATCTTTCGTAAGTATCCTGTCCCTCTCTATATTAATATAGTGCATAACCACTTTGTGTTTAGGGCCATGTTTGAGGTGGATATGCGAGAGCGCGGGGATGGTTCAGTGACTCTAGGTAACCAGTGTCCGGTGGTGGTGGGCTCTTTCCTGGACTTTGCGTACTCTGGAGAGGCACTCATCACTGATGGCAATGTAGAAATGCTCTATCAGCTTGCCTCTTTTCTGCAGGTAGAAAACCATTATTTTTCTTAAACGTACAGTTTACACCACACAATGTTCACCCCAAGACAGTGTGTGACATAACTAGCGCCTTCTCACCCACTGGGTTAGGATGTGACTTTAGAATAATGTCACAATACGAATTTCAAAGTTTTGAAAAGCCAAGGTGTTAAAAAGTATAAAATTTATAATGGCATAAATCCATTGCTGCTTCAGTTTCAGGGTCCTGGTACAGTGCATGCCAACTTACTGGGACAATAAATCTAAAGTTTTGCTTCATTGCCATGGTGCTCCCACACATGTCCTCATTTGTTTTGACTAGAGAGACAAGTTTCACCACTTTGGTGGCACGTGTTACATTAGCATCTGAAGCATCTGTTAACATTGGTAAACATACAACCTTATTATACTTACTGGCTCATGAACTTTGATAACCTCATGTACCCAAACAGAGGTCTATCAAGTAGTAAAGACTTGTGTGGGTGTCTTCCATTATATTTACAAACAAAAAGTCAAATAATTCAAGTCAAAAAAGGGTTACTGGTATTAAAGACTGTAGTTGCTCAAAAAGACATACTGTATATTGCACTGTATTGGGACATTTGTCCTACTGTTTTTTTATCTTCATTCTGTCCTCAGGTGTCAGCCCTGTCCCAAGCGTGCAGCGATTTCCTGATAGGAACCATGGATCTATGTAACTGTCTGTCCCTCCTCTCTCTTGCTGAGGCCTATGGCTCGGCTTCCCTCCTCCAAAGTGCCAACGAGTTTGTAGTTCAGAACTTCACAGACCTTTCCAAAACACAAGACTTTCTGGAAATGCAGGTAGAAAAAGGGCACAATATGAAAGTTATTTTTCAAGAGATAATGAGGTTTATAAAATGATGAATGTGGATAATTTTTCACAAATCCATATGGTCTATACCTTTTGAATATATATATATATATTATGTATGCAAAGTAAAAAATGTGTCTGCTTGAGTAATGGCTATACAATTTGTATGACCTTTCTGACCTTCTCAGCTTTATGATTTAGATTTAGGTCAAAGGATTATTTTTTATATTCCTAATTAAATATATGGATTTAAAAAGATTTTATCAATTGCATGGATTAAAAATAGGCTATTAATATGTCGAACTGTGTGTCAATTTCGAGAGAAAAAAAGTACTAGCTAAGTGCCTAACTCTGGGCGGGTAAAATTAATCGCTCAATATTTACTATTTCAATTTGCTTCCTTTGAGGTGAATGTGTTGGAAGCATGTCTCAGGTCAGATGCTCTCAACGTGCCAAGCGAGGATGCCGTGGTGAAGTCTCTTCTCAGATGGATAGGCCACGATCTCCCGGGTAGACTAAAACTTTTGCCGGGGTTGCTATCTCTAACCAGACTCCACCATTTACCTCCATCTGAACTAAAGGTATATTCAAACAAACTCCAAGGATGCTGGATATTGCATTTGAAGTAATTTCTTTTGATTGTCACATCCTTCCCTCCTTTACCTTTCTCTCTTATAGACTTTGCGTTCTTCAGACGATCTTCCCTGCCATGGTAAGTCCTGCCTGGCGCTGCTCTCAGAGGCTCAGATTACACAGCAGCAGCACAGCGGCCTGCTCACTGATGCCAGACCGGCCACTACGCATAGCTACATTTACATCCACAAGACGGAGGAAAACGGAGAGATCCGCCACACCTTCTGCTACTGTCTGGAAACAGACCAGTGGAAAGAGCTGGGGAACGCCACAATGCCAGACCCACCTGGATCCTACCTCACCAGCTATGCCGAGAAGGTTTGTTTTTTGGGATGTTTTGTCCTGCTGCTGTTTTAAGAGCATTGGTTCCAAAAATGTTTAGCTTGTGACCGTTTTAAAATGAGGCAAAGAATACTTGTCATTGTTTACAAGTTAAGGCCTTGGGTTGTTCCAGCAGTTTAACTAAAGAGTGAGTTTTCCTACCAATACTTTTCAAAATCTGTGAAATCCTCCTCAAGCTCCACTTCCTGTACCTGTAAACAAAATGGGCCCAGACCAACCCATCGTAGCTAGCATCATGGCATTTTACAGAGCCTATGCTGTGTATTAACACTGGATTTGTTTTGAGCTAACACACAGTGCGGACAGGCATCAGATCTTGAGGAGATATTCACTGATTTTGACAAAAAGAGATAGATGACGACAAGGGTTCTACTGAATACATGGCTGGGAAAAGTGTCAATTATGGAGCAGCAATGTTTTTTGCTCTGTCATAGCTTAAAAATGTTCACCGTCTTGTCGTCTTTCCACTCGATCTTAAGATGTTTGTGACAGGTGGTTGCCGGGGGAACTGTTGCCGGGCTATACGTCTCCATGTGGCCGAGCCGTTTCATGATGCCACGGATGAGGTTTGGTGCTTTTGCCCCATCACCCAAACCTGCACGCCGGCACCGGCCATGCTGAAGCCTAGAACCACCCACGCAGCTGTTACCTGCCTGGACCGAGTGTACGTCATCGGGGGACGGACCAAGGGATCTAGAGGGGGAGCTCCAAGTCTGCTCGAGGTTAACAGCATTTCCTTTTTTATGTATGATTAAGGAATAGGAGGGTGGATTCTGTATGTGCGGCACAAATTCATGAGCTTTTTTTAAAAATAACTGAAGAAATTAAACTGCAGAACTGTTTAACTGAGTCAGACTTGTAGTCACATACTTTAAGTCACATATATGGATGGTGGTGGGATGGTACGGGTGCCATACTTGTAAAAATGTGGCTATGTTTCATATGTGTTTTTTAAAAGTTTAAAAGACCTTCTAGGGACGGGCTTTGGAAATTAGCAGTAGCTACAAATGATGTGATGGTGTACATTGTAGATGTGTTGTTCAAGTGTCTTATGTGTTAGCATCTGTCCATACCAAATAAACATAACATTAAATGACATTGGGTTGCTTGGTATTCTAGGTGGAGTATTACAACCCTCTGACCCAGACCTGGAGCTCAGTCAGCCCGCTGCCCACTGCCATCTACTACCCCGAGGCCAGCGCTTGTGGCAGTGTCATCTATACACTGGGCTCAGAGGTGGAGCTCACAGACTCTTTCAACCCCTCCCTGGACTGCTTCTTCTCCTACAACGCACAGCAAGACCAATGGAGCCGCCTGGTGGCCGAGTTTGGCCAGTTCTTCCACGCCACGTTGGTCAAGGCAGTGTCCATTCATAATACGCTGCATCTTTGCGACCTGTCCACTTATAAGGTGAGTCAACAGATGAAACGAATGAGTTGCGGTGTCAAAACATTAAAACTTGTGCTTATGTAGTTGTTAATTTTCTAGCAAGACTTAAGAATTACATATTTCAACACATAGATCAAAGTGCGCTTTTTTTCTCCTACCCACCCAGGTCTATAGTTTTTGTCCAGAGACCTGCGTGTGGAAGGGTCAGGGGTCATTTGAGTGTGCTGGGTTCAATGCTGGAGCAGTGGGTATGAGAGACAGAATCTACATCCTGGGTGGAGACTATTCGCCCGATGAAATCACAGATGAAGTTCAGGTAAGATAACCTTTTTATTTTTTTGTTTCATAAAACTGCCCAAGACATTTTTTTTTAACTAGGCTTGTGTTAAGTCATGGTTTTATGAACTTTGCCGACAGGGTTTCTAATGGCAAAATGGCCCTTGCTTTCAAAGCGGCCTGGTGGAAGTGATCAGTAGCTCACCAGAGAAATCTCGGTACCAGAATTATCCCATTGCAAAAGACAAAAGTTGCATTATATAGTATTTCTATTGAAAACTGACGCTAGACATTAATACATTTTTTTCAGTTCTAAAGTTCAAAAGCAATATGCCAGTATGTGGAGATATACTGGCATATTGCTTTTTTGTTATAATATACTGCTTTATGATTAATATTATGTATTGCCATTAGGCTTGAATGGGATTGAATAGGGAGGGGATAAAGGGAGGGATGAGAGGTGCAAAGTAGGTACAGTAAGTGAAATGTATAACTTATTTGTTTTTCTCAGTTTTTTGGGGCTTAAGGGGGATTCATCTGATAAGATCCGTGTGTTTTCTTCCTCTGTGTAGGTTTACCACAGTGGGAGGAGTCAATGGGAGGAAGTGGCTCCAATGCCCAGAGCACTCACCGAGTTCCACTGCCAGATAATCAGCTTCAACCGATACAGAGACCCATGGGGGGACACTGCCTGATACAAGGCGCACACACTCACACACACACACACACACACACACACACACACACACACACACACACACACACACACACACACACACACACACACACACACACACAGGTTCATGAACACATGTGATTGGATATACACATACGTGTCATGGATGTAAGCAAGTACCCACGAGTGCATGACTGACAGCTGATTAAGCCAAAACTTCAAGAGAGAATTGCAAACTCCAGCTAATGCCACATCTCTCACAGATCATCACAGCAGGACAGCCGCTGATCCAAAAGATGTATTTATTTTTTTAATTTAAAGATGTGATCCCACTACAGTATTTGTAAGCGTGAAGCGCCTGCCGCCATGGGATCTTTGTTGTTGACTATGTAGTCCCCTCCCGTGGAGGAACCCAATTAGAGCTGAAGACTATTTTAGTAACTTGATATTTTTTCAGCTTAGTATGTTCTAAATAACTTACAGTATATATGTGAATGTGTTGGCTCTCCTACTGCGAGAAACTACAGTTATGTAATACGTTAGAGGCTCCATTAACTCGAATAATTAAGCCTCTTTCTCCTGCATATGGGGATTTGGAAGCCTAAACAGATCAAATTATATTGTTTTGGCAACCTCTCATAAACAGAATCTCTTTTGGCACTTTGCCATGTAAGGAAAAGTCAAAGAAAATTTGAAAGAAAATGTAAAAGTACAGAAGTTCTACAATGTATTTGGGTCTCATATTATTGACACTGGGGCTCAATATGATTTATTTCCTTGTAGCTGAGACCTGTTCAAATACAGTATATGACACTATTTAAAACTGTCAGTACTGTCTAAATTATCTGGGTGGATTTTCACTTTAAGCTAATTGCCTCATTCTGCTTCACATCCATGCATGCCCTGTTTCTCTGCTTATGATATACTGTATATAGCAATTCCACAGTACATGATGCGGCCAACAGATAGATCACCTGCGTACTTGCTTGTTTGATGGAAATGTGCAACTTTACCTGTACCCACGTCCATCCTAGAGAAACCCTTCTTTGCACATAAAGAGCTTCAATGAATACAGTAACGTCAGAGTTTGATAAACCATAAGGATAAAAATGTGAGCTTCATGGTGTGAATCGTGAACACATAATATGTTTGTGTTATGAAACAGAAGAAGAATCCAATGAATGACCAACTTTTTAATGGCAAGATAAACACAATGCCTCATCACTTGTGTTGATTTTCTCTTTTAGTATCTGGATTTGACACATTCATCACTTAGTAAAAACAGAACAATAGACAAAGCGGTGTGGTTGCATGAAACAAAGGTCACCAGAATGACACTGTGACGTGGACTATTGTCTAAACTTAAGTTTATTGGTGGCATTTCACCCTGTTAATTTATTTTTATTCACCCTCACATCTCTCTGCTTTGAAGAAATTCAAGGCCACATTAAAAAAATAAAACATCCCGGTATACAAATACAGACCCACGACTATATTCATTGGCAATCTGCTCAAGTGTCTGTGGCCATGGCATGGTTTTTGACCCACTTTGGTACTTAAGTAGAGCTCAGGATGAGAGAGTTTAGACTTAAAGAATAGAAAGATGTAAACACTTTTGTCTGAACAAAAAATCAATCCGCAAAAAAAGTCCTACAGTAACCATGCTAGCTTCCCTCCATCTCCTCAGCCTTTCTTCTTCTTCTTTAGTTGTTTTTATTGTGGTTGTCGCTCCGGGGTTCAGCTCTGGTAAGTTTTCACAAGCAGCCACATCAGCAGCACAGTGATTAAGACGATTAGGAAGTTGATAGCCAGCTCCTTGGCCGAGCGGTCCATGGTGGCACCTCAAAGGAGGTGTGTGGCTCCTTCTTCTTCGGACCGATGTCCAGACCTGAGTGGTGTAGAGAGATACGAGCATTGACGTGAGTTAAGACTGCAAGATAATATGGCTTTAGATACTAGGAGTATGTGTGTTTCTGTGTGTCTAAAGTGACACGTGCTATGCATGCGTCGCATCTGTAATCATAGATTAGAGCGATCAGTCCCTTCTCAGGCAGGTTATTACATCTGTCCACAGTTAGTTAATAATGCACTGATACACACACCATCAGGGTACAAAGCACTGTAGGAAAAGGATGTTGATCCATGGGAAGCACATTCTTTTCCTGTTTCTTAGTTGTAAACTGCTGAACTTTTGAAAAATCGTTTCCAACGTCTACATTAATCTGCCGACAATTGACAACACTATTCAGAATGATGACACAAAATCAGAACTGTCAGTGAGTTGTTACCTTCCCTTTTCTGCCAGTGGCCTCACTTATCAAAAAAGACCAGGAGGAAGCAGTTGTTCTTATGCGTTCCAGTAGCACAGCTTTTCCCTTAATTATTATCTTGACCTCTGATGGCTTGTCTTCTTACTGGAAACGTCTCTATTGCGGCACTAGTTCTCTGTAGCATCTACAAGCATCTGCTCTTCCTGCCGTTGTCCAACTTTCTGCAGTTGCCAAGAGGCAGGGCCCACTCTTTAAGTAGCCACCCTCAGACTACCGCCCATGTTTCACATACACACAGACTGATGTCACGCACCCATTAACAACCAATAGAGGGGTGTTCTTTTCCAGTATCTCTTCCACTGGAGTTTTTCCCATCTATATCTATACAGAGTCTCTCTCGCTCACTCGCATGCGTGCACGCAACAACAAGGTAGGGACTCAGGGTTATTTATAAAACATTATAGCAGATACTAGGTGGATGACATTTGTTCCAAACACAATAATCACATAAGAATAACAGAGCAACCTCCCCGAAACGCAACACTTGAGACGTGTGGGATTTAAATGCAGCAGATGCCACAATTAATCATGCTGTCTGCCCACTTCATCACTTTATGCAACAAAATAAAAGGAAAGGTCACTTCTTTCCATAGAGTTAAGACAGTTTAGGTAGTTTGCCAGACAACGTCACTGCTTCCAGCTAAGAAATAGTCCTGCATCAGACTATGGGTTGCCATTCTCAAGAACGTGGGTCGTAACCTAAATATTGGCCAACCCAAGAGTGAAAGTGGAGGAAGAAAAGAGAAGTGGAAATTAAATTCCCACGGTGCTTATTAAAAATCATTTTACCAGCATTGCATGTGCCATGATAATAGGTATTAAATAAATATGTTATAATTTTTTAATTATGAGCTCCAGAAGTGCCTGTGGGACCGATTTTGTAACCCTCAGGCTTTGCACAAGCCCAACTAGCTGTTTCCCCCCTTCTTCCAGTCTTTACGCTAAGTCATGCCAACTCTTTGCTGGCTGTAGCATCGTATTTACTATACAGTCAGGAGATGTGTCTTGGCCAATAAGCAAACGAGCATATTTTCCAAAAAACTATTCCATTAAATAGAGGTTAATTATAAAGTGGTGATCTAGCTCTCATTTGTGGCTGTGTGACCCCATTGTGTTTTCACATTCTTCCTCCTCTGTGTTATGCCTGGCGCTAAGAGAGAGATTTTGACAGCTCACCATGGCAAATCTCTCAGTTCATCTAACACTTGACAGCTGCTTACAACAGTGTTATCTCTGCACTAGTGTTAAACCCCCTTGACACACACCTTCTCTCATAGACACAGAGGGGTCACAGCGGGACAAAGGGGTACATGAGCTCGGCTCTCTTGAACCTTTCCATCACAGGATTCCAAGATCATCCCCAGGGGATTTAACAGATCAAAACGGCTGCCATGTTATCAGCCCCCTTGCGCTGCCAGCATAGGACCAATAGCTATGTGACCCAGGGATTCCCATTGTCATGGAGAATCCAGCTCTGGTGTGATTGAATAAAGCGGGGCGAGGTGTGCAGGCATCTCTGTGGGGTGGAGCAACGGCCCAATCTGACAGCTGTGTGTGTGTGTGTGTGTGTGTGTGTGTGTGTGTGTGTGTCTAAGATAGAAAAGCGCTGGTAGGGTTACCCTCCAGATCAATGGAGTGACGACATAGGGGTGTCAACAAGGCCTCAGAGACACCATTCCACACATTCTGGTACACTGTGTGTGTGTGTGTGTGTGTGTGTGTGTGTGTGTGTGTGTGTGTGTACTTGTCGATGTGTGCATGCAATAAAACTACTGTTCATTATGTGAAAGCTAGTTGGTTACAATTTCATACTTGAAGGCCGTGAGTGTTATGTCAAAATAAAAATCCACAAGTGGACAAATCAATCCAAATCATCAATAATATTAATCTACAATAACTTTGCACTCACAAGTTTACAACTAACACACACTCTTGTATAGTAAATATAAGGCAAGAGCCAGGAGGCAATTAGCTTGTTAGCATCAAGACGGGAAGAAAGGGGTTTAAGGGCCGGCCCTAACCCTAACCAACCATAGAAGCACATTTGGAGCTCAAAACATTTGAGGCTATATCTCATTTTATCCATACAATAACAAAATGTGATGATAATGATAGTTGCAGTTTTGCTTCCAGTCTGTATGCTAAACTATGCTAATTGCTTATATTATCTTATTTAGGCCTACCTACTTCCGCTCAATTTTCATTTCCCTTCAGAAGTCATGAAATGAAGTACGATGTTCTGGTAGGACCAGGCTAAGCGTACCAAGCAAGTCCATTAAATAATTATGTTACACTGGAAGCAGGGCTGTCCAACATAATTTAAATCAACTAGTATCTTATCAGCTTATTGAAATAGCCAAAGTGTAGTGTATCCTGTGGTGTTAATCTTCACTCAGATTTTAGGCATACTCCTCTAATTTTCAAAGATCTGAATCTTGTATTATTATGATAATGAAGCAGTTTAGAAGATGTGCATTTGAGAAAAATGCATAAAATGTGCTATACATGGAAAGCTTTGCCCTAATGTCCTTTATACACTATAAGGAAGTGTCCTGCAGTCTGTCCAGCACATGATGCCACACATAGCTAACACTGAAAAAGTATTTAGCCCTCAGCTTTGCTCATTTCAAGTGTCTAAATCTTTTCCACTACAGCAGCAGTGATTGGAAGAGAGACAGGAATTTATCTTAGCCGATGGACATTCTGACAAAGAGATGAAACACGAAACAGATGAATCACCAAACACAATGTTCAGACCTGGTGACATCTTAGTCGGTTGAAATAGTGAACTTGTAGTTATCATATCTGTTGCCAAAGAACTGTAGCTGCGGTAACACTTTACAATAAGGTACACAAAATTGTAGTACCTACTGCATAGATATGTGTTACCTACTACATAGGTTTTTTTTGTGTTACCTACTACATAGGGTTTTTTTTTGTGCTATCTAACACATAGAGTTTTTTTTTGGTGTGTTACCTACTACATAAGTTTTTTTTTTCTGTGCTACCTAACACATAAGTTTTTTTTGTGTGCTGCCTAACACATAGGGTTTTTTCTGTGCTACCTAACATTCATTCCCTAAGATAAGTCAGGATGGTGAATCTTATGTTAGGTAGCACACAAAAAAACCTATGGAGTAGGCAGTGTTGCCACAGTTACTTTGAAAAAGTAATCCGATTACTGATTACTAGTTACTCCTTAAATAGTAACTTAGTTACTTTACTGATTACTTGATGTTAAAAGTAACTAAATTAGATTACAAGTTACTTTAAACGTTACTTTACAGGTTTTGAAACCCATATATCTCAATTTAAAACATGCACATATTAAGAATCATTGAAAATATATAAAATATAGCTTGTAGGCTAGTAGCCTATAGACATGCTGTTTTCAAAATAATAAAAATTATGGTTTAAACATTTTTATAAAAAAAAAAACGTTTGTCCCCCCATGAAAATAAATGCATTCCTCCAAAGTGCAAAGACAGTAGCAGTGTCTTTAAACTTAACGTGATTGGCCCTTCACTCTCATGCAATAATTTGACTTTTCTCTGCGATGTCTCATGTGTTGATAGACTGGGTGTGTGCGGCCACCGGTCGCCACGTGACTATACGTTTCCAAGTTTTAAACACTTCTATCTCTTCAACGTCACCGTACCCGAATCCTAAATATCCCCATAGCAGACGCTATATTTCATGGGGGGAGGGGACGTTTGTTTTGCGCCACAGTTCAGCTTAGACTCGGCCGTAATGCTGCTGCACACACACACACACACACACACAGACACACACACAGGCACACACACACTGCAGTGCATGTCAGAAACGAGGGGTTGTAGCACACACAAAAAAAACCCTATGTAGTAGATATGACCTGCATATCAGTAATATTTTCTTTTGAATTAAATTGGCCCTAAAAATGATCATCTAGCCAACATATTTAAGATGTTCCTGTTCCTGGAAAAAAGTAGTCATCAAACCTCTTGCAGAGTTCAGAATGATTTATTATTTATGTTACTGAATAAATAAACCTTGACACCCTGTGCAGTTTTGGCTGATATATTTCTGTGTAATCTTTCTCTAACAACTGTAGATCTACTTAAATTTTAAGTCCCTAGAGCAGTGAAGAACAGAATCACTATTTAAAAAGCAGGATCTGGTTTCTTTATCCCTCCACCTTCGTCATGTGGCCTCCAGCTAATTGGAATAGAAATATGGCGGCAACAGGAGTTTGGCCTCTGGCTACATGGCGTAGCATTTCAAACGGTGATGGCATGCCTCAGGGTACACAAGTGGTGCCACTCTAGTTCTCGTCATAACAAAGCATTTTTTTCTTCAGAGCATGGCTGATTTGTGAGGTGACAAATGCTGCCCTTGAGAACTGGCAAGGCAAATATCTTCCCTTATGTCATGTTCATAATACTAAAGTCACATTTCCACTAAGTAGAATGTTGTCAATTTTTCCCTCTCACATTTATTTCCAGGGTGCTCTTGAAAAAGAGGTAAAAGATTAACTTTGAATTCAACATAATTTGATAACATTTTGTAGGATTATCACACGGTGCACTAGATCAAAATGTCTGTGTTGTAAATATTAAGAAAATCTTTATCCTTCACTGGTTTCGGCCCAACAAATGCTGATTTGCATATACAAGAGTGAGGATTTTATTAGCCTGTTTATATAAAACAAGATGAAGAGAATTGCGATGTGTTCACACATTGAAAGGGCTAGCCATGATCTTTCCCTACCAGCTGTTGTTTTGTAGAGCAAACTGAGAGCGCTGTTAGGACAACCAAGGGTTCCCACTAGCCGGCAGCTCAGCCTGACACAGAATTACTGTGATGACTGAGGACAGGTGAGGACTTCAATACACAACACACCCGTGTTTCAAAGCTCATACACAGATGCACACGCACAAATGTCTCATTCTCACAATCACACACGCATGCTGGAACACAGGCTCAGGTCCAGAGGGGCTGTAGAGTCATTAATCTGGCTGTTGAGGTATTCATATGCGGGATCCAAGCTACTTGGCTTCTATGAGGATGGAGGCAGACAGGCAGGCACTGCACCAAAGACAAAACAACAGACACAATTTAGCAACATGCCTGACCATGAATGACTGCTTGTGTCCCATCAGCATCTGTTCTGATATGTAAGATATCGAAAAAGGACGCATAAGAAGTAAGCCAGCCAGCCCATTGAAATAATGCTTTTTCATTCCTGGGTAATGCGAGATTATCCTCAATTGCCTGATTTTAAGTGGGTTCTGGTGATGGACGAATGAAACTGGAATGAGGAACAGTCTCCCCAGGATAGTCACCCTATACACTTACACATTTGTATCTCGTAGTATCAAGTGGGGAGAGCCTATGGAGCATTTTTTGTCTGTCTTTTGTTGGGAGATTAGGAAGGAATGCAGCATGGATTTTCCATCAGGGTTCAGGTCCACTGTGATGAAGCCACAGGGTAAAAACACAGGATGACAGTAAGGCTCTGATACCAACAGACGAGTAGTTTAGAGGAAAGAGGAGAAGTGAAGGACCACATACACACACATATTTTTTTTTTAAATAAACTACATACCAAAGCAGAACATTATGTACCTGCTAACACTAGAACTAAATGGCAGTACCCATGGGATAAAAAAAGATCACAAAGTATTACAATATCCCCAGACACACTACTGAATAGCAAAGATAATCTTGCTTTTCTTAGATTTGGTGCAATTAATTGCTGCAGCACATTGCACCAATACAGTTGATTTAATTGTGCTTTTGCTGCTACAAAATCGTTGCTCTGCCCTTTGGGACAGATAAAGAACAAATAGTAGTCTGATTTTAGCAAGGCTATTCAGGTAAGCAGGATTTATTAAGAAATGACAATTACCCAAAAAGTTAAAAATTGTATAAAAAAATGTAAATAAAAAAAAGGTTAGCGGACAAACTGACTTGAATCCAATTCAGAATCTGTGGAGGGAGCTAAAGTTCAGGGTGATGGTGGCAGTGAGACCCTCCAACCTGAAAGAGTTGGAGCTAATTGCTAAGATGAAAGGGCAAATATAAATAATAAAAATACCAGTGGAGACATGCAAAAAGCTGGCCAGCAAGTGTTTGATTGCTGTAATAGCCAATAAGGGCTTTTCTATTGATTATTGAGGAGGGTATGAATAATTTTGGACATGCCACTTTTTGTTCAAAGGTAAATAAAGGCTGAAAAATATTTTTCCACAATGATGCCTCTTGTACATCGTCTTAGTATCTTCTGGGAGAAGCCTGTGTCATTTCCAATCAAGAAAAAACTTGCTGGTTGAATACAAGTAAGTTTAAGTCAACATTTGCCAGGGGTATGAATCATTTTGGGCTTGACTGTAAGTGCAAAAAAGTGGGATAAAGTAATATAGCCATTTTAATGATTTCAGTTTGACCACTATTTGTGAGAAACAGGCTGGCTTTAAAAATAAAAGAAAGTAAAATAGATGTTTGGTTTTTCGGCTTATTTAGCTATTTATTTATTGGTACATCACCAGGAACCATCGCTGTTTAATGCTTGTTGTTGCACCCGGACGACATAATGTGACGTACCATGGACGCCAGAGTGGAAAGCGACGTGAAGACTATCAGGAGGAGTAAAGAGGACAAGAAAGTCCTTCGTAAACAGCTCAAAGCCAGTCACACTTTGCTCAAACATGATGGCATCAGCACGGCGTCGCAGCCCACCAAGGTAACCGCAAGAAGACACGTATAGCTGTCAACTACTATGGTCAACTAACATGGACCCTCTACTATCTCTCTATAAATAAATAAAACAAGGATGAAACAATATTCAAATTTGATTTTCAGGTCATGTGAGTTTAATAAAGAACATATATTAATAGCTGGCAAAATACCTGTGTAATTATCAGGTATTGCTAAAATATTAGCTTTAATTCACCTAGCTCGATCATTGTATATGGCAGCAGTTGAAGCATTGTAGGGGACACTTTTTAAGTATCTATAGCCTACCAACCTGAAATGATTGTGTTATGACAGGATGTGTGTCTGCACTCTGCTAACACAAGTCTGGCTCCGCTGCTATAAGACCTGTAAGTCAGAAATGCACAAGTCTGTCGTGAAATATATCAGCATCTCTGGTGCAAGTGGGATTAGGCAATTCAATAGCCTATCAGAAGACACAATATTTAAGATGTCCTCTAACTCAGATATGTCATTGTCATGTACACAGCTGATTACATACACTGTTTTGTCAATTATATGGTCAGTAAAGCAGTATTGTTACAATAAACTTGTAGTTTAGTTAGTTTTTAATTATCAATAACATGAAGTGAAGCTTCTTCAGGACCAAATTACAAAAACCTAAGTGAAACATAAAACTGTTTTTCTTGAAATGGTCTGTATATGAAACCATCTAGACATCTCCTCTGCAGAGTCTGGTGGTGGCCAATGGCGGCCTGGGGAACGGTGTCAGTCGGGAGGAGCTGTCTGCAGCGCTGATGGAGATGGGGGAGCTGGAGACTCTGATCATGCAGCCTCACAAGCCCTACGCTTTCGTCACATATAGGTAACAGGTGCCAAAGTTATCTTTGTAGTTTAAACTTCCAGTGCCGACTCTTACGTTTTTTTCATTTGGTTTGGTCTGGTCATTGTCGTGTCTATCTTTCTTTGCAGTTCTGAAGAGAGCGCTCGGAGAGCTCAGGTCCAGCTCAACGGTGAGAAGCTGCTTTGTGGAGATAACAGCGTAACCCTCTACCTCAGTTTTGTCGACTCAGGTACGAGAACAGTTAGAGTGGTTTGAAGCATTGTTTATGTTACTACTATATAAACAGTGAAATGTATCCTTCCTGTGTGTTTTGTTCATGTTTGTTTTGCAGTGAGCTGTAGAGAGGAGGCTTCCGTTCCTTTGCCAGAGGGACTAGTCTTGGTGGAGGATTTTGTGTCTCAGGAGGAGGAGGCCCTGTTGCTCGCTGCCATCGACTGGTCATCTACTGAAGATGACATTACGGGTCAGTGGCTGCATCATGTTTTAATTTAATTCTTCTGCATAGATACACTAGCATGGAATCACATTAAGAATCTGAAATACTTTGTTTTAATCCCAAGGGGGAAATAGTGGACACTGTTGACAAGTGGACACTGACACTGACACACACACACACACACACACACACACACACACACACACACACACACACACACACACACACACACAGTACATTGCACAAGTGCCTTGCACTATTTTTTTACTATTTATATTTTGTGTTTGAGTGTATACTTGGATGCTGCTAAAAATTCACTTGTGCCCTGCACTATTTTTTAATAATTATTACTATTTCTCCCACTTGTATTGTATTTCTGCAATTGTGAAAAATTGCACAAGTCATTTGATTATTGAATAGATAATACATACAGCCATATGAGATTGCATACAGTCCTAATGAATCATGATTACTTGTCTTTAAGTCTGTGTCATTTAAATGTATAAAGTACTGTTTGATAATATAATTCAGGAAATTTAACCAATATTTGCTATCTCCACTCTAACGCCTTATAGCTCAGAAAGCTCTAAAGCACAGGAGAGTCAAACATTATGGCTTTGAATTTCGCTACGACAACAACAACGTGGATAAGGACAAGCCGCTACCTGCAGGTAATGTCGCCATTTTTTTCTCTCTTCCAATCATGGTTTTGTTTTTTCTCGTGTTAACAGAGGAGCTAATGAGTAAGTGTGTGTTTGTCTCCAGGTATTCCTCAGGAGTGTCTACCCGTTCTGGAGCGCTGTGTGAAGAACGAGCACATCGAAGTCATGCCAGACCAGCTGACCGTCAACCAGTATGAGTCTGGACAGGGTGAGTTGGTGAAGTCACCTCTCTAAACTGTCCTTGGATCCCACACAGCTTAGGGATAATTGAATGCTGCATCATACGTCTTTATAGGGAACCATTGAGGCAACGTAAACACAGTGGACCATGTATGGGCAAAACTGACCGCAAGTCAACACTCAAGATGTAGCGTGATTTAAACTATTAAACTGTTTATACACTTGAACAAAAATATATATTTTTTTAAAACCGAGGCTGGGTTTAGGAATCAATATATTGGTGGAATAGCTGATTCTCGGCATTATCGATCATGCTTCATCAATGCGATGTTAAGCTTAATTTGGTCTGCCGCAGAACTTTAGGAAAAATGTTGCTTATTATTTATTTCAGAGGCTGCAGCTACACTATGTGAGGAGAGAAAATAAAAGTAGTAATTACTAATCTCTGGTTACCAAAACAAAATATGACAAAAATATAAGCACGTCCATCCATAGATTATTATTGACCTATACCACAAGGTGGCAGCAGAATCATTTCAACATGCATCGATGAGGGCTGGTGAAAAGGTTTTTTCGCTACTTATTATTAGATAAGATAACAGCATTGACAAAGCTTTTAGTACTGTACTGAGGATTTCATTCATTATACTTGCTCTTCAAGCTCTTAAGCAAAGTCAAATGTATTATTAAATTGACAGAATAATTTCACACAAACAGGTTGAACACAATCCAATTTGAAAATCTTTTGACTGGGGTTACTACTGGTATTTTGATTCAGAATGGTCTTTTGAAATATCTTCCAGGTATTCCTCCTCACGTGGACACTCACTCTGCCTTTGAGGACACCATCATGTCACTGAGCCTGGGGGCACAGGTAAAGAGTCAGTCCATCATTTTGTGCTTTTGAAACAATTTTCTCAAACTCGAGCTCACACAGAAGAAGCCGACCCAGAGAAAAATACTCAACGCGCAGAACTGTGGTTTGGCAATTTAACTGTGAGCTTGTGCCACCAATCACCTTTAGCACCAGTGGCACTCAAGGTGCAATCAGAAGTAATTAGAAGTTATGCAATCAAGGATAAAGAGTTCTGGTCGAAAGAGAACGATTTTCACGTGTTGGAGTGAAAGGACAGGGACAGCTTTTTCAAATACTATTTATACAGTGTGTAGTTAACAGCTCTTTTGTCACAGTGTCTCACATATTTTTTGGGTGTTGCTACATCCTTATTTATTTATTTGTTTATTTGATAGGGACAAAGCACATTAATTAAAGGTAGGGTTAGCAATTCTAGAGAATGTTTGTTGACTGCACTGTGTGTGCGCTGTTAAAAAATCTGGTGTTTATACAGAGCTTAGGCTCTTTAAACTGGTATTTAAACAAAGGGAATGTAATTAAAGCGGGCCCGATTACACTCGAAAACACTTGATTTTTTTCAACACACACACACACACGCACGCATAGATTGTGTGTGAGGAGATATTCATTGATTTTGACAAAAAGTGATCTGTCAAGACAAAGATCTGTTCTCCAGAATCGCTTACCCCACCTTTAACACCAGTATGCCAAAATGCTAATTTACATCTGTAGTCCATACGCCGGTGACAAAAAAAGAAACATTAGAAGTTGAAGTGACAATCCAAAGATACACAATTTGAAGGAGAACATACATTGTACTTTATGTCAGGTCAGTCAGCCTGTATTCCAGGTGTGACTTTGTGGTGTGACCTTGGTGGTGTTGGGATGCTGGACCAGTCTCTGCAGGGGGACTGCTGCAGGTGAACCCCCCATCTGTTCTCTGCTTGTCTGAAAGCAGGGAACTATTAGCGATCAGCTGTCATCTGTCACAGCATCTGTTACAAACACACACAAAGACTGACAGATGGTGTGTGTGTGTGTGAGAGTGTGAGTGAGTGTAAGTGAGTAAGTGAGAGAGAATGATGAGAAGTCTTGCAGTGAAGTGTACCCCCATCAATTTATTTTGGACGTTACATTCCACCGGTTTCAAGACGCCTTGAAGATCTTATCATTTACTGGTGCTGCATGTACAGTACATGGCTTTCTCACAATCATACACAAACACTGATCAGTCTTTCTCCCTCTTGCACGCACGCACACACACACACACACACACACACACACACACACACACACACACACACACACACACACACACACACACCTCCGCTACTTCACCAAATCCAATTTTCCTGCTGTCAGAAGTTGGAGAGATGCAGTCTGAAATTGTGTAGATGTAATTTCCCAGTAGAGCTCATGCTGTTATGCACTGTAAGGAAACATTAGGATCAAACACCAATGATGCTCCTGCTGGTTATTGGTTAGAGAGTGTGTATGTGTATCTGTTTTTTTTCCCCTTCGGGTGACGTCACTGTCGAGTGAAAGCTTAAGAGGTTTCTTTCATGCATTTTAAGATGTTTTTATTTTATTTTCATTTGTGCTGTTACAGGTCTGTACAGCTGAATCATAATTGTTAGTTTTTATGAGATACCATTTGCTGCCTGACAGGCTGTTAAACCAGCATGAATAATATCTATGAATACTCAATTCGATACATAACTATTGGATCATTGAAGTGCCTGTGTGTTAGTTTCCACAACAAAGATCCAATGTTTTTTTTCTGCATTTTACTATGCTCAATGAAAAAAAAAATGTTGTAGTCAAAACCCTTTGCAGTGTTTTGTTTAGTTATAACCCAAACCGCTGTGTGCAACAACATGGCTGTTGACTGAAATATAAGAGGTGATGAAATTTGAATGAAATCAGCCGACATCCTATAAAAGTAAACAAGACTGAGAATTCAATTTATTTATTTTTTCCAGACGGTGATGGAGTTCCGTCATCCCGATGGTCGTCTGGTTGCCGTGGTGTTGCCTGTCCGGAGCCTCCTGGTGATGAAGGGAGAGAGCAGATACATCTGGACACATGGGTGAGCTGGACCGTTGAGTCAGTCATTTTATATTAACATGAGCTTCATGAGGAGTGACACTTCTTTTATTTTCTCTATTCCATTGTAATACAACACAGATATCATGAATTTACTGTCCTTTTTTTATGGGCTTCAAACAATAGTTTTGTCCATGAACTTTTTTTTTTCTTTTACCTTCACACATTGACAGTTTGTGTATGATAATCAACCACGACTATTGCTTATCTCCTTTTAGGATTACTCCTCGCAAGTTTGACACTGTTCCGGCCTGTGACCTGCAGTCCCATGCTCGTGACCTCGGGGCCAGCAGCAATCTCACTCTGATTAAGAGGGGCACCCGTACCTCTTACACTTTCCGCAAGATCAGACACGAGCCCTGCCGCTGTGGTGAGACTCTTGCCAGGTCAAAATAAATGGTAGATGCGTTTGTTAAACAAAAGTTGCATTAAACAGCACGTGAATAGCTCAGTAGCTAACACAGCTGACTTTGGTATGGGAAATCAAGGATTGATTCCAGGGTAGGGGCAAATACAGTTAGGGGTCCTTTGGCAAGATCCTTAATTGCCTACCTCCGGTTGTAGGTCATTTTGGAAAAAAGTGTCTGCTAAATAACATTTACTGCAAAGTAATGTTGCAAAGCGACACATGAACTACAGTTTGATGGACACATTCACCACATCCCACTCTTTCTCTCTCTCTCTCTCTCTCCAGCCTTCCCCTGTGCTTGTGACAGTCAGGGAGCCTCCTCAGTGCCTTGTGCCGCTCCTACGCCCCCTCCGGCCTCCTTACCCCGTTGCCATGCCGACGCGGCCCTGCTTGAGGAGGAGTACGTGCACCGGGTGTACGACGCCATCGCCTCCCACTTCAGCAGCACGCGTCACTCCCCCTGGCCTCGCGTCTGCAGCTTCCTGTGCTCGCTCGCCCCCGCCAGCGTGCTAGCCGATGTGGGCTGTGGCAACGGGAAATACCTGGGCGTCAACACAGAGGCCGTCGCAGTGAGTGTCATATAGATAACTTTAACCTCTTTTCTATGTCTCTGAGTTAGGGGCGTGCATGTGTAAATCATAACTTTAAAGAGGACCTATTATACTACTTTTCTGGTCTTAATTTCTTGTTAAACACTGCTATAGAGCAACCTGACACGAATCACATCACAAGAAACTATGTAGATTTTCGGGAAGCTCTTTCTCTTATTTTGGCGATCCAGCATGCCTGTGCTTCGGCCATCTCCGCTCCCTCCGCCTGTGCTTCGGCCATCTCCGCTCCCCCCGCCCCCTTCTGCAAACCCCACTCCGTTGTGATTGGTTACCTTCCTTCCGGAACACTTTCAGTGGCGGGAAGCGCGAGCATGGACCTATAAGGGCGCGAGGCAGACGCGAACAGGGAAGTGACAGCATTACTATACATGGAAACATCCGCGTGGTGACGACACCAAGTTACATGCGACGTCACGAAGTTACAAAGCCTCAAACCGCTTTGAACACGTGACTATGGTTAAGCATGACTATAAATCATCATAACAACGTTTATAGGTCATAAAAGTCAAAAAGCATCATAGGTCCTCTTTAAGAAAAATTGAAACCCTTTTTTTACTCAATTTGGAGATGATAAAACGCTAGTCTGCAGAATCCATCTGCCCCGTTTAGTGTGTGTGTGTGTGTGTGTCTGTGTGTGTAAAATTGTAAACGTTCACACCCCTACTCTGAGTTATGTACAATTAAGCCTCTGCATCTCTACATAAAGACTGGAAACAGGAGGAAAACACCTCTAAATAAAGCCTTCGTTGTAAGATATAGGTTTGAAAAATATTATTTGTGTCGCGTGTATATAAAGGCGTTCATACATACGCTTTTTACCCAGTGCTTCTTGCATTAGAAAAAAGGGCCTTTAATCCACCAACACTGAAAGGGCAGGCATTGCACAAGACAAAGCAAAGGTCACAGCCTCTGTGCTCAACGTTCCACATGAATGTAAAATGAAAAAGAGTAGCTGGTGTCGAATTACAGTGTTGCTTCACCATAAGCTCTCCTGTGCACCACAGAGAAGTCAGTGAGAAAGCATAGGTTTGTCATCTTTACATTTTCCTTGGGCAAAGAGCTGCTGTTTACTTATTTACCCTCTGAGCCGTGAGTTGGACGGGGCATGTTTGTATTGCTCTGGTACCACCGCCAGTCGTGTTGTTTATTCTGATTTCTGCCGGTCGTCATTGTCTGAATAAGCTCAGTTTCCATGGCAATATCCAAAAATGTTTATGTTTATGTATGCATGCACACCAAGAAACTGTTAACCCTCCCGGTTTTTATAGAAATGCAGACACTTGACCCCTCTGTGTGTCTGCATGTCAGGAACGGATGTAGCTGTTTGTACGATTTCCAAATAACGCTTAACGACCAGGGGCCGTATTCACAAAACATTTTATCTTAGCGCTAAGAGTACTCCTAAGGAGCACTAAAAGTTCTTAGTAAGGAGTAATTTCTTAAAACCTATTCACAAAGCTGATAAGACCAACTTTTACTAAGGAATGGGAGGGACTCCTGAGCTAAGACTAGAGGGCGGTGTTGACCCTGTTGCTATGGATGATGTCATGTTCATACCTTCTATGCCCACAGTGATTGGCTGAGAGGGAATGAGAGCTAAGAGTGAATTTATGATGGAAACACTGTGGGAGATATCCATATCGTGTCGCTGTATTAAAGTAAAGAGTTTTTATATACAATTAATGACAAGTGACACTGATTTAACATGAAACCAAGATACTGCAGGGTTTCCCACACATTTGTTCACAATTAACCTACAATAGCGCCACATAGGTCTATTAATTTTAAATTTTACAATGATTTGAATCGGAAAAATATCCTCATTGAACAGCTGCATGCCATGCACTCTCACTGTATTTCTCTCAATGGCGGACTATGCAGAGAGCGACAAACCAGGAAATTCACAATTTAGAAACAACAGCCGGCGAAATCGTAAGGTACATGCGGAAGGAAAAAGGCGAGACGCGCAACTATACAGTAGCGGATCTGTGGAACGGAGGAGATGCTGCGAAGCACCACATATAGGCCTACTCTAGTAGGAAATTAAACCCAAACGTGACACCAACAGTAACTTTCAGTGCATCATAAACCCAAAGCAACTGGAGGAAAATTAACTTAATAAATATTTTTTTATAACAATATAATAAATATAAATGTGTCTATACTTTCTAAATATAGCTTTACTAAGATCATTAAACCCTTACAGCTATTAAAGGTACCTTTTATAAAGCTCACTAGCATTAAATCTCTCCAAAACACCATCAAATGGTTGTCTGTGATTTACTCTTAGTGACTTAGGAGTCCTCTCGAGGACTCCTAGCTTTTTATAGATTTAGGAGCTAGTTTTAGCGCTAAAATGTTTTGTGAATTACACTTATCTTAAAAAGTTAGGAGTCCTAAAATTAGGAGTGAAAAGCCCCTTATTTTTGAGAGTTACTCCTAAATCAGCACGTTAGGACCTACTCTTAGCCTTAAAATGTTTTGTGAATACGGCCCCAGGTCTCCTTTTGGATGAGCTCATATGAATCTTGATTGAATTGCTCCCCGAGAAAATTATCATTACAGTCATCCAATCCCCTCACACTCTATGTTTGCCTACTTTTGCTACATTTTTCTGTTTTCCTAATTGTGTGTACTAAATTTCTATCCCTACAACCTTCTTTTATGTTTGTGAATTTTCTTTTAAAGCCTGGGTGTGTGTTTCTGTGTGTGGTCTCTTTTCAGGTTGGTTGTGACCGTAGCAGCGCTCTTGTCCAAATATGTGCAGAGAAGGGTTTCCAGGCGTTTGTGTCCGACGCTCTCAGTGTCCCTCTCCGAACAGCCTCCTGTGATGCCTGTATCTCTATAGCGGTCATCCACCACTTTTCCACACAGGTATGCTGTGTACAACACACGCACACACGCACGCACGCACACACACACGCAGTGCTGCATTGATGTACAGCCTTTTAGTGGGCTACTCCTATTGCCTGTATTTCACTTATGTATTTTTTGGTTTTTGTGTCTGTTTTTATTGTATGTATTTTACTCATGTGTCCTTGATAAGTAATTTATAACCTAGGTACTGAAAGCTGCTATTTGAATTAAATTGTACTTACTCACTTACTTACAAACTGCAGATCCAAGTGTGGGACAAATCCCAAATTCACCAATTCCCAAGTTTGTACTTTCGAAAGGCCCAGGAACAGTTGGGACACAGTCACTAGTAGATATTTGGTGACACTGAAATTCTAGTTTTATCCTTGAGATAGAAGATTTACTAAATTTGGCATTAGTGTTTTTTTTCTAAATTGAAATTTGTGAGGGAAATTCTTGTCAGATTCACTTTTCCACCTTTGTAGTAGGGATGTTAAATGACTCATTATTTGCGTGTCGACGTGTCGGAGGCATGAAACGACAAATCGATCGATTTACTGTGCCATTTAAAAAAAATAAAAAAAATAAAAGAAACTAACGGAGGAGAGCGGCTCACTGTACAGTCCCTTCAGTTGCGCTGTCAGCTTGCCGACATGCCTCTGTGTATTTAGACTTGAGACATACAAACAGATCGCGGAAGCCGTTCCTGTTGTTGAGATAGGCAAGAATATTGCAACTTTTCATTGTACATATCTTGTTCTTAGGAGAATGTGAAATGTATATTTCTTGTTTTCGTAGGGAAAAGTAGGATATTTTCAATAAGACAGGCAAGGTAACAAGTGACCTTTAATATTAAGGTAGAATCACTAAAAGTGTTGTATTCAAGTGTTGTATTTTTACCCTGAAATATATACATAATTGTGAATTCATAAGGCCTCTCTGAAAAGGCATGCCTGGGCTTGTCCTGGGACAGGTCAGGGGTGAGAGAGACAAGGGGGGCAGTGGGTCCTTGAGCTGGACACACACACCCTCATCTTTACCCCCACCCTCTCTCCTCCTAATACACACACCCACTCTCTCTGTCTTCAGACTATTTAAGGCCAGGGTTTTGAGCAAGAGAGGCTGCGGCTGGTTTTTGGGGAAGTCTTGACTGTACCACTTTTTTGTTCTTTCAGCATGGACGAAAGACTTAGAAGAAAAACTCGAAAGAAAAACTGAATCTTTTTGAGTGCAAAATACTTAGAAAAATTGAGGGCAGTTATTTTTTCTTTTTAAGAAGGGGAAGAAGCTCTGAGCCAATTCTTCTTTTTTCTGAGAAGTTTGGTAAGGAAACATTTGGGTTACTAAAAAGAATTAATTGATGAACCAGGTTTGTGGAATGGCATCGAGTTGAGGTTTTAGACTGTTGAACCAACTTTTCCTGACTATTTGTGTTGCAAAATCACCATTGTTATAAGGATTTGAAGAAATTCAAATTTATATTACTTTGGTGAAAGCTCGACCATTTACTCAAGGATATTTAAAGTTGTGTAGACAGTGGACAAGCTTTGAAAAACCTGAAGATGAGAATACTCCTAATCTCTTGTGGATCAACCAAATAGACTGTTGAACCAACTTTTCCTGACTATTTGTGTTGCAAAATCACCATTGTTATAAGGATTTGAAGAAATTCAAATTTATATGACTTCGGTGAAAGCTCGACCATTTACTCATGGATATTTAAAGTTGTGTAGACAGTGGACAAGCTTTGAAATTGGAGAACTAATGAACTAAATTCAATGTGAACAAAATACATAAAACAAATGAGTTAATTCTTATACTTCTCTACATATATTAACCACATTAATGGGAGTGTAGGTACTTATTTTCCTTCCTTTCATTTTATTTCATCTTTTCTTTCTATATTGTGAACGTATAATCTTTTTATATCGGTTGAATAAAATTTCTTGAAAACGTTATAAATCCTTGACCTGAGTTTTTAGTTTAGAGTTGGGAACAAGGACCTAATTAGGGTTTTTTCTTTAAAGAGATCGCGGCGCCTCTGAGGTAAGCAATTCAAACCTGCACTACGGCAACACCACTGATAATTAAAGCTACTACGAGTAAGTCGGCACGTTGGCGACACCTTTGAACAAAAGTGGTAGTATTATTACGACGCCAGCTGTCGTGAAGCTGTTTTCTAGCTCGTGCGGGCGTGCAAGATTCAAATAATCAGGAAGCAATATGGTGCGTGTCCGTGTGTTGAAAGTGTGAGGGCACTGGACTCTTTTCGGCTCCGTGAGTCTGTGGGTGACACAGCATCAACTAATGCCAGTAAGTGCTAAACACACCTGATTGCAATGAGTTGATGCATTGTCACCTCTCACGGAGCTGAACGAGTCCCCGTGTCCTCACACAAAGCGAATGAACGAGAGATGGGAGTTAGTTAGTATGGATCACGATGAGGTAATGTGTTTATGTTGTAAATAATGACTATTTCAGATGAATAATGGTCATCTGATGATGCTGGTGAGGCAAAGTAAACTTTGTTTTAGTAGGCTACCGCTCATTCATTTAGGAGTAAACACTGCAGTCTAGGTTCGCTGCGTGAAATTGTATATACGTTGCTTGGCAACGCCCTCCCGCCCGACTATCACTCTCCCTTTTAGCTTTTCTTCATTGCATTTTCTTTTTTTTCTTTTATGGTTCAGCCCCGTTATCAGTCATTATGACGACAAACAACTGTCTCAAACAAGGCTCCCGCTCCCCTTCCCTCACCTGGAGTGATAGGCTTCTCAAATCGCGTTCCTGCGCCACACTGAAATCTGTGACCAATACGGATATGTGACCATAGAGCATGCACGTGTGAACCGAAAATCGGACTGGGTGTACGACCAGATCAAATGCAGTAATAAAAACTATATAAAAACGTCTTTCTTTGCACTGATGGTCTCGTTTGCTGTTAAAGGTAATTTATGATTATGAGAGGAAACATGAGGCTGTTTAAAAGATATTTAAAAGTTACTCGTTGCCGCTTTAAGGATACACATCCCATAGCACACTCCTTGAAATAGGAGGTAATTGCATTTATCTACTGGCCTAGCTCATCCAGGTGTATGAACTTAGTGAGGACTTAACGGTAGTCTTCTGAAGTCAGGGGTAATGTAAGGTATTCATCCACCAGAATAATTAAAACCTATTATCTAATCTCCTCCTTTCTAAAAACTTATCTAGGAAAAAGGTCTGAAATCTGGACTTAACCTAGGATAAATTAGAAGAGACAATTGTATGTGTCATTAGGGGACAACACAGGGGGAGATCTGGAGATAGGCAGGAGTCAAAGGGTCACATGCTTTAAACCAGAGCCTTTAAGGTATTAAAAGGTGTGAAGGTTTTTGGTGAAAAGTAAAACCTTTTGGGAATTGTGTGAATCGGCTTTGGTCCTTCTTTCCACGTTGAAGGATGATGGTCAATGAACACATAAACTTTATAGTGGAACAGGTTTATTCAAGGAACAAATAGACTTGGCGGGCTATATATACACGGAAACGTCCTGATATTAATTCAAGGGTGTTTAATCTGGTGAAGGGAATACCGGCATATTCATTACTGTAGACAACGTTAACGGGCAGGATACCCCCGGTTATCATTTTATCCATCAAACCACAGAGAGCTTTTTCTGAGCGGCGACTCGCTCGCTCATACTTGCGAGCTCTCCCGGTGATAGTCACCGTCACAGCGCTACTCGCTGCTTTGTCCGGGCGGAGGGTTTGTGCGAAGGTGATTTAACATCACGGTCGTAGACGAATGCTATAACTTTATGCTGCATATGTTGCACTGCACTGTTGACCCACACTGGACATTTAATGCACATTGCAGAAATGAAGCGCCTGCAGTGCGCTCGTGACCACACGTGAACTCTCAAAACGGACGTCTCCCATGTCCCCAAAACATCTAATAAAGTAAAACTCCCGATTTACCGATTTCTATTTTTAGAGTCGTCTTGAGCACGAGTCGACAATCGAGCCGAGAATCGACACATTGTTCACATCCCTACTTTGTAGTCTCTTTTCCAACATTGTGTGTGTTCGTGTGTGTGTTGCAGGAACGTCGGCTGGCAGCGGTGAGGGAGCTAGTGAGACTTTTGAGGCCTGGAGGGCGAGCGCTCATCTACGTTTGGGCTTTTGAACAAGAGCACAACAAGCAGAGGTCCAAATACCTCAAAGAGCAGAACAGAGAGAATCACGACAGCCACAGCCCCCCTAACAAGACACCTGAAGACAGCCAGGAGGAGCCTCGCGGGAAACTGAGAATCGATACCGGCAGGCATTTAGAAGACGTCTTCGGCGCTGTAGACAAACCACAAGATGGCCAACTTAGTGTGCACACCAACCGAACAGCCTTTAACACCCAGGACCTCTTGGTTCCCTGGCATCTGAAAGAGGGGAAAAGAAGAGAGGAGGGGGAAGAATCCGGAGAAGGTAAGAAGAAGGATACACGAAAAGACAGGTCTAAAAAGACTTCAGGGAGCTCCTGCTCAGCCATACCCAGTTCTACAACTAGATTAGAGCGCAACCCTGACCAACCCAATCCAGGTTTTGAGTCCAACATGTCTTCTTCTGGATCAAGTCAAGATGCTACTCTGGCCTCAGCTCCAGCGCCTGTCTTTCACCGCTATTACCACGTATTCCAGCAGGGGGAGCTGGAGCAGCTGTGTTGTCAGGTGGACGGAGTCAACGTGCAGAGTAGCTACCACGACCAGGGAAACTGGTGTGTTATTTTAGAGAAGGACTTGGGAGAGATAAACTCACTCTCATCATTTAGAATAATTCAGCAACAAATACATATTTGAACAAGAAAGTTGTTGCATTGTAAAGAAAGCCTTAAGCAAAGGATCCATTTTATTTTGTTTAAATGCAAAAGAGAAAAAGTGTACTCAAATAAATGTGAAGATTTCTACAAAATGTCTGCCTTTGTTGTGCCCCTACTTGTTGCATCATTTCCTGACAGTGGATTAACTCGGCGTATTAAAGGGTAAAATAAAAGCAACTAACTGAAACGATTTAGTTGGAGGAGGACGTTATGAAGCGCAGATTATTTGGCTGCTTCTGAGAAACCCAGTGATGGAGACAAGGCTCTACACACAGTGAATAGACTGTGCTTCAGCCCACCAACTATAATCTTTCCCTCCCCCTGTCTTTGACACCAGATTCTGCTCTGAATTCACTGAGCTGTAACTAAGCTGTTAACGGTGTGTGCCTGACCTTTTCAAGTGAAAGGGCCACAGTCTTACGTGGCGTTTTAAGATGTGGGGGATTTGTTCACAATCTGGATGCAGAATATACACATATCTTTATATTTTTAAGAATAGACAGACTTCTATTGAGAAACAGTTTAATACTTTGATTAAATTCGGAATTGGTAATGTAGGAACAATAAAGTATATTTTCTTCACTCTTTCTTTCTTGCACTTGCACACGTACTCACATTATATCCTGTTTACAAGACTTGTTTTACCAGACGTCTGTAAAGGCATGGTGAATTGTAGAGTAATAGGCAGGGGTGTAAAGTAGCGAATTACATTTACTCGCGTTCCTGTAATTGAGTAGTTTTTTCGTGTACTTGTAATTTTTTAAGTGATTTTTAAAACCTATACTTTTACTTTTACTTTGAGTATGTTTATTGTGAAGTATTGTACTTCGCTACATTTTATATCACCTGCGTTACTGAGTAAAAAAATAGTTAGGCTAAAGGAGAGAAAAGAAAAGAAATATCGCGGGGGGCTTTTATTTTTACGGCACAATACCGGAAACTAACACAGTGAATGATCGACAGGAGGAGAGAACACATTGCGACTAAATGATAACAACAAACATTGCTTCCCTCTATCATTAAAAGAAAATAATCCTAGTTAAACTATCATTGTACCGCACGTGAAGACGTGAAGGCTTTCAAATGCAGCAAACCTTTCATCCAGCCGTGCGATCGGCCCCTCCCTCACCTGATAGTTTAGCTTTCAGCTTAACAGTGCAGAGTAGGATGGAGATGGTGCGTGTAGCCGGGAGCTTTGAAAAACTTCCAGGAGACGGCAGAAAGTCAGCCTTTGGTCGAGAAGAAAGGTAAAAGTAATAGACTAAAATAATGTGCAAGATATGTTACGCGCGGACACGCGAGTCAGATGACATGCGCGACCGTGAGAGAGAGAGAAAAAAAGCCATATGCGACCCAGCTGCACCTCAAAACATCACGACCAATTAATGTACTCACTTTAATTCAAATCCAAGTGGTCTATGACCAAGCAATAAAGGAATAAAAAACACAGGAGTTTAAAGCTCCTTGACTCTTGCCACCACAACAGTCATCAATTAAGAACACTGTAGCCTACAATGCAACTTGCTTATCCAGCCAGCTGCTTCATGAGATATAAATAAAATATGCCCTCACATTCCTGCTAGCAAAAGACGTGCCCTATTAACAAAATTTGCAACGGTTTATTTTGATTTTGACACTTATTTTATTTAATTATTAAAAATATGTTTTACTTAGGCTATTTGCATTTTCCTTGTTTTCAGTTCAATTAGGATATGTTTAAAGTCCAAAGTCATGGTTTCAAATGTTAAATAAGTGCATGCTGCAGTTCTTAAATCAATGAATAATTGTCTATAATAATTGCGATTACACAATGTCAATCAAAATAATCATGATTATGATTTGTCAAAATCGAGCAGCCTAACCTTGCAATGTCCATGGTTTGGATCAATTATACACTATTACATTATTAGAACTGCAGCTGCAGTTTGTTTAGGTCTGTAGACCGGTTAAATTCCCACATTAACAGACTATTTGCTTATCTAAAGTATAATGACACAGTATACATCCATACATGTGTGGTGACATGATTTGTTTAATTTGTGCACTTTAATTTGTAAAAGTGTTGCATTAATTAAACAACTAGTTTGAGATGTATATCCCCTTGTCTATATATATAATGCCTTACACAGAAGAGACCCCTGCCCCCTCCCGCTGTTAAAAAGTAACTAGTAACTTGTACTTAAAGTACATTTTAAATCAGCTACTTTTTCACTTTTACTTCAGTAGATTTTTAGACCAGTACTTTTACTTTTACTTAAGTAAAATTTCATCCAAGTAATCATTCTTTTACTTGAGTAGAATATTTTTGTACTCTTTCCACCTCTGGTAATAGGGTATTGATGGCGGGGGAATACAGTGAGGTTATTGGTCAGCGGCTTCTGGTAATTTAATTCGAACCCGAGTCCGCTGCTGGCCGAGGCCCATGGGGGGGACGCCCTACCAACTGAGCTAAGGGCGCCCCCGTGGGGGGGTTCCTTTGTGGTGTCAGGCACAATAATGTGTATGCAGTACAAGTGTTACTATGCACATATTGTTGTTGATGAGCCTGTCGCTTGACATTTGGAGGGATAATTAGAATTTGAAGGTATGCCTCCCCCAGGTACAGCCTATTAATTTGACATGCTGCAAGGCTCTTTAAGTCTTTAGCTCACAGGAGTCAATAGACATTTATAATGGAACAATATGTTACAATTACTGCCCAATGCAGTAGTGATACTTATGATTGTTCAGTATTGGTCTGACAGACAACCTTCGACCCTCATAGTGAACATTACATTTCTCTCTCCTGTTCACACATGTTGGAAGTTGTAGTGTTTTATGAATTGTGAATTCTTTCTATAGGCTCTATTTCTCATAATATACATTTTAAAGTTATTAAAAGTGTAACTACTTTGACATCACATAACAACAATGTTGTGATTAACAGCCTACGTGAGCCCATCATCGTGCAAAACCCACAAACCAATGGTTGACATGAACGGCAGCGCTTTGCGACCGTTTACGACACCTAACAAACCACTGACGGCAGCGTCATGGCGACGCACGGAGTCAGTTTCGAGAGTACGAACAGCATCCAAGAAAAGAAGGAGAGTAAACGACAGGCCCGCCAAGAGGTGGTAGACAAGGTATGCACTGTATAATTGTTCTAGAGCCACCATATAAGTACAACATTTTAGTGACACTGGCGAAAGTTATGGCTTAAATGGCCGCATCGCCAAAATATAAGCTAACGAGCTAATTCGGCTAACAGCTAACGTCACCGTTGTTGTTACGAGCGTGTGGGCTTTGTGGTTCAACAGTCTTTTTTTCACCTTAATCAACAGTGTATTGGCGATGGTCTTATCCGCGATGTAAACCTGCTGCTTTGCTTCTCATTTCACGTCTCTGTTTTTATGGGAAAGCTTAGCTAACAGAGCCTGTGTCTCTTCACACTAGCCTCACAATGTCTGTATGTTTGGACCATGGACGTATTATAGGAGTACTCTCAGGGACGTTGGAAGTAGGGGTGCGGTGGTGAGGGCTGCACCCCCCCCCCCCCCCTCACCACCGCCTGCACCCTCTCTCCGCCCTCCTACACTTTGCCCTGTGCTCCCGCGATTGCTCTGTGTACAATCTCATAGCCTATGTCCTCTTTCCCATCTCCTGCTCCCTCACATCAAGAGCATAAATATATATACACTATAATATATATATATCTTATAGGCTATATACTATTTAGGCTAGATTACATTTGTATGCCCGTCGCATTTCTTCCCCGTGCCCAGGACAAGATTACGTTTGTGCCCCGCCTTCCCATGCGCACTTCGGTAGAGTCAGAGGGCCTATCCGAAAACTTTTTTTTGCATAGGAAATTTCCTTTCCTATCGAGATGACCCGGAAGTGCTCGGCAGATAGGTGATCCGAATAACCAAAATGCTTAGGAAAGGCATAGGAAAGGAGCCTCGATTCATCCTTTAACCCTCCTTTAGCATAGGTTACTCCTGGCTAACCTATGCTAAAGGAAAGGAGATAGTGGTATCCCATAACCCTTTACGGCGGCAAGATTTAAAGCAACAGGCCACCGCCGGAGTTTACCGACTCTACACGAATACGAACGAGAGGTAAAACAGAAGAGAGGAGAAGAGAAGAGAGGAAGATTTAACTCGGCTAAAACAAAATACTCCCCCCCCCCCACACACACAGGCTAAAGATAATAAAGAACTCATAAAAGACCAACATCATAATAGTTATTTTCGTAGCACATAATTTACACCATAAGAAAATAAAATACCAACTTCACATTTAATGAAGTTACTGGGGGCAGTTCATTTCAACATCAACACAAGTGTAGCCTCTTTTTATTCCACATGTGAATTGGGATATATGGGAGTGATTCTCACTCTGTTGGCGACAACCTGATTAAAATCAATATGAAAAGAACGCATGGATCAAACGAGCGCTTGTTGTAGTCCATTTTCGGAGAATAGTGAAGTTTCACGCGAGTGACTCACGTCAGCAATACTCGCCGTCGCGCAATGACGTCGGTGAGGAAAAGTGGAGTCGAATTCATTTGAAACAGCACTGTCCTTTCCTATGTTCGATAGGAAGCACCTTTCATCTCTCCTTAACCCCGATGACGTTTAGGGGTTAAGGTATAGGAAAGGAGGCTTATAGGTTAGGAGATTGGACTTTTCGGATAGGCCCAGAGTGCTGAGGAGCACGCACTAATGAGCATTAGGTTATCATTAGAAATCCAGGTTAATGGCACAAAGCAGTAGGTAACTTCAGCTTGGTGGACGTCAGTCAACATAGGATACGTTCCCTCCGTCTGCTAAGCGCCCTACCACAGGGGGGAGAGAGAGAGAGAGACTCGAGAGAGAGAGACGCGCTGACACGATGCAACGTTCACCTGCGCACCTGCTCCTCCGAGGTGTGTGCCGTCCGGTATCGTGCCAAGTTACAGGAATCGGCTGTGCGATGGACTTTTACTGTGGCTTGCACTGCTGAGGAGAGATCAGATTGCCAACTGCGCTGTCCTTTTACCCACCACCAGGGCCGCCGTAATGTTTAGATTTCATCATTTGCTTCAACGCCCTTATGCTAATAAGAATGAGAGGCTTCATTAAAACGCTGTCCACGCTCTGTCTATGCGGTCGTTGTGATTGTAACTTTGTCGGCTGTAAACTGAAACTAACGGAGATCGCGGAAGCCTTCCCCTCGACAACGTGACGTGCACTGCCCCGGTTATCATTCACTGATCACAGCGGGGCACAAGAATACAAATGTAGGCTATGCAGAAAAGGAACAAATTGGTGAATAAAAATTCACCAGAATGCAGGAAATTAAGCATTTAATACTCAAAAAATTCGGGGGGAGTACCCCCAGACCTCCACTTATAAATTGTCACAACCCAATGTTGAATCAAAACCTTCATCCTTCAAACTCATGATATTTTTTCTAAAAGGCTATAAGAATATTTTGGAAAATTCTTAAATGTTATTTGCTTTTATAGTTTGTTTTAATAGCTTAATTCTAATCAAATTATTTTAAATGTAAGTAGGCTATTTTATCATGGTTATAGATTGCTCATTTTACCAGTAGCCTGCTTTGTCTGATAGCGCTGCACCTCGGCCAATTTACAGCACCCCCCCCTCCCCCCCAAGAAAGTAGTTCCAACGTCCCTGGGAGTACTGATAGTACTGAAGACAGCAGGCAGGAAATGACCAGACAAACACTGGGGCGGGACAGATAGGAAATCAGCTATACAAGGCGCCCGGTGTACAGATTAGGGCAGCCTCATTGTTTTTAATCGCGTATGTATACAGGTTTTTAACTGCGTGATATATATATATATTTTTGCTGTACAGCTGTGTTTGACCTGTTGCCCGATACACAGATTTAACACAGCTTCCTGTGGATGAGCGCCGAAGCTTGTAAACGCATTGTCTGCCCCAGCTCCACCTGTGATTGAGCTGGCCCAAAAACAAAGCGTCTAGTTGCTTGCTAGGGTGTCGGATTTATTCAGTCTTGAAGTTTGCAGGAGGAAATTGCCCATAATGACTTAAGAACTCAATCATAAAAAAAATATTTGAAAATTGCTCATAATTCGTATCAGTGCTTGTCTTCTAAGCACACTAAGCTTGACATGTTTTTACTTGTTTTCTTTTTTGAATCGGTCCCTCTTGTTTCCATGCAGGCTAAGAAGCGGTATGAGAAGGAGGAGAGGAAGAGGGAACTGAAGAGGCAGAGAGGGGAGGACACATGGATGCTCCCTGAGATCAACCAGAGGCTGCAGGAGATAGAGGAAGTAAGATATAAAGTTTTCTTTCACTTTAAGTATGTGTTTTACATGTGTTTATATGTGTTTTTTTAAGTTATTAGCAGCATGTTAACAAGGTGGAGCTCACAACACTAACTGCCTAATCACTTAACTGGAATAAAATATAGAAACACATCCCTAGATGACCTTACATTATTGAAACACATAAACCAAACATTTGGAGATATAAACTTGCACCCCTTGTGTGATTGATGACTGAATCTATTAACATTGACAAAGAAGTAATGTTACTTACTAATGTGAGGGAAACCCCCTTTCAGGAGGGCTCTGTTAAGAAGAAGAAGAAATCTAAATCAAAGAAAGAGAAGAAAAAGAAGGCCAAGAAGGAGAAGAGGACAGCAGAAGCAGGAGATGGCTCTAGTGACAGCTCAAAGGTAAGTTGTTTGGTCATTTTCTAAAGTCAACACGTAACTTATGCTTTATAATCGAGTGAATTGGAAGATCACATTTTTCCTGGTGAACTGTAAGGTTGAAGTTATGACTCCCTACATGGATTTGATACAACAACATATTTGCCATAATTTCACTTCCCTTTTGTTTTGATATGATGATGTACCATCTCTTTTTCTTCTCCTCCCTCTCACTGTGTGTCAGGACTCTGGGGATGAGTGGGTTGAAGCTCAGCCTCAGACACAAGCTGCCAAAGCCTGGAAGGTTCCTGATGAGTCCAAGCCTTCAGAGAGCAACCTCAGCCCAGCCAAGACTGCCCAGGTAACATCCCGACCCAGCCACACACATACTGAATAGAAATGCAAATGATGTTCGGTGTCACTGACTGTCGCTGTTTTGTTCTGCTTTCATTGATGATGCTTCTCTGAATGCGACACACTATCCATGGATGCAAACGATTCAAACTTTCCATAGCCTCTCTTTTCCTTCAAACTGTAAATGCAACACAATAGTAAAGTACAGTTTTTCCACACTGAAGATGACTAAAGGAGTTAAATAAATGTCTAGAGGTAATAGTGTTTCTACTGGTGTGTCTGTGCATACAATAACAAGCACACAATGTTTGCTTCCTCTAAGAACCAAACTTACTCACTCATGGCCTGCTCTCGAAAGCAGACCATGAGTGAGTATTACTTTTGTAAATAGTAGAATTTCTTTATATATCTTTCCCAAAGAGAGACGAATGGATGACCTTCGACTTTCTGGCACTGAGAACCACGTCCACGACAGAGAAAAGGGCTGAGAAAGAGCGACTCAAAGAGGAGGAGAAGGCAAAAGCTGACGCCATTGAACAGGTGTGGGTGTGTGTGTGTCTGTGTGGGTGTGCGCACGTTGCATACTATATGAAAACACTTTGATAGTGAGTCCACTCCTTACCAGCAGTCTGGTTACCAAGGTTGTCTCCCACAGCAGTTACTGGTGTGTGTGTGTGTGTTTGTGTTTATGTGTATGCACTTGAGGATGTATGCAGGGTGTTTTTGTTTGGGTTTTTATCTTTTGTGCCTCGGTTGTACTATCGACAGAATACAGAAATGATTCAAGTGTTGGTGTGTCTGTGCTTCCCTCAGGCCGGTTTGCACAAATTGGAGCTCAACCCTTACTGGAAAGATGGAGGGACTGGTATGCCCCCAGAGGAGAAGGCTGGTACTGCAACAACAAAAGGTATTAACAGAGACCAATAGTCCCTATTGTGACTTTTCAGAGAGTTGGATAGCAGAACGTTTATCAAGCTATGCATTGAAATCCATTGTAGACGATGACAGAGCGTACATAAATCACACTCGACCAATGGCTTGATTATTAGACCAGTATAACCACTCACGTCATTCAATGATTGACATGCATTTCTATAAAGAAATATGGTAACACTTTACAATAAGGGTACATTAATTAATGGTTAGTTAATGCTTAATAAGGTTTAACTAACCATTAGTTAACTGTTAACTAATGTGCCTAGTAAGCCTTTACTAATGGTGTTCATGTTAACTAAGGTATTAATTACTACATTATGTAATGTTTATAAATATCCTTTATTAACCTATAGTTAACCCATTAATTAAGCTTGAACCAACAGTTGATTAATATAATAATACGCATTAATTAACTGTTAACAAATGTCATTTTTGTAACATTACTTTAGCATAATTAACCATTTATTAATGCTCTTTGTGACCCTTATTGTAAAGTGGTAACCATGTATCCATTAAGTAACACTTAATAAATGCACACCAGTGCTGAATAGGCATTACTGAAGCATAATTAACCATAATAGGCATTACTTAAGTGTAATTAACCATTTATTAATGGACTTTGTGACCCTTATTGTAAAGTGAGAACCATTTCTCATGAATTAACACCTAATAAAGGCATACTAGTGCTGATTAAGCATCACTTGAGCATAATTAACCATTTCTTAATGTTATTTGTGACCCTTATTGTAAAGTGGGAACCATTTATCACTTGTTACACTTAATAAATGCAAAATAGTGCTGAATAAGGATTACCTAAGTACAATCCATTAATCAACAATTCTCTTTGTGACCCATGTACATTCTCTATAATAACAATATTAAAACAATATTTCCAACTGGAAATCAATTCATGACAACAATCTGTTATCAACACAATTCAGTCACAATTTAAAAAAGAAAGAAAATTTTATTTTATTTAGAATCTTCGATTTTATTTGGAAACACGGCTCTCACATTTGACATGAATACCGTCAAAGAACTCCAAAATAGTTTCTTCAACAAATTATATCCAGTTTAATGATTTTCTTTGAAAGTAACAAACAGGAGGAAATGGATCACTAACAGCAATGGTGAAACACACTGACTCAGCAGTTAGGTTTAACAGGTAAATATGTATTTTCTACTCTCTATTCCTTGAAGTGTATAGCATTGTTGCAACATAAACAAAAATAAAATCCACAAAGAACATAACAGTTCCATTTTTAATTATGGACTAAAGATAAAACAAAATAATGATCACTCTCTTGTGACTAAACACTAGTTTAACCTGGCCCTATCACTGTTATTTGAATGAGCACATATGTATTTCATTTAACCTTTATTTGTACTCGAAAGATCAGTTGAGGGGTGACCCTCATTTATAATCTCTCGCTCTCTTAACATCCAGTTCTTGGGTTTGCTTGCCACTCGAGGCCTGCTGTGCGCCTCTTAAAATGAAGCAGTTGGGCTGGAATCCAAGAATCTTGTCTAATCACCAAGTTGATGTACATGGAAAAAAAGAAAATAATCAGTTAACAGTTCAGATGCATTTTTGTTTCCTTTATCTAAATCATAATAGCATAGCATTATGGTTCCACATTATGTATTATTATTATAACATAATGCATTGCATTGCTTAACTGAAATATCTTTGGTACCTTAATCAAATAAAATTCTCACTGAACCTTTAACAAGTTGACACTATTTTTTCATTCAAAAAACATGTAATCTCTATGACCATTCTACACAACACATGCTCATCTTAAGCTCATTTTAGCCTGAAATAGCAACATGCACTTTGAATATGGAAAATGGTTACATGTGTTCACATAATGGTTTGGTAAGTTACCTGTGAAGCTAGCCAGCGCACGCCTCATGCTAACGGTGCTATGCTAGTGGGAGGCTGCATCACTAATATATTTCACATTATTCATTTCTTACATACACACAACTATTATATCATCTCACGAATACCTTAGTTAACTCACCAATAATTTCGTTGGGCTAATGGCAGCATACTGTAATTGTAACCACCACGGGTCTTTTGTGAGAATAAAGCACATAGCTGCTGGCCTGCTGCTTCACTGTCCAGAAACACATCCGTCTTTCTTGCTGGCTGATCGCTGGGCGAGTTCAAGTGCTTGAAAAACGTGGGTTATCCTAATGTCAATAAAGTTTGTAAAGAAATATCTTTCTTAAGTAAAGTCTCCAAACATATTTTCACCTTCCCAAAGTTGGAAATACATTGCATACATACATGCATTCCCTCTACAGCCAATGTTGATTATCAATAGCCTATTATTGATCATATAAATCACCTAAAGATCTCGTTTTTTACTGGATCCTGGAAAGACGGATGTGTGCCTGTGGACAGTAAAAGCAGCAGCTGAGCTACATGCTTAAAGCCAGCTTGACCTGACGGACCCATTTTTCTCACACAAAAGACCTGTGGTGGTTACAGTTATGCTGCCATTAGCCAAACGAAATTATTGGTGAGTTAACTAAGGCGTTAGTGAGATGATATAGTTGTGTGTATGTAAGAATACTGTGAAATATATAGCGACACGGCCTCCCGCTAGCATAGCAACGTTAGCATTAGCGCGCTACTATATGAGCAGCGTTAGCATGAGGCTTGCACTGGTTAGCTTCACAGGTAACTTTTAGCAGTAATTGTAGTGGTGTCTAAATAAAGTGTGTTCATGGACACCAAACCGTATGTGAATAAATGTTAGCATTATTCCATATTCAAAGTGCATGTTGCTATTTCAGGCTAAAATGAGCTAAAGGTTTTGAATGAAAAAATAGTGTCAACTTGTTAAAGGTTCAGAGAGAATTTTATTTGATTAAGGTACCAAAGATATTTCAGTTAAGCAATGCAATGCATTATGTTATAATAATAATACATAATGTGGAACCATATTGCTGTGCTATAATGATTTAGATAAAGGAAACAAAAATGCATCTGAACTGTTAACTGATTATTTTCTTTTTTTCCATGTACATCAACTTGGTGATTAGACAAGATTCTTGGATTCCAGCCCAACTGCTTCATTTTAAGAGGCGCACAGCAGGCCTCGAGTGGCAAGCAAACCCAAGAACTGGATGTTAAGAGAGCGAGAGATTATAAATGAGGGTCACCCCTCAACTGATCTTCCGAGTATAAATAAAGGTTAAATGAAATACATATGTGCTCATTCAAATAACAGTGATAGGGCCAGGTTAAACTAGTGTTTAGTCACAAGAGAGTGATCATTATTTTGTTTTATCTTTAGTCCATAATTAAAAATGGAACTGTTATGTTCTTTGTGGATTTTATTTTTGTTTATGTTGCAACAATGCTATACACTTCAAGGAAGAGAGAGTAGAAAATACATATTTACCTGTTAAACCTAACTGCTGAGTCAGTGTGTTTCACCATTGCTGTTAATAATCCATTTCCTCCTGTTTGTTACTTTCAAAGAAAATCATTAAACTGGATATAATTTGTTGAAGAAACTATTTTGGAGTTCTTTGACGGTATTTATGTCAAATGTGAGAGCCGTGTTTCCAAATAAAACCGAAGATTCTAAATAAAATAAAAATTTCTTTCTTTTTTAAATTGTGACTGAATTGTGTTGATAACAGATTGTTGTCATGAATTGATTTCCAGTTGGAAATATTTTTTTAATATTGTTATTATAGAGAATTTACATGGGTCACAAAGAGAATTGTTGATTGATGGATTGTACTTAGGTAATCCTTATTCAGCACTATTTTGCATGTATTAAGTGTAACAAGTGATAAATGGTTCCCACTTTACAATAAGGGTCACAAAGAGCATTAATAAATGGTTAATTATGCTTAAGTAATGTTACAAAAATGACATTTGTTTACAGTTAATTAATGCTTATTATTATATTAATCAACTGTTGGTTCAAGCTTAATTAATGGGTTAACTAAGGTTAATAAAGGATATTTATAAACATTATATAATGTAGTAATTAATACCTTAGTTAACATGAACACCATTAGTAAAGGCTTACTAGGCACATTAGTTAACAGTTAACTAATGGTTAGTTAAACCTTATTAAGCATTAACTAACCATTAATTAATGTACCCTTATTGTAAAGTGTTACCAGAAATATAATCAGAAATCACATACCCCAGCTTTAAATAGTGAAAAGACAGGGTTAATTTAGTTGTAGTTGTTGTGGTTTAGATTTAGATTTTCCATTCTTCTACACCCTGAAAGGACTTCCCATGTAGTTGGCCGTAGACCTTGACTGTCAAAGATCATTTTTGACTTTGGAAATGGCAGTAGACAACAATGTCAACCCATTCCTGATATGATATTCACTAAGCTTTAACATCAAATTTTTCCTATCTCTGTCACCCTCCTTTCATCCTCCCTTCCTGCCCCTTCTCTTATATGTCTCTCTGTGTATTTGTCAGTGAATTACAAGTGCTTGTGTTCTTTTTAAATAGATATATAAGAATAATCTTTCTTTGGTGTCTCTCTATATTTGCGGCCCCAATTGAGCATTCTACAGACGATTCACATTGACCTTTAACCTCCCCGTTTCTACCAAACACGGTTCGCTTTAAATAGTATTTGTGTGATAATATACAACAGTCACAATGAGTTTGCGATGCACAACCCATTTCTTTAACGGCAATTAGAGGGGGAAATAGTTTGTTGCTGTATTAAAAGTGCAGGAGAACTTAACCGAATGATGTGTGCAGGAAAGCCAACATGAAGGTTGTCAAAATGTCAGAGTCAGGGATTTAGGTAAAGAGAGAGCAAGAGATAGGCAGACGAGCAAATGCAGGTATGTGTGCATGTGTCTCTTATCTCTCTACACAGTAAGTGCAGTCGCCTCCAGACCTGGCAAGGCCTCTCTGTTGTAAGCTCTATTTTAACAGCAAGGCAAACAAGGCTGAAGCACACACACACACACACACACACACACACACACACACACACACACACACACACACACACACACACACACACACAGAGTGTCTATACTCCATGTTGACCATCACCAGATGTTTTTGGCAGTACATTTGTCATGTTTTATCTCTCCTCCTTTGTTTCTGGATTGTATTTCTTGTTCAGCTCTCGCAACATAAAAGCCATTTTAAAACCTCCCTGACAACCGCCTACCTGCCAGAGGATTCCACCAGTAAGTCAGGCGATTTTAAATGTGGCTACTGCCACTGCGAACCGAGGCGGAAATCACAGGGAGGTGCTTCGCTAGATGCAGAGTTGGGACAGCTCGGCCAAAAGTCCACGACTTTTCCCTTTTACAACATGTATGCCATCTTATAGAGTCTGTATATTAGTATTTATATAGAATAAAATGGGGGGGGGGGGAATACAGTTCCAACTGAGAAATAGTTCCCCTAAAAATAGGCTTTACTCGTTGGTTTTAGAGTTGTGCCTATTGGCGATGGAATCCTCTATCGGCGATTGATGGCACGATCGGTAATAGTTTAAGGCAATGCCGTCGGGAGTTCATTTTTATTCTCGTAGTGACTGATTGAGCAGTGGAGAGAGACAGGCAGGCAGATAGAGAGAGAGAGAGAGAGAGAGAGAGAGAGAGAGAGAGAGAGAGGCAGGCAGGCAGGCTCTTTGACACAGAGATGAAACGAAAGTGACATTTACTATCCTTTTTTTGTATAATTCTTTTTATTTTGTTTTTTTTGTAACAATAAACAAACAAACAAACAACACCAGACAATACATACAAACTAAGAAAAGTGAGAAAAAAAATAAAAATAAGAAAAAGATAAAAATAAGAAAAAGGACGAATGTGCATGTTGTTCATTATTGCATGATCACACACACACACACACACACACACACACACACACACACACACACATACACGTAACATTTAAAGACACACAAAAAGAAAAATCCATGTCCTGTGATCTCCACCGTAGTTCCCCCCTCCCTTCTCAGCAATGCTACAAGCTTTATTTCTCATAGTGCCTCATAGATGCGTTTCCATACTTCATTAAATTGATTTGTTTTGTTGTTGTCTTCGGATACTGTATTTTCTATGGTCAGATAATATTTCATAAGTTCTTTCCAGTTCTTTAATGTAGGGGCCTCTGCATCTTTCCAGTATTTTAAAATTAGTTTCTTGTAAACAAGGGAAGAAAACATAATTTGCCATCCCATAGGGTACCTTACACCCTCGGGGTTCTGAAAAATGCACAGCTGAGCTGAGAACTGCATTTTTGTTTTACAAATGGTTGATATCCATTCTTGGATTTCATTCCAACCTTTGTTCACTTTCATACAATGCCAAAAGGCGTGTATGAGGGAGTGTTGAGAGCCACACTTCACACACTGGTCAGAGGAGTCAGCATAAAACTTATGTAATTTATCTCTAGTATAATATATTCTTGTCATCAGTTTATATTGTATTAACCTAAGATTTTCATTTGTGGTAATTTTATTTGTAAGATACAAGCATTTCAAATCATGGAACAAAATTGGAAAAATACTTGGAGCGCAGATTAGTATCCCTAGGAACACAGAACTTTGGAATAATCCATCAATTAAAATCCAGAATGAAGAGCTCAATTGGAGTACTTGGAGTACAAGGGGAATTAATCAATTGTCAGATCTAATTTCGCACAATAGGGTTCAACCATTCACAGAACTTCAGAATAAATTCAAACTGTCAAACCAAGAATCGTTTAGATATTTACAGTTAAAAAACTGGATAATGGAAAACTTTAATTTACAATATGATTTGGTTCAAGTACCATTTGAGGAGGTTATGTTTAAAAAAGGAAAGAAGAAACAGTTAATTGGTAGCGTATATAATATTCTCTTGAAGGAAGAATCTAAACACTACTCAATGCATAAGCTCTATGAAAAATGGAATAAAGATCTCCAATTCAAAGAAGCCAATATAAAATGGAAGAAATGCTTGTATCTTACTAATAAAATTACCACAAATGAAAATCTCAGGTTAATACAATATAAACTGATGACAAGAATATATTATACTAGAGATAAATTACATAAGTTTTATGCTGACTCCTCTGACCAGTGTGTGAAGTGTGGCTCTCAAGACTCCCTCATACACGCCTTTTGGCATTGTATGAAAGTGAACAAAGGTTGGAATGAAATCCAAGAATGGATATCAACCATTTGTAAAACAAAAATGCAGTTCTCAGCTCAGCTGTGCATTTTTCAGAACCCCGAGGGTGTAAGGTACCCTATGGGATGGCAAATTATGTTTTCTTCCCTTGTTTACAAGAAACTAATTTTAAAATACTGGAAAGATGCAGAGGCCCCTACATTAAAGAACTGGAAAGAACTTATGAAATATTATCTGACCATAGAAAATACATTATCCGAAGACAACAACAAAACAAATCAATTTAATGAAGTGTGGAAACGCATCTATGAGGCACTATGAGAAATAAAGCTTGTAGCATTGCTGAGAAGGGAGGGGGGAACTACGGTGGAGATCACAGGACATGGATTTTTCTTTTTGTGTGTCTTTAAATGTTACGTGTGTGTGTGTGTGTGTGTGTGTGTGTGTGTGTGTGTGTGTGTGTATGTGATCATGCAATAATGAACAACATGCACATTTGTCCTTTTTCTTATTTTTATCCTTTTCTTATTTTTATTTTTTTTCTCACTTTTCTTAGTTTGTATGTATTGTCTGGTGTTGTTTGTTTGTTTGTTTGTTTGATTATTGTTACAAAAAAAAACAAAATAAAAAGAATTATACAAAAAAAAAAGATACAAGCATTTCTTCCATTTTATATTGGCTTCTTTGAATTGGAGATCTTTATTCCATTTTTCATAGAGCTTATGCATTGAGTAGTGTTTAGATTCTTCCTTCAAAAGAATATTATATATTCTACCAATTAACTGTTTCTTCTTCCCTTTTTTAAACATAACCTCCTCAAATGGTCCTTGAACCAAATCATATTGTAAATTAAAGTTTTCCATTATCCAGTTTTTTAACTGTAAATATCTAAACGATTCTTGGTTTGACAGTTTGAATTTATTCTGAAGTTCTGTGAATGGTTGAACCCTATTGTGCAAAATTAGATCTGACAATTGATTAATTCCCCTTGTACTCCAAGTACTCCAATTGAGCTCTTCATTCTGGATTTTAATTGATGGATTATTCCAAAGTTCTGTGTTCCTAGGGATACTAATCTGCGCTCCAAGTATTTTTCCAATTTTGTTCCATGATTTTAAAGTGCTATTTGTAACAAAGTTTGATACTTTTATATTGTGTTTTGTAAACAAAGCTGTGAACAGGTTTTGGGGTTTTAAATGGTTACTTTCTATATCAATCCAGGGTTCTTCAGCTGTATTATTGATTATTCGATCTATGTAAAACATCTGTGATGCATAGAAGTACAGTTCTAAATTTGGAAGTTTAAGACCACCTTCTGTTCTTACATTTTGAAGAAGAGTTCTACTCAATCGATGTGCTTTATTGGACCAGACAAACGAGGTGAGTAAAGAGTTTAGTTCTGTGAAGAATTTTTTTGGAGGAATTAAAGGTATTGTTTGGAAGATAAAGACAAATTTTGGTAACCACATCATTTTAAAAAGATTTATCCTTCCAATTATATTTATGGGCAGGTCTGACCATTTCTTAATACTAATTTTTAATTCATTTATTAGAGAGATAAAGTTATCTTTATATAATTGTGTTTTTTCAGGGCTTATGATGCAACCTAAGTACTTTAACTTTTTTTTCCACTGAAGGTTCTTTAAATCTTCTGGGATGCATGTTCCTTTATTAATTTGTATCAGTTCAGTTTTTTCAATATTAATTTTATAACCAGATATTTTGGAAAATTCGTCTATGATCTTCATTACCTTTGGAAGAGATGTTTTAATATTAGTTAAATATAACAATAAATCATCAGCAAATAGACTCAGTTTATATTTTTGTTTATCTACCCTAATACCACTCACTTCTTCTGTTTGTCTAATTTTCTGAGCCAAGGGTTCAATGGCCAACGCAAATAAGGAGGGGGATAATGGACACACATTATTGCTAGACATTTACTATCCTGACCTCGCTGGGCTGGCTTACAGTGGAGCAGGCAGATATTAAAGGCCTACTTCAAAGGTTGGAATATGAAGGTGTATTGAACTCGGAGATCCTATTTAGTATAAATGTTGAAATTTTTTTTAAATCTGATCATCTTAGTCTGAGAAAAGGCAGAAAGAGTGTTTTATGGTCTCACTGTCTAACCCTACCTTTTCCTTACTGTGACATCACAGTAAGGGTTAGAATTAACAGGACAGCTGGGCCAAGGGAAGACTGAGGGAAGAAAAACCTCATTCATTATGTTATAATGGTTATTTTATAATGATAGAACGCTGGTTCCGTATGGGTGAAGTATTCCTTTAATGAATACATATTTCAGGCTGAACAGAATTAATGTGTTGATGTGATTTGCAACATTGGCGTAAAGTAGCCTACGCCTGTCTGTTGGTCCGTCAACCCCCTGACTGTCTTTTACTGTTTGATACTGTCATCTTTTAATTATCATCTCAATTGTTAATCCATATCCAGATGGAAGTAGCTATTGTTTGTTTTAAACTCCCTAGTAAAGTTATTACGATTACATTAAATTGTCTTGTGTGTCAAGCTTGAGTTGAGAGGCATATGTAAATGATGTGGAACTCACTGGAGGCTCAGCATGAGTTAAATGGCACAAATAAGTTGTGTTTTTCTGTGCTTCTTTGTAAGAGTTTTTCTTCCCTCTCTTCCTGAAGGCCCTGTTGTTGTGAACGATGGAGGACTGAGCTGGCTGAGGAAGAACTTCCAGCGGATGAAGGAGCAGGCGGAGAGGGAGCAGCGCAGCCTTAACGATGTGGTGGCTGAGAGATACGGGGTGAGAACCGATGGCACACCGACAGCGCTCACACACTCGCTCGCACAATTTAGCAAGCAGACACATGACATGGCAAAAGAGCAGATGAGGACCTAAATGGAGATTTTAACATAATTATATTGATTCATAATTACTCTGATAATGATATATATATATATATATATATATATATATATATATATATATATATATATATATATATATATATATATATATATATATATATATATATATATATATATATATATATATATAATAACATTTTTAATCAGATTAATCACAGGATTCTGTGGATTAATCACGATTAATTTTACCATTCGAAATATGCCCGAAAAAATTCGAATTTTCTCTGTATATTGTTGTATGAACGGAAAGATAAATGACAGAAGGTGGATATGTACATTTAAAATTAGTATGTTTATTAATTGAAAATCCAAATGATGGTTTTAATACTGAAAATAAATTTAAATCAAACTAAAATATATAGGCCTACCTACCAAACCATAATTCAATTTGTCTGTCTCTTTACTATGTATTTGGGCAAATATAGGATAGGCTATAGAATTGCATTTATTTGGTGAATCTATAGGTTGTGCATTCTTGAATACAACTTGGTTACAGTACAACGTGGTTACAGTCCGCGGTGTGTGTGTGTGTGTGCGTGTGTGCGCGCGCGCTCGGGCGTGCGTATGCGCGACCACGTCTTAGCGGACTTTTCATGTGTTGGAAGCCGACGTTATGTTGATGTCTGATCACACACACCTCTGAAGACTGCAGACATCTGTGTCCTCGCGGGCTCTGAACAGAGCGGACAATGTTTTTCTCCTCCCGTTGCTTCGACATCAACTGCCACCCACGGCAGTTGATTAATATACTATCTATGCCCCTGACACAGACGTGGCCGTTAGCAGTTTAAAACACGGCACGGGCTAACGTGATATATATATATATGTGTGTGTGTGTGTGTGTGTGTATATATATATATGTATATATATGTATATATATGTTTATATATGTGTGTGTGTATGTGTATATATATATATATATATATATATATATATATATATATATATATGTATGTTTAACAAGTTTTTATTACCACATTTCATTTTCAAAAAGTATTTTTCATATCTGAGAAGACTTCTCTTAAACCGAATCTTTAGAGTAGGCCATTTGTAAAGATCTGAATTGCAAAGTCTGAGAAAATATTTGAGTGATTTTAATATGTTTCATAATATTTTACTATTGTCCTGTGTTTCCCCCCTTTTATAGTCAATGGAAGAATTCCAGCAAAGGCTTGAAGCTGCTGAGGAAGCTGTGTACGGAGAGAGGAGGGGTGGAAGGGGAAGAGGAGAGGAAGACCGAACGGGGCGAGGCGGGTGGAGGAAAAGGGAGAACGAGGCCAGAGAGGGCTGGAGGAGAAGAGAGGGAGACGGGTCAGAGAGAGAGAGAGAGCGCTGGAGGAGAAATGAAAGGGAAAGAGACTCGTCGCCAGCAGACAGAGAGAGATACAACGCTGGAAGAGGAGAGGAGAGAGAGAGGGGAGGCCAGAGAGGAAGAGAGGAGGAGAGAGGGCGAGATGGAGACAGGTTTAGAGACGGTGAAAGAGACAGAGAGAGGGATAGAGCAAGGAATAATGAAAGAGACGGAGAGAGGGATAGAGAAAGGAATAATGAAAGAAACAGAGAGAGGGGTGGAGGGAGAGACAGAGAAAATGACAATGAAAGAGACAGAGAGCGGGAAGGAGGGAGAGAAAGAGAGAGGGATAATGAAAGAGAAAGGACCAGCGTTTCGTCATCATCATCCGGGTCAAATCCGAGTCAACCTTCTTCCTCTCTTGGGTCACTGAAAGGCCGCTTCCTCAAACCGTCAGAAGATGAGGACAGAGTTGAAGGTGGGTTGATGTCAAAAGCAACTCTCTGAATCAAGTCTGGCAGACAGTGATCTGTGTATTGATCTTTTTCGGGCTGCCTTTGTACAGCCACCCGTTCAATTCATGTTGGTTACATTTTTATTTGAGGTTTAGTTTAGTTTATATCAGTAAATGTATAACTTATAGACAAAATACTTAGTCAATACAAGAACAATACGTTTACATTGATTTAATGCTTTTCTAGCAATGAAAGAAACAAAGCAGGACCGAAAATGTGTTGGCTAAAGCCTTAGCTTATTACACTATTTTTACATTCACTATTTTGTCAGTGCGCTTTAAATTTTACAGAGCAATGAAAGAAGGCAAGGCAAGGCAAGTTTATTTATATAGCACAATTCAGACACAAGGCCATTCAAATTGCTTTACAGGGGCAAGATTAAAATACACAATACACATTAGAAAAGCAAATGAATAAAACATTTAAAAGCGAATGAATAACATTTAAAAATTACAGGTTAAAATGGAAACAGAAAAGTCTTCAGACTTGATTTAAAAGAGCTGAGAGTTGCAGCAGACCTCACATTCTCTGGAAGTCTGTTCCAGAGATTTGGTGCATAAAAACTAAAAGCTGCTTCTCCTTGTTTAGTCCTAACTCTAGGGACTGTAAGTAGAACTGTCCAAGACGACCTAAGGGCTCTGGACGGCTCATAACGTATCAGCAGATCGGTAATATATTTTGGCCCTAGACCATTTAGGGCTTTATAAACCAACATCAGTATTTTGAAATCAATTCTTTGAGTGACAGGAAGCCAGTGTAAGGACCTCAGAACTGGGGTAATGTGATCCACTTTTTTGGTCCTAGTGAGGACTCGAGCTGCAGCGTTCTGAATTAGCTGAAGCTGCCTGATAGATTCTTTTGGAAGGCCAGCAAGGACATTGTTACAGTAGTCAAGTCTACTAAAGATAAATGCATGGACAAGTTTTTCTAAATCTTGCTGAGACATAAGCCCTTTAATTCTTGATATGTTTTTAAGGTGGTAATAGGCTGATTTATTAATTGATCAAATGTGTCTGGCTTAGTGTGTGCTTTCTAGCATAACAGATTTAAGCTCTACACTGACTTTTAATTGTTCATCTTTGGCACCAAAGACAATTACTTCAGTTTTGTCGTTGTTTAATTGAAGAAAATTTTGGCACATCTAATCATTGATTTGTTCAATGCACTTACTCAGTGTTTGAATTGGACTATAGTCACCTGGTGATATGGTTATGTACATTTGTGTGTCGTCTGCATAATTATGGTAGCATAATTTGTTTTTAATAATAATCTGAGCTAGTGGGAGCATGTAGATGTTAAACAGAAGAGGCCCAAGAATGGAACCTTGGGGAACCCCACATTCAATATTTGTTCGCTCTGATGTGAAATTGGCTATTGACACATAGTATTCTCTGTCCTTTAAGTAGGATTCAAACCAGCTTAGCACAGTTCCAGAAAGTCCAACCCAGTTTGCAAGGCGATCTAGTAATATGTTGTGGTCAACTGTGTCGAAAGCAGCACTGAGATCCAGTAAAACTAAGACAGAACTTTTGCCACTGTCTGTGTTTAAGTGGATGTCATTGAGGACCTTAACCAGAGCGGTCTCAGTGCTGTGGTGTTGTCGAAAACCTGACTGGAAGACATCAAAGCAGTTATTCATTGCTAATTAGTTATTTAGCTGTTGATAAACAATGTTTTCAATGATTTTGTTTAGAAATGGAAGGTTAGATATGGGCCTATAATTGTTCATGAGTGATGTATCTAAATTGTTCTTTTTTAGGAGTGGCTTAATGACTGCTGTTTTCAGGGCCTGTGGGAATACTGTGCGAAGGGACATGTTTACAATTTGGAAAACATCTGAGGCCATACAGCTAAAAACGGTTTTAAAGAAGCATGTGGGCACAATGTCAAGGCAACAGGAAGAGGAGTTCAGGTGTTGCATAATGTCCTCCAGGTTTTTGTGGTTGATCAGATAAAATCCTGTTATTTTATTTGCATTGATTTTAAGTGGGCACAGGGAAAACACATATGTTGAACTTGGTATTGATGCGTTAACCGCTTGTCTAATTTTGTGAATTTTGTCTGTGAAAAAGGAGGCAAATTCATTGCAGGCTCTTGTGGAAAGATGTTCAGATGCTACTGGCACAGGAGGGTTTGTTAACCTGTCGACAGTAGCAAATAGGGCACGTGCATTGTTGTTGTTTTTGGTAATGATGTCAGAAAAGAAAGACTGCCTTGCACTTTTCAGCTCTGAGTTATAAGTGCAAAGTTTCATCTTTGAAGCTGGAGATTAGTTTTTCGCCACCTGCCGTACATGCCAAGAGCCTTGACATGCTTTAGTGGTTGTTCTTTTTCCTGTGCAGCTCCAGAGCGCCGTCGTCCTCCAGCCCGGCCATCCACAGGATTCCTCAAACCCAGCTCCGACGATGAAGACTCTGGTCCTCGTAACAGCAGCATTCCAGCCTGGAGAAAGAGCAGCAAACCTGACCGCTTGGAAAAAGCGCTGCAGCAGAAAGCGAGGGATCCTGAGAAAACTCCAACCCCTCCTCAAGACGGTCTGAACGTTGAAAAAGCTGCTGTGGCGACCTCAAGGTTTCAATGCTTTTTGTTTTGTTTGCACTTAATTACACGCTTTGCTAAATGATGTCAAACACTGTGTTGATTGAATATCACCCCAGGTTGGATTTGTGTTTGGGATATAAACCAGTCATATTTTTCTTTCATGTTTGCCATTATCCATTCCCTTCATTGTCTCCCATCACATGAAACAGGACCTCACTATCATGACAGAAGTAGCTTTGAACTCTTGGAAACCCCCTTCTGGCAACTGACTCTACTCTGATCCCTTTGCCTTTGGGGATTCAGTGATATATAGAGACTGTGGAGTGAGTCCTGAACATATCTATAGTTATACAAAGCCATTTATATATTTCGGACTTAAATACATGTTTCACAGTGGGAGTTCTTGCAGCTTCCAATTCAACGCAAACCAAATAATGCAGAGATAGGGACTTTTCTAAGTTAAAAAAAATGTTCAACCTCAGAATGGGACTAAATTCCTCATTCCTTAAGTATGACTATTTTTCTCAGTAATCCCCTCCATAAACCATGGCAGTTTCATCACATATGTTCTTGATTAGTTTCAAGGGACCCGCAAGAACAGCTGAAGTCTTTATCTGCTTTTGACCATTAGATTTAGTATCCCCACTCTCTGAACTCTGACCTCTGCAACTCATTTTTTATCTGTTGTTATCCATATCTGTCTAAATAGCCGTCTTTCTGTCTAAAGCACTATGTTTAGTAATAGACATTTACTGTATATGTCTGCAATTCTCACACAGGTGCATTCTGTCTTATGTTAAGGGACACTAAACTCTGGGCCACAGAAGCCCTTATAGGCAGATGCATGATCAGCTTGGTTGTTTTCTTTCTTTCAGGGCACTCTTTAAAATATAGCGCCAGATGTGGGGAGTATCGCTGCTTTGTAAAGCCTTCTTTGTCGTCCTGTGTGTGGTTGCCTCATTAGGCTAAGTTTGTTTGGGTAAACCAGCACGCAGAGCCCCCTGCAGCATGACATGAGTGTGTGCCGTGTGGCAGCAGAATGAAACGAGGCTATGAGAAGTGTAATAGCCTAGAACGATGCTTGTCATGCCACAGTTCAGATCCTCACAGGCAAGGCTGTAATGATCGCTGAGGGGAGGGGGGGGGGCACACAAAGACTCAAATGAATCACACCAGACAAACAGCGTGAGAGTGTGGAGGGAAAAAGTGGTTACACGCCACAAATAACCTTCCTGTTGGAGAGTTCAGGGCCATTACTAGGGTGGAACAATTACAGGTGTCAGCGATTCTGGAGAACGCTTGTTGACAAAATATATTTTTTTGTCAATCAGTAAATAACCCATTCATTCCAAGGATTCCCTCTTGGTCAAAGTTTTTTGATTTATTAAACTGTGACCAATGAATTGTGACCAAGCAAAAGTATTTTACCTCCTTCCTGCCTCCTGCTTTTGATCTGCCTTTCAAACACTTCTCTTCATGTTTTCTTAGGAGTGAGAGTGAAAGTTCGGAGGAAGAGGAAGAGGAAGAGGAGGAGGTTCCACTGCTGACGGAGGAGGAGATGAACAAACTGGGAGCAAAACTGGTTAAGGCAGAGATCATGGGCAACGCAGTGAGTCCATTATTATTTTTCCCTATGACCTGGGGAAATCAATTGCACGACGAGAGACAATGTATTAGCCTAGTCCTGTTTGGAGATTCTATTAGTGCAAGGATGAGATTACTTTCATATCGCTGAAGTCATTTCTCTCATCAAATTGAAACATGAATTACCTCAATTAAAGCAGCACATAAATCCTACATTTCTGTTGCTCCTCTATCAGTCATATACTCACACTCTCTGCTGAGAGACCTTTGCATCTTTAAGTGGCTGCAATATTTTATGTGTTCTAAATGTAGATTCTAATTAGACTTTGTGTAACTTTGCTGATTGTTATGTTTCTATATATACAGTATACAGGTAGCTGTAAGAGCACAGTTAGAGCAAGCCTTAGATCGAATAATCTCATTTATAGCATTCATTGATCCATGCACTCAACTTCCCCTCTGTCAGTCCTCACATGTCAATGCTAAGAATGCTTTTGGGATCTTCTTAAAGAGAGTGTTTAAAGAGCCGTCAATGCACACCCACTGCACAGACACACGCAGTGTTATCAGCCTGACATCCGGCAGCAACTCCCTACACGTCAAAGCGATCAAACAGATATTCCCAAACTGCCGTGTGTGTGTGTGTGAAGTCACTTGCCTTTTCTGTATCGTACATAAAGGTATTTATAACTGTCAAGGTAGTATAGCTTAAGAGGGTGTGTGTGTGTGTGGGTTCTCTGCAGTTTTCTGTTTGACAATGTTCAGCCTCGAAGCCTTTTATGTGACATTTGCCCAAAGAGAGTAAACTTGATTTAAGAAAATGGGTAGCTATAAACAACATACTAAACATTGACATACTGCTTTTTATTTTACAGGTTTGCCAGCATGTCCACCCATATGATATTTTCTATTATTATCTGATTGTAGTTCCAGCCCTCCAATGTATCTACCACAAAGTGGTTCCCATATTCATTGTTTGTCCTTCACACTGTGTAAACACATTGTTTGTCACCCATACAAAGTAATATTGACTGACTGGTGTTTGTGTCTTTTAGGCCATGGTTGAGAAGCTAAAATCACAGCTGGATGCAGCACACAAAGCCAAAGAGAGCCACGCCACCCAAAGGAAGCTACAACAGGCAGCTGCATCGAAGCAGGTCTGTGTATACTTCATGAACTCCTTGCATATTCATTGCCTCGTGTCCCACAAGGGTAGACAAAATATTAGAAACACCTCTCGGTTAGGGTTGCACGTAGCGATTAATTTCCCCAACGTTTAAACGGAGGTTTTAATTTAAACTAGTCGACTAGACTATTAAAATAACTGTGAGAAAAACAAGCACAATGTAAACGCCAGTAACGGAGTTACACACAACGATCGCTCCGTCAAGTTTTCTAAGTCAGAGCTTTTTGTATGTATTTGTAGAGATTGTTATTTGAAGTGTTTCTTTATAAAGTCTGTTGTTAAACTTTAGTGTAGGCTACTGTTTGCTTATCGCCGGACCGTCGAGTTCCGCTGTGTGTTGTTTAGGGTTCGTCCCCACCGCGGCATTATAACAGCACATATGTTGCAAACATAGTAGTATACAGTCACCGACACTGAATCTTCCTATGCCAAATTTATCTGCTAGCTGCTTCTTTTTCTTCTCCTGTAGTCTAAATGCTAATCCAAAAACTCAAGGCTGTATCTCTTTTTAAACTTCACAAACACACAAACACAGCAGGTTATGGCAGCATCTATCCCTCTGACTGTGCAGCAATAAAAGTGCCTCACACACACTCATCTTCAGATGAAACTGAATTCTCCACACAGTTCACACTGCTTTTAAAAGGATTTTGTTTGTTTGATGTCTTTCTTTGTGGCTCGGCTTTTTAATGTCTTGTGATCTGTATGGAGACGGCTCCCGTTCGGCATTTTAGCGGACCATAATGGGAAACGAATGTCTCTCCTACCTAGGGGTCACTCAGAGTGTGTGTATACGACGTGTTTGAGAGAACAAAACAGAGAGATTATATAGTGCCATCCTGACTGCTGTTGTAGTACAGGCAATTAGCAGAGAGTAATGGGAATGCCATGACACTTCAGCGCTGCTTTATATCACCCCTTTCGCATTGCTGATGCCATTTCTGGCTACACAAGCACAAGCACTTACATGCACTAATACATGGAGGCCTATTTCCGACATAAGCAGACTCCTGACATCATTATACACATGGAAACCAGGCTATGATTATTTATGTAACCTGTATATTATCATTAGCCACATTCATCCCCACTATGGCTATCCCGACTAGGATGAAAACCTCAGTAAGGTTTCAAAGAAAATGCCATAATTCTTATGTTTTAGTGCACTTATCAGCTGAGAGGGATTTCAGCCTTCTTAGACATGGAGTGCTGTTGATTTACACTCATTCCAAATCCTTCCAATCTGTCTTGTTATGGAAGACTTTTGGCCAGTCTTCACCATACAATGGATTCACTCTTGTTCCCTGTCTCGCTTATATTGAGGAAAAAAACTTCCGCTGTGCGTGGAGACTTAAAAAACACAGCTTTGCCGACTGGTGCAGAGGAAATATTTCTCTTCTATCAGTTTTTCCCCTGACAGGCCAGTTTAACAGTTCCTCTGTTGCACCCCACCTTGGTCTTGTTTCTTGGCAGTCCATCTCTACCTGTCAGGTCAAACTGTCAGTCTTTTATAAGGCTGTCCAATCATACACCAGCTGCTGTTCCATCAGGCGTTTTTTCTTCTGAATGTAATTATTTTGAGTGACAACTCTCAACAAATCATTTAAAGTGAGCACCACATAAAATGATGAGACAAAATGTCTGGTTGACACTGTAAGTGGAAAAAAATCCAGAATAGCTCCAACGTGTCAATAACTCTGACTTCATCTCCTCCATAATGAGCAAACTTTTTGATCTTTGCAAAAACAAGGACCTCTGCTATTTGCTAAATTGGCACTGAGGCAGCAGTTTGATCAGAAAAGTGCACTTCTGAAGTTTTTTAAAGAGATGGATGTTCTTCTGTTGGTATCTTTATATTGATGGAGCACTGTTTTATTTATAGAATATAAGTGAACTTCCTGTGTTGTGACAGATCCTCCTACGAATCTAAACCTTTCCAAGGGCTTATTGTTAAATGCACTCTTCTATCCTTTATTGACCAGTGATGCCTTTGCATCCAACATGACACTGTGGAGTTTTCTTAAATATACAAATGATACTGTCAAGTTAGTGCAATATTTTTAGTTAACTATCACATAACTGGTAATGACCTGGCTGTGTTATCTTATTTGTATTTTTTTTTTCAGGTCCCAGGTCGCTCCAGTGAAGACCAGGAAGTCCTGTTGTTCAGAACTGACGAATCAGGTCGGGCCTGGCCAGTCAATGCCCCATCTGGACCTCAGGAGCCCCACGGAGGACGCCGGAAGAAGAAAGCGGTAAAGAGAGAGGCCTGAGTGAATTGACATTTGGTACAAAATAATTAAAAATATGAGAATGCACTACTGCACAATGTGGCCAAACAATTAAAAATCTTGAACTGCATCAGGGAGCCACCATTTAGGCCAGAGAAAGAGTGGAATCCTGCACACTGTGGCAATTAGAAAACAGATGTGTTAGGATCAAATGAGGTGTTTGTGTCCCTCGATTCGTTCCTGGTCATTTGGTATAAATCAGAGTGTGTAACGAGAGCAGTGACTCTACCTGACTGTGATTTGAAAGGTGTGCATTGTAAAGAAAGCTTTCCAGTCTATTATCTGTTTATGGTTATTATGCATTTCTGTGTGTCATCTATCCACGTTGCCAGATCTTCTGCCTCATACTCTCCTCTTCTTCCACCTCTGTCTTCTCTCCACTTTTTGTGTGTGTTATTTGAAGAGAATGATAGAGATTTGTCTTTTCACATGCAGCACCGTATTTGTACCAGTGAATTTTCCCTGATCACCTCCTTCTCTGTCCTTGCCTCCATTTTTCTTTCCCTTTCCCTTCCCTCTTCAGATTGAGACCCATGTTGACGGAGAGCGTGTGCGCTACTTCCAGAATGATGACAATGTGGGTCTGAAGGAGATGGTGCGGAGGGAGAAGATGAGCTCTGCGCAGGATCAAAACGCCCTCTACTCTCGCATGGCTGCCAAGGTTAGAATGATGTCACTCAACCAAACGCAATTGTGTGCATCCTTTTTATTTCCTTCTTCTTTTTCATCTTTACCTTTTTTTTGGCACATCCCTGCCTCCCATAGATCAGTGGAATAGGGTGACTTTTTGGCTGGACTTTGTACACTGTGTGCACAATTATTAAGCAAGTTGTATTTTTGAGGATTAATTTTATTATTGAACAACTACAGTGCTCTCGGTCAATCCAAAATGTTAATGAACCTAAACCTGAATGTTTACGAAAGTAAAAGTGAGGTTTTGTCTTTCTTACGAGAATATATATGTTTTGCTATTATTAGGCAACTATTAGTATGCAGAATTATTATGCAACTAATTAAAAAACTTGTTTATTTTCATCTGTTAAAGTGAGAATAATAAAACAACTCAAAATTTACAAATAAAAATTTCCGACATGTCAAAAAAACAGACTAATATAGCCACCCTTCTTTTCAATAACTGTCACAAGCCTTCCATTCATGGAGTCTGTCAGTTTCTTGATCTGTTGACGATCAACTTTTTGTGGAGCAGCAACCACAGCCTCCCAGACACTGTTCCGAGAGGTGTACTGATTTCCTTCACTGTAAATATCCCGTTTAAGCAGGGCCCACAGGTTCTCAATAGGGTTTAACCCATTGATGACGGCTGCTGCGCGATGCCACATTGTATCTCCTGCCTGATGCTGCGTCACGCAGCATTGTTACTTTATCTAATTTTCATGGCGTGCGCAACATAGAATGCACCGTCATTGGTTCAAATACACATGAGGTGGGTTTTGTTGATTTTTTTAAGACCACGTGACCACCCAAAAAATGTGTGGTTTGCCGAAAATCACGCCAATCAAAAAATTAATAAATAAATAATAATAAAAAAAATACGTCGGCTGTGTCGGCGATAGTGTATTACAGAACAGTTAGTGGCGTTCGGAGCGCAGAATCAAGGTCTACTGTAGGCTACTGACGAAAATCACACAACGCATTGCATCTATTTTTTAACAATATTTATGAATTTAGGATATATTTTGCTGCTCCAACTCAAATTCAGCCCAGCCAGGCGTTTTCATCTCTGTGGTATACAGCCGTTTGGACCAGCTGATCGGCTCCCGACAGCCGGAGTCAGTCTGCGTTCCAGTTGTACTGGGAAGTTGGATTTATGGTGCCAGGGGAAGTTGGATTTATGGTGCCAGTGATAACTGAACTAAATAATAAAATAAAGCTATCTTCTCCTTCCTATATCTGTCTATCTTTATCCCTCCACTGCACACTCAGTCACTAAAAGGAAGCAGGATTATAACCTCGTTTAGCACATTATTTTTAAATATTTTATATTATTTATTATTATTTTTCTCCTCCATCTAATTTTGACGATTTTTAGAAAAATGTGTTGGTTTGTAAGAGCTAAGGGATTTAAATAAAACCTGTGAACCTTAACTTTTAAATGTATTTTATTTCATGTTTCTATGTGCTATGCAGGCTTAGATATTAAGGTTTTGGTAGACTTTACAATTCATACTATTTTTTTCAGAAAACCCTCAGGCATTAAGGACATGCATCCTAGATTGCCATAGTCATCAATGGGTTAAGTCAGGTGAGGAAGGGGGTCATGATCAGTGGTTGACACTAACGCTTTCCCGCTTGCCCGGGGCAAGTGAAAATAATGTTCGGGCAAGTTGATATTGCTTTTTGGTTGCCCGACCGGGCAAGTGGATTTTAGATGAGTTGTCAGTAGTCTAAGCTATTTATTCATGTGTTTTAGAGTCCGCAAAACAATTTTTTCCCCGCTAACTCGCACAAAATAGATCGGCTATATTTACTATTGAGCAGCTGCGCGCGGCAGCCAGCAGCATCACGCTCTCTCACTCACTCACTCACTCACTCACTCACTCACTCACTCACTCACTCACTCACTCACTCACTCACACACAACAGCCTGTGTGCGCGCAGTTTCCCTGTCTACGTTCCGAAAGTCGGCTCTATTACGCTACGGACCTGGTTCCGCTATATTCAAACCCCAGAAATCAATAACGTTTGAGCTTATCGATACCGCTATGGAGTCCAGTAGGTCACATGATGTAATTTTAAATATGGAGTCGGGTCATCTTCAACTAATTAGGCCTACTTTGACGAATTATTCCATCACTTGTCTGCATCATGGACTGTAAAAGTGTTGTACCTTCGACTGTCTTGAAGAAACTCCTTCAACCCGCTTCAACTCTGTCTCCAAAAAAAAATAAAAAATACGTCCGCTGAGTCGCTGCCGCTGCAGACCATGCTGCAGACGGGCTCGGCACCGTCTCATCATTCATTCAAAGCAGCGGTGATCAACAAACGCAAACGAGAGACTGTGTAGCAAGTCCCGCAGTTAAAAAATTTGATAGTTTTTAAATCCATATTAAAATCTGCAGGATAAGAACTAGTTCAGCTCAGTAAAATTATTATTAGGCACAGGTCAATAAAATGACATCATGATGTGTTCAAATGTAACATCAAGAAAAAAAGAAATTTAAGTTTTTCGTGAGAAGCTTGAATCATACAGTTTGGGTGAAAAACTTGTTTCCCCAGCAACATACAATTATTAGTAGGCCTAATATGGAATTATGACCTGTTTAAAGTCCTATCCTTAGCTCTTCTAATCTTATAAGCAATTAAAGCTATAATACCAGTTCTCTTTTAACAAAATAATAGAAAAGTATCGATAAAGATTTGGATTGTGGAGTCTTTATAATGGTATCAATATGAATAGAAATGAATGATCCCCCTTCCTACTTACAGTATAACTGGGCAATAGCTTTAACATGGTGGACTTGAATAATTTTATGGCAGACTATCACTTTTTCGCACAATGTGACCGTTTTAGATAAGTAAAATAAGTAGAGGTGGGCATAGATTAATTTTTTTAATCTAGATTAATCTAGATTAATTTTGGAATTAATCTAGATTAATCTAGATTAAAATGGCTCATTTGAATTCTTTCATAATATGTGTGTGCTCCCTAAATAATGACTCAAAGTAAGTCTTTGAGAACGTGTTTCTCAAGCCAGGTGGCGCATCAGACCAGGGGCTCATCTCCTGTTTCCAACATGCATCACAAACTGCTTGAGGAAGCTGTTCTACTATGATAATTGGTGATGAAAATAAATAATGTTCAACAAGATGTTACTTAGTAACGCGTTACCGGCATCGGACCTCTTTTTTCAGTAACGAGTAATCTAACGCGTTACTATCTCCAAACCAGTAATCAGATTAAAGTTACTCATCAAAGTCACTGTGCGTTACTTTTTTTGTCATTTTCCTTAGTGAAACATTTTACATAACTGCACAAATGACTGCGATTGCGATTTTATGTAAATAAATGTGCGCGCATGTGTGTCTAAACTCTCCAACTGCTCCAACCGCTCCTCTCGTCTTTTTGGTAGCGCCCCTCGTCTCTGACATGCAGCGTGTGTGTGTGCCTGTCTGTGTCTGTGTGTGTGTGTGCAGCAGCATTACGGCCGAGTCTAAGCTCAACTGTGGCGCAAAACAAAGTTTTCCCCCCGATGAAATATAGCGTCTGCTATGGGGATATTTAGGATTCGGGTACGGTGACGTTGCCGTTGAAGAGATAGAAGTGTTTAAAACTTGGAAACTTATAGTCACGTGGCGACCGGTGGCCACATACACCCACCCTGCGTTCCAATACCCGATTGTGTCGTTGGGCAAGTGATGGAGAGAGAGAGCGGCGGGTGTGTGAGAGAAGCTTCGCCCCTCGTCTCTGACATGCAGCGTGTGTGTGTGTGTGTGTGTGTGTGCGCAGCAGCATTACGGCCGAGTCTAAACTGAACTGTACAAATGACTGGCTCCCTGAGCCGAACAGGAGGTGGAATAAGAGATTAACGGCGATATTTTTTTTATCGCCGATAAGAGTCTGGCGTTAACGCAGCACGTTAACGCCGATAACGGCCCACCACTAAAAATAAGTTAAATTTTTCTGAACACTTTTGTGTGGAAGCTTACCTTCAGCTTGACTCTGAGCTAGACTGAGTTTTCTGAGACCCCCAAAACCAGGCCAGGTGCCTGGCAAAAAGAGGCCCTTTTATGATGCTGCAGCAGGACCAAGCGCTTGGCTGTATGTGTGATGTCATGATATCTAGGCTTATATGAATTGTTGTTGGTTGTATGTGGTCAGGATGAGACTAGTAAGCTGTGTTTGCATTTAAGAGATACGGTTCGCTAAAATGTATAATTTAATTAGCCTATATATATCATTGTTTAACAGTTTTTTTGGGCAAGTGAACACGACATTCGGACAAGTAAAACATTACCTGTACTTGCCCTATGGGCAAGTGCTTTTGAAACCTTAGTGTCAACCCCGACATGTCATTATTTTTTCATCTTTAAGGCCTTTACTGGCTAGCCATGCAATTGAGTACTGTGATCGATGCATGTGATGGAGCATTGTCCTACATAAAAATCATGGTCTTCTTGGAAGATGCAGACTGCAGATGAGCTAGTTGGACCGAAAAGGTCCAACTAGCTCATCTTTAGACCTTTTCATCTTTAGATGAGCTAGTTGGACCTTTTCGGGTTGAAGATGGCCTCAAAATCAACTCCCAAACCTACTGCCACTTTCCAGAAGATACTTTCTTCAAGCAGTGGTACAGGAAAAAGTCTGCATCTTTCAAGAAGACCATGATTTTTATGCAGGACAATGCATCACATGCATCGAAGTACTCAATTGCATGGCTAGCCAGTAAAGGCCTTAAGGATGAAAAAATAATGACATGACCCCCTTCCTCACCTGACTTAAACCGTATTGAGAACCTGTGGGCCCTGCTTAAACGGGATATTTACAGTGAAGGAAATCAGTACACCTCTCGGAACAGTGTCTGGGAGGCTGTGGTTGCTGCTGCACAAAAAGTTGATCGTCAACAGATCAAGAAACTGACAGACTCCATGAATGGAAAGCTTGTGACAGTTATTGAGAAGAAGGGTGGCTATATTGGTCACTGATTTTTGTTGTTGTTGACATGTCGTACATTTTTATTTGTAAATGTTGAGTTGTTTTATTATTCTCACTTTAACAGATGAAAATAAACAAGTGAGATGGGAAAATTTTCGTTTTATTTAGTTGCATAATAATTCTGCAGACTAATAGTTGCCTAATAATTGTGCACATATATATATTCTCGTAAGAAAGACAAAACCTCACTTTTACTTTCGTAAACATTCAGGTTTAGGTTCATTAACATTTTGGATTGACCGTGAGCACTGTTGTTGTTCAATATTAAAATTAATCCTCAAAAATACAACTTGCTTAATAATTGTGCACACTAGGGCTGCTCGATTATGGCAAAAATGATAATCACGATTATTTTGATTGATATTGTAATCACGGTTATTACAGACGATTATTCATTGTAGGGATGCACCAAAATGAAAATTCAGCCAATTCTTTCAACATTACATAAACAAAACTCCCAATTGTGCTCCTCAAACATAGCCTACAACTAAAAAGCCACACAAAATAAATAATCAGTAAAACCTTCGAATCTAAGAGTAAAATTAATATTTTACTAGGGATGTGATTGTGAACCATTCATTGATTTGTACTTCGACTTATAAGAGGAGGTAGGCTATGAATCTACAAAAATATCGACTTATTGCCTTCTTTTATTTTGCAGTGCACGTTGAGTTGCTGTAAAAAAAACTACACCACAGCTGACACCGTAATGTTCAGACTTCAGAATTTGCATCAGAGCGCTGATCATAAAAATTAGACGCTTTATTTAAACGAAGTCCATGCTTAGGTGCTGGTTGTAACTTTTCGTCTGTAGACTGAAACTAACGGAGGGGGTGCGTCTCACTGTATATTTGCTCTTGTCGCGCAGATAGTTTGCCGACATGGCACAATATATTCAGGCTCGAGAAATGCAATCAGAAAGCGGAAGCCTTTCCCCTCAACAACGTTAACGTGCAGGAATCCCCGACTATCATTTTACCCGTAAAGCCACAGAGCTTTTCTGCGCGGCGGCTCACACCGGCAAGTTCTCACAGTGAATGACACCGTTACCCACCGCCATCACAGTGTCTCACTCACACCATGTTTCACCGAGTGAAACGCTGCTTCAATCGCGCAAGGCTTTTGTGTTTCGGTGTAACATCCTGGACGAGCGTTTTAACTTTATGCTGAATAAACAATTGCACTGGAATCGCTGAAAGCGACAGTGTTCGGGCGGGGGCGGTGCGGAGCGCAGGTGGAGACAGAAGGGTGCGCTGCATTTACTACACATGACCCGGCGTGCCGCACAATAACCATTTTATTACGATTATCTTGTTTTCATGATCGAGGGAAGCCAAAATTGTAACCAAAATCGAAATTCAATTAATCGCCCAGCCCTAGTGCACGCAGTGTATATACTTATAGAAAAGATGACCTGTGGGCTTAGTTGAGGTATTCCCATGCCTGGCAACCTAAGAGCAAGGAATCTCAATCTGGTGTTATCACAAGATTGCAACTTAAAACTATGATTAAATATAAACACAGTGTGCTGATAAAACACTTAGCTGTTATGAAACATAGTCAAAGCACCCAGTTTGCATTATTCAGCAATTTTTTCTATTGATTTATTTAATACTCAAAGCTCACCTGAGGTTTAAACGCTTTAAAACACACTGGCGAACCATTACTCTGGCCCTAGTAGGCTTCCGAATTTTTAAAGAGCCAAAGCTGTTCTTTCTCTCCTTTTTTTCCCTCTGCTATTGGATTGCTTCCTTCCCTGTTGTGCCTTTTCCAACAAGTCAGATCAGACTCCAGCTCAGAGTATTTGCTTGTATCTCACACAGTGCCATCTCCTTCGACTCATGACGGGAAAATAAAATAAATGTTTAGTCCGTTGTAAACACAGCAGTGGATTTACATTTTTAAGTTCAACTCAAATAAAGTCCAAAAGAAGGAAGGGGAAAATCTTGATTACAGAATTTATTACTTTAAGAACTCATAACCAGTGATGTTTGTCCATTTATTAAGAAGAATTTGTGGAGTGTTGTATCTGTCTGTCTGCTGCACATTTTCTGTTTCGATTTCGATGTGCTGTTTCAGGGCCATGATCATAGAAAACACTGCTGCATAGGAATGAAAAAACAGCTGTTGTAACATTGTTAAAGCTCAAGGTCATTTGAATGTGCACCATTTTATTTAGATTGATGTTACTTCAACACACAGCTGTATGCAGATGTGTAACATTATCAATTTGTCACATTTTTATTAATGGTAGACAATGGACTGAATATTTTTCTTTTTCCTAAGATAAATAACAAAAGGGCATTTGAGCATTTCTCCTTGATGAAACTAAGTGCTGCTCATCATGTAAACATGTTTCAGTGCTGTTTGTTAGCCAATCAGGTTTCAATAATGATGTTAAATGTTCTAGAAAGGGCAAGCAAGCATAAAACAATAAACACCAAGTAAACAGTAACCATTTAGACCAAGTGGCAGAACAAAATTAAATTGCGACCTCTTTAAAGACCACATTTCCAAATACTGCAAATGAGCCAGTAGCAACAGTGAATGATTGCAGGTGGTTCCTGTACTTTGGTTTCCGCTCCGGTGATAATGAATCTCCGACCAAACATTACAGCATGGAGGAGAATGCATAATTCGATGTGTGTCTGTCTGTGTGTGTCTGTGTCTGTGAAGGATCACTTTGATTAATTCTGCCATATTTCCCTCAGGAAGAGGGAAATGATAGTCATCTTAAGATTTGCTCTGTGCATTTGGTTCTGTGTGTCTTTATGTATTCCCCTCCCACTAGTCGTACAGCAACAGATGGGTACTGGCAGGTTGAGATGATGGTGTCAGGCACTCAGCAGTCTTGAAGATTGCACTTTTCCATGCGCAGAGAAACATTTTCTTTTATTCCTTCTAATCTTCCCTTTCTCTCTTGTTTACTCCCTCTCTTCTCTCTGTAGGTAGGAATTTGATTGAAAGTAGTGTGAAAAACGTATTGCTGTATTGTGTTTGAGAGAGAGAGAGAGAAAGAAAGAATAAAGCATTAATAAACAAAGAGATAGAGGAGTTGCCATGGCAATAACAAAAAGATAAATGCTTTCTCCGAAATTCTTCGCCCGCCCCTCCCTCACTCACACTCACACACACACACACACACACACACACACACACACATACACACACAACTCATATATTAACTACACATGCTTGCATAATGCACACACACGCGCACACACACACACACACACACACACACACACACACACACACACGTTCTACACTTACAAAGTGTAACACTAAAAATACATCTACAGTTACCATGGCAGGGATTCTATAAATTTCCATTGGTCAGATACCAAGTCTGTTAAGTTTGCAGACTAGCATTGTCTGGAGATTCAATATAATGTATTTTTTTAATAAAACATTAGTTGTGTGCCAGATATGTGTTAATGGCTCCACTCTGCTGCTACGTGCTGATTTCACAATCTATTATTTAAATTGCAATCAAGAATGTGTCCATTTATCATAGGCTAAGATAACATCATCGGCAGGCTCACAGCATGGATGATGATTGATAACTAGCATTTTAAAAACTTAATTAGTCTTCATGTGAGTGTTTGAGACTATGTGTGATGGCATGTATGCGTCTGTCCACTCTTGGACAAATGCAGCATGTGCTGGTACACTTACGTGCTGTCCTTAGCACACACTCACTCCTACACACACACACACACACACACACACACACACACTCCCTCCCACACTGTCACTAAACTAATCCAATTTTCACTCTCACTCACACACTCACTCCTACACAGCGAGTCATGCACACACACTTAAGCCATGTTGCCCTTGCTCTCTCACATGCACACAGATTCCAACCTGTTGCCCAGTCGCCATGGTGACCGGACTGCGACGTATATTCTCTGTGTCCTTCCTTCCTCACTCTGTTAGCGCCTCACCGACAGGGCAGCTCGGATAAAACACACACACTACACACACACAAAATATGGCGTGGAAGCGGCACAGACGGTAATATTGCGTCAGCATCTACACAAACGGATTAGTGAAGCTACCAGCCACTTTCCAATTAAAGTCAGTATCTCTAAAGTACCTTTTTAAAGGATCCCCATGACTTTTTCTTTCCTGTTTTTTTTTAAAGGTTTTAAAGCCTGAAATTAAAAGTTAAATCTTTGTTAATCTCCTTATCAATAAAAACATATTCACAGTTTTGTTAAAAATGCCATAAAAAAAATTATAATAACATATAATAAACATTACCATGTTACCATTTTTGGCCACGAATGACCATTACTCCTGCTAACCAGTCCTCTCTGCTTCTCTGCATCTTGACTCTTCAGATGATGGGGAAGACAGACGGTGACAACTACACGCTGGATGACATGTTTGTGTCGAGTGCAGCGCAGCGGGAGGGCGAGGGGATGGAGGAGGACAGGATGAGGAGCAGAGCCATTGGGGAGAGCAGGAGGCTGGCGGCCTCCATGGACAAATGCCAGCACTGCTTCAGCAGCCAAGAGCTCAAGAAGCACCTCATAGTGGCAATAGGGAGCAAGGTAAGGTTTCGTGCATATGGGCAGTTTTTCGGGATGTGGGGAGTTTGTGCAGAAATCATTAGTCGGTTGGTTAATGGATCTGTTAGTAAATCTTTGATAATGTTTGTGTTTGTATAATTGTATAGGCCATTTATCAAGCAATTTTGCAAATGATTCATTGTTTTTTTCCTCTCGAATATGATGGTTTGCAGATTTTCTCCTGAACAGAACTGCAACAACACTTATTTTCAATGTTGATAATCTCAATAAATCTATAAATCATATAGTCTGTGAAATGTTTGAATTTTGAATAACCGAAAATCATCAGTTGATCATTAGACTTGTTAAAGTCTAATGTTAAAGTTAAATTTCCCATCATTGGCCAAATTGATTAATTGATTAAGCATTGCCATTTAAAAAATAAAAATAAAAAAAGTAGATATAGAGAATCTATAGATGAATCGATGCATGTTTTTGTCTGTAATGTGTAAGTGTTCTTGCGATCACATGTCCAGGTGTACCTGAGCCTGCCTGCGGGTGTGTCCATGACAGAGGGCCACTGTCTCATCTCTCCTCTCCAACATCACTGCTCTGCCACTGCATTGGATGAGGATGTGTGGTTAGAAATGCAGGTTAGTCAGAGTTAGTTAGTGCTCCAAGTTTTCAATCAAGTTTATCAATACTAAATTATGCTTTCATTTTCAATGTTTTCTTCAAACAATAATTATTCAAATGAAAATGAGTTCACTTCTGGTCCTGCTTTGCTGTCCTCAGCTGTTCCGGCGTACTTTGGTGCGTATGTTTGAGTCCCAGGAGCTGGACTGTGTGTTCATGGAAACGCACATGAACCCACGCAGAAGACAACATATGGTCCTAGAGTGTATCCCACTACCGCGAGAACTGGGCGATATGGCACCAATATACTTTAAGGTTAGTGGGTGTATTAAGTTTGATTCACTACAAATTTTTTTTGAATTTCCTTACAAGTGTTTTAATCCAACGGTTTCTATGTGTATCTTCAGAAAGCCATTCTGGAATGTGATGAGGAATGGGCTATGAACAAGAAGGTGGTGGACCTCTCTTCCAAAGACATCCGTCGAGCTGTACGTTACCTTTTTGTCTCCTCTATAATAGTTTACTTACTTTTTCTCTCATTTTCTTCATTCTGTCTGGACTGACTCCCTTTGTAACCTCCTTTCTTTCACCCTTTCATTATTGTTAATTGATTGTTGTATGTCTCCTAGATTCCTCGAGCTCTGCCCTACTTTGCTGTGGACTTTGGACTCCAGGGTGGGTTCGCTCATGTTATTGAAAATGAGCAGAAGTTCCCCCATTACTTTGGCAAGGTCAGTGTGTGCATTAAAGGCTTTTAATACATTAATACTGGCTAAATCATTATGTGTTCCTTTTTTTTTAGCCAGAAAATGTGCCATTTGTTTAGTGACAGGAACCTTTACTGTGCATATGTGACCACAAATACAGCTCAACTCTCAGAACGACTTTCATTTGAATGCAATGCATAGGTTTGTCACATCTAGTGCAACAAAGACTAAAGAAGCACATGTGTATTCATATAAACCAATTGTTCTACTTAAGCAGCACCAGCTAATGAATCACAAATTCCAGTGGATTCTATTTAATCCCTGTTTTCCCTCACAGGAAGTCGTGGGAGGAATGATGGACGTCGAGCCGCGGCTTTGGAGAAAGTTGATTAGAGAAAATTTTGACGATCAGAGGAAAAAAGTCCTGCAGTTTGCACAGTGGTGGAAACCGTATGACTGTACCAAGACTGAGGGCTAGCTAGGGGATGGCCACACACACACACACACACACACACACACACACACACACACACACACACACACACACACACACACACACACACAGCAGGAATCCTCATTTGATGTAAATGTACTTGTAGTTATAATGTGTGAACATTTACTTGAATAAAAAAAAATATATTATTATGTATTTGTTTTTATTTTAATGTTACAAGTCAGAAGTTGTTTCATATCATACTTCTTCACAACAATATCATCCTTCAAACCTGAATGTACACTGATTATTGTACAAAGGTTATTTTTTTACATTTAATTATTTAGTGGTGCATTTAAAACTAAAATGTTTTTGTGACACAAGTGATAAATTCTCTTACTTTATGCCACAACTTCAGCCACTTTGGCGGATAGCGGAAGGTCTAAAAAGACTGTCTTTTGCAGCCAAGACATGAATTAGTGCCGTGACTGTGTGTCATACTCCCTATTTTCAAGCCTCTCTTTCCAGTACTGCTCTCCAACCCTGGGATTTGGCTTCTCACTGTTTGACCTTGTGATCCTTTTTCAGCTGTCACTTAATTCTAAGAGGTTTCAGAGCCACACGTGCGAGCTTATACACCAGCGAACATGAGCAATCAGCCACTATGTGACCTCATAATATTCCCCAGCTATGCTATTTGGCCTTTTGATTAGTGCTACCCTTCAAAACCCATCTGATTTCCAGGTGTCATCTCGGACACTGTGTGGTGCATGGGTGCAGCTGGTTAGTGCTGGGTACTTGATTCACAGAAGATTGAGATTTATTATTGCACTATTTGTATATGTGGTCACAGGGGAGAAATGCCTTAAAATTCTGGATTTTCACACAAGACAGTGATCTCCAAAATGAATCACTCCTTATCAGAAACCTAAGGGAGGAGTTATGTGGGAGAGTATATCCCATGGGTAGATTTCTGTAGTCAGTAAGTTGTTACTATTTGTAGGATAATCTCTCTGTACAATTTAATTACATTTTGTCCCTTGTGATTTGAAAACATTGGAAAGTATTTCTAACATTTTATAGTAGGACATGGATGATTACTCGGCACTGTATCAGTCAGTTGTGAAACTATGGCTTGAATACGATAAGTATTGGGGGCCTCTCATATGTGATGTCATTGTGCACATACTACTGAGCTTGCACTTATTTCAAGTCACATTGAACAAAAGTAAACGTATTAGTGAGAGAACAAGTTCATATTGAGAGCAGGGAGATGCTATACTCCCCGTCAGCAAAGACAGTGGTGTGACGTCACGTTAGTTTCCCTGAGGGGGAAACGTTATTATTCTTTAGTGTCCATACTGTCCCTGCAGCTAGGTGGTCAACAGACCTTGGCTTGTTCATCGTTTGTATGTGCATCAGTGGGCCAGCTCCCCCATAAATCTGAAGTGATTCAGTTTGTCAGCCACCTCTATTGTCCACCACTTGAATATGATGCAGCTGCCAGGATGAATCCCATGATCAAACTGTGCGTTTAAAGGTCAGATCGTAATGTAATCACTTTCAGGAAACTCAACTGTAACTGTATATGCTATATTTTTTTTTATGTGAAACACCTCAACATGCAATTTGCTACTCTTTAACCTGATTTGTACCTTTTGAAACCATCCCGTGGGACAGTGCAACCGATTATTTATATTGTGCAAGTGCAAGAGAGGGCCAGGTTCACGGTTAATAGCAGCAGAGTGGCATTGAGTGATGTATGGTTATGGCCAATTAGATTGACTGGGGGCAGATTTATGACCGAGACAGCCATTTCTCTCTCCCTGTCTCTGCCGCTCTCTTTCTTTCTCTCTCACACAAACACACACTCACACAAAGTCAAACCTAGACCACAATCCTTCCTAAAGTTATTTTGTGAACCCACACACCATTGCTGCAGGCAGGAGGCTTCTATATTTGACAGAATGATGTGGCAATAACAGTGTCTTTTGTGTCACTGAGTGGAAACTGAAATGCCGGCTAACACACAGGCGCTTGCAATAACATCCTCGAGTTTTGTGTGGCAGGCAGTGGGTGAATGCAAGACCACGTGTTGTATCAGTGTGACGCTATGTCTGCCTGTCTCTGGGTAAAGGCACCTGGTTTTGACTTACTGGTGTGTCTTTATTATCTCCCTGCACATTCCTTAGCCTCCTACTACACATATTTCAGATTTAAACTCAGCCCAATATGTGTGTCTGCTCCTGGAGGATTTTGTCTATACATGGATTGCATATGCATTTTATTAGAAGTGTGTGTGTGTGTGTGTCTGTGTGTGTTCTCCAGGAGAAGCCAGGCTTTAAGACTACATGCAAGAACTGATGTTAGACTGTAAATATGTCTGTAAAACATTCTGGTTACTCAACTCCCCTTCCTCTCATTTACTTAAACTTTGTGGGCCTACAGCCTGCAATAGGCTACTGTAAAATGGTTTGCTTAATATGTTAAAAGCCCCTTTAAATAATTAATACATCCGGCTTAAAGGTAACTATCTTTGGATTAGAATGTGTCTGATTTATTTTGGTTGATAATTCAACCAACTGACCGATCTGCCGTGACTCTTCATATGCTTACTTGCATTCAAAATAATGTTTTCGATCAGTGATATGAGTCCCATGAGTGACCATCACAAAATACAGACAGTTGACAAGAAATATGCACAAAAGGGAAGGCTACTGCAGAAAATGCAATTTTATACACTATATAGTCAATTCCGCAGCATCATATGGATGAGTGCTTGAAGGTTAATATAATACACCTGGTGCTTCCAGCAATGCCACTGAAACTCGGGGTTGCTTCATACTTTATTTCCATGGTAATGTCATTACAAGGTGATGTCATCATTGTTACATTTACCTCTTGAGTGTGATTGCCATTATGACTTTCTATTTATAATAATTCCATGATAGTCCAGCGACTGAGCTATTACCCTGCCTGCACTCAGCTGTACTCGGCTGGCTGCTATATGGGCTTATCTTCTCTGGAACATTATTTACCCCATTGTAGTGCTTTATTAAATGCTCACATTATAACTGATGGATGGCAGACTGATTGCTAAGAGCAAGCGACCAGATAAGGGAAGAGAGACAGAGTATTAGACTGTCTGCAGTGTGTGAGCACAGGCTGTGTTTGAGAGAGAGAGAGAGAAAATTCTGTGCAATTGGGGTCATGCTGCTCCAGAAAGTCAAATGAATTAGTAAGCACCTCCAGGAAATTACATTGTGATGTGTGTGTGTGTGTGAATGCACTTACATGATGCATCATGTTTGTTTGAGTGTCTCTCTGCCTGTCCCTTTAGGAACCTTTATGAACAGACATGCTCTGCCAATCTAGGTGAAGGTCGCGGCAGTGATTAGTGCCAGATACGAGCATCGTTGTGTTCTTTGACACGAGGCAACAAGCGTACCACCTCTGCCAGCTCCATTATCTGCCTGTTGGCCACATTTGTCCTTGTATCCACCAATGCTGAACACATTTGGCACATTCCCATTGATTAGTCTTATTGGCCATGACTGTTCTTTGATTATCATTGGATGTTGCTTGATTGCCACTTAGTTAAAGGAGCAGTCAGCTATTCTGGAGATTGCTTGTTGACAAAATCACTTTTCGTTAAAATCAGTGAATGTCCGCTACATGTCCGTACTCTGTGTGCACTGAAAAAAATTGGTGATAATACACAGCTTGGGCTCTGTAAACTGGTAGGCTATGTAAACAAAGGGTATTTAAACAAAGTGAGGCCACCTTTGCTAGCAACATGCCATTATAGAGCCTAGTCTATGTAGGCTATTAACACTGATTTGTTTTCAGCACAAACACAGTAGGCTATACGGACAGGTAGTGGATCGTAAGGAAATATTTCCTGCTTTTGACTAAAAGTGATTTTGTCAACAAGCCTCCAGGATTACTGATTGGTCAAAATTAACATTAGCTGTAGCCTACACTTTGACCAATCAGAGCGAGGCTCTGATTCTCTGTTCTTATTGGCTGTTGGGACTGTCCATTCACTTTGGCATGACTTTGTTTGTGTAGTAGAGCATGTCAGGGAGGGACCAAAGAGAAAAAGTGGAGCGGTTGAGGTATTTGGATTCAAATCTCTATCCCAACTGCCATTTTCTCCCCAAATCCCCTCCACCCCAGCTTTAACTAACAAAAATCATTTGTCACCTGAGAGCTGTAAATTATACTAGGCCTAGGCTACTACTAGGCCTATGTAGAAACAGAAGCCATAGTTTGACAAAACAATCCAGACTCAAGGACCAAGGTCCACTAACTTGCTTTCTATCTATTTAATCTATTTTAGATTACAATTTTTTTCTTTCTTTCTATCTTTCTTTTGATTGTTTGTGGGTTATTGTCCTACTGAAACGCAGCTGATGCGTGTAGCCTAAGCTACTTCACTGCGCGAGCTCGACAGTTCAGAGAACATCACCGGTGCGTGCAGTGCTGCTGTTGGCTGCCCGCGCGCGCTCACTCTCTCTCTCCCTGTTCCCCATCTCGCGCACCTTCTCTCCAGCCACATTTGCGCGCGCTCCGAGCAACGACCAGAGATGAGACGAGACCCAACAAGAAGCCCATGAGCAGCGGTGGAGGATTATAAGTGAAAGATGGACGAAAGATGAGAGCACGGTTAGTTGGCGGACAGAGAGGATAACAGCTGTCGCCGCAGAGGAGAAGGGACGGAGGAGAGAGGGAGGCAGCCACATCTGCCGTGACTTTGGGGATTTCACTTTGACAAAGTCGGGAGATAAAGGGGGAGACGACGCATTCCTCGGATGCACAAATTCACCGCTTGCTAAAGGGATGGTAAAAATGTGTCGGAATTAACGTGGTGGACCAACATGTCGATAGGCTTTTGGCGACATTTTGTCATTTTTTGTTTGTTTTGTAATGTCGTCAGTTTAGGTCTTAAGGTATCGTCTACTTTGACACAGTTGCGGTGCGAGTCAGCGCTTCGCCCTTTTTAAGCTAGCAGCTAAAAAACGCGGCTCTTTAATTTTTTTTTTTCTATTCTGTCGTAAAGAGTTAGGCTATCTCTATATTTTTTTAATTGAAACATCCTTTGGAGAGTGTTTGGCGTCCCAGGGGGGCAGGTTTGGCTTGTTTTGGGGGTGGAAAGGAGGACATTTTTTATGAGGTGATACCCCCACCTCATTCTCCCCCTTATATAAATGTTTGCGTGCCGTTAGTGCTCTCGTTCTCGGTCGTCCTCTCCCTCTGATTAGGTTGCTGAGTCTCACACGCAGACAGACAGATAGACAGACACGCATCTCATATGCACGCATAGACACAGACATACCTGGACGTTAGATCGCACACACACACACACACACACACACACACACACACACACACACACACACACACACACACACACACACACACACACACACACACACACACCTCATATGCATAGCCTACATAATTATACAAACAGATCATAGCTTACCCCCGTCACCCACCCAAACCTCTGACTATCTGATGACTCCCCGGTGTAGAAGTGGACGTGTTACGGAACCGAGTGTAGCATCCTCATCCTCAACACTACCACTGTTAGCATCACCATCCTCATCTTCCTCACCGCCACCACCATGTCCTCGTCGTCGCGCAAGATCTCCTCCGAATCGTTCAGCAGCTCGGTGGGCTCGGACTGCGGGCTCGAAAGCCCCGGGGGAGACGGAGGAGGAGGGGACGGCGGCGGTCTGGAGTCGGCTGAGGAGAGACGAGGCTGCCCCTTCTCCTTCCCTTCCAGCAGAGCGGCGCTCTGGAACGGCCGCAGCCCCGCTGAGAGATCGGCGCACCCGGCCGGTGAGGAGCAGATACCGGCCCCGGTTGTTGGACCCCATAAGAGGGTCACCCGGAGGAGGCGGGTGAACCTGGACTCGCTGGGGGAGAGCCTGAGGCGACTGACCTCACCCATGGTAAGCCTCCGCCAGCTCAATGTGAGGAGCTTGAATGGGCCTTGTGAGCATTTGTTGGTATTAGGCCTATAGGCCTAATACAAACAAATAAGTAATAAAACAAGCAAATAAGTAATAAAACCCATAGGCCTTGCCTAATTGGCCAAACTGGTTGATAATAGCCTATAACACAATGCTGAGCAAATTATAACGTTTTGCCCATAATGTAACTACTTTTAACATTTTGGTTCACTTATAAAGCAACATTATGGAGCATATTTTTTTTGTTGTTGCTCATCCATAATGTAATAATGGGCAAAAGATTGTAAGTTATGGGCTCAGCATTTTATTACGCCTTGTTGAAATGTCCTTAGATATTCCTGGCAAAAGCTGATGCTATCTATATAATTATTGCCAATAGAGACTTAGCTGAAGCCATACTGAATAGTAAGTTTGTTGTTTGAATATCAATTTGTAAAGCATTCTTCTAAAAAAAATATATATGTTCAAATAAATGATGGTCTAGTTTGTTTGTCATATTTTTTGCAATTAGAGATTGTAAAACTTTTTTTTTGTGGAACAGTCATGAGGACCAAACAGTCAAAGGCATTTATTCCATGCAGCTGTCTCTGTTCAGAAGCCTTTGTAACCTCTAAAAGACAACGTTCTCAAGCTATTCCAATGTAGTACAATTATCCCAAATCCCAGATGGTGTTTGCTGTGCTGTCTATGAAGAGAAATCCTCTTTTCATCCTTCACCTCTGATAGCCTGAATCATCTGGCAGATTATATAATAACTATGTTGTTGTGAGAGAGAGAAAGAGAGAGAGAGAGATGCCAGTGCCCTGTCTGTGTATGTAATGTTGTGAGCAGGACTGTGACGAACGAGCCTGTTTCCGTGTCTGTGTGTCTCAGTTGTATTACAGGCTGTAATGAAATAAAGCAGTTATTAGAACTGATTGCAATTGTGATGGATTGCAAGGCGTTTGCTTTGGGCATTCACTAACTATAGTATATACTGAGACAGACAGATGTCAGATGACTTTTACTTTCAACTGAACAAATCATACCGAAATCTCAAAAAGACAAAGTTGAATATAGTAAAACTATATTTTGAACAATTTCTATTTCTGTATTATTCATACCATATTGATTTCAGCAGTAAATAGCTTGTCTTCAAATTTCGTTATAAACAGTAAAATGGGAATCTGCATCAGGAAGTGCTAAATGAAAAATGTGGTGTAATGTTAATTGCTACTGATTTGACGTGTAGTGTAAACTTTTGTATGGTCAGAGAAGAGATATCCTGTTAATATTCGCAAACCATGTCAAGGATGAAACCTCAGCAAAATCAAGCAAACATACAGAGTAGTCTAAGGACACTTTGAACATCTCTCTCTTGTTCGCTTGCTTTAGAGAGTGTCGTCATGCACTCTCTTGTAAATTTGCGCCATCTGTAATTTCATGCCTGGCAAAGTGGGAATGAAGTGTATTTTGGGTTTGTCGATGTTTAATATGAGGTGGTACTGTATTTCATTTTCTTTGTCAAGAGATGGGCAATATACAAGAGCTGAAAGTGGCTTAAAGCTAGCCTGGATGAACCCAGCCGAGTGAGCCGGCGATTTGATTTTTCCCTGCAGACTCGTCTGGACCCAACCACTGTTTGGCCCAGTTTACTTCCTCCCAAGCGTTTGGCACCTATCACAAACATGCTTCCTCCCCAGGCGTGCTAGAGTCGGGCTTAACACGTTGACATCAATTAAACGAAAACTGAAAGCCAAACTGAAGTGAATGATTACATCTGGGGTAGTCTATTGTAGTCAAGATTTTTTAAAGACAGAGATAGGTTGATGGATGAATAAATGATGGATGGATGGATAGATATCACAAATAGAGTGTTTGTGCTCTTGTCATCAAATGGGTGCCAGGTGTGCTTATGTTGGTTCCCCACATAATAAGAGCTGCAATGTTTTCATCAGACATCAGAGGAGTAGGTTTGTGGGAGAAGGTTTCTCCAAATTGCAACTGCTGATACCCTGTGGTCCAAAATCCTTGGATATGTTGCAGAGAAATCTGGATAGGAGAGCAGAGCATGTGATTGTCAGGCTTTCTTGCTGTCTAGGCGCAACCTTGCAAAAAAACTGAAATACAACAGCACAGCTAAAAATCTGATGTTGGCGTATATTGGAGGCGACTGCTGAGAGCCAACTACAGCTCTCAGCCGCAGCCCTTACTGGCCCTGATCTTTAATAGATCTGTGAGAAAAATAGGGCAGGGGGACCCTTAAAGGCAGTTTTGAGTAACACTCAATGATGATAATATTGAGCATTTAAATAGGTGCTTCTGTCTGTCTGAATTCAAGTATGTATTGTTTGTTTGTTTGTCTGTAAGTGCAATTAAGCATCAATTGGGTATCAAATGAGCCTTTCATATGTAAATAATGTAAGGGACACAGGGACAGGGGTAAATGTCCAAGGACTTTTTCAGTGTATGAAGGGCAAGTGTGCGTATTTGTGTGTTTATGGCTGTTTTGTGATACAGCAACTTAAACAATCTCTGGCTAATTTAATTCATTGCTTCCATAAGTAGGATCATACTTTAGCAAATTAACCAATACACACATAGATTCACTCACTCACCTACATTAGGCATGGGACGATATGAAAATATCATCTCACAATTATCCTGGCCAAAATAATTGCAATTAACAATATTTTCGCTAGAATCAAAAATATATAACTTAAATTAAAATGGCTCTAAACCATACTGGAATCACTTAAATTTTTTCAGATTATTGTATTGCATCACTGATAAGGACAACCCTAAAAAGTGTATATTATTTGTGGGATAAATGGGCAAGCCAAGCCTTCAGCCAAGGTGACAGGTTTGATTTAGGAATGACAAGGAAGACGCGGGTTCCCCTCCTAAATCAAATCAAAGTTAAACAGAAATCAATATAAGACTGCACGTTAGTGAGCTAGACAGTGTTATTAAGTCACTCTCTCCTCCCCTCTCTCCCTCACTATCTCACACACAGTGGCTGCGTGCAGGTTGTTGACTGCAATGGTCCGTGACAAAGAGAACAGAGCAAGCTCTCTGTGGTTGTCTTCACGCTGACCACACTGTCCCAGAAGCAACAACAACAACACACACACACACACACACACACACACACACACACACACACACACACACACACACACACACACACACACACACACACACACACACAAACACAATAATTTTTCTGTCTACCCCTCTGTTTGTATGCAAATTGGCCTTGATGCTGATCAAAGGGCCCAGAGCATCGGCAGCAAACATGAAAAGCATGAGACAAGTGTGTTAATGTGTGTATCCTAAATTTAAACAAACCAGTTTTATCAAGGAGTAGCATGACCTAGCTTTTAGCTTAATCATATGCATGTTGGCTGTTCACCACTTCCTATGAGTCGATCTGTAGAAGTTAGCCATTTGCTGTCATCAGTGTTCCTCTACTGTTTATATACTTCCCATGAATGGGGGTATTACTCAAATGGACACCATCTCTAGTGAAATCATTATTACCAGGGAAGAACATTCAATCGTATTTCCTAATACAATCGTGAAAACAATATTCCGGTGTAGATTTTTGGGACAAGTAACACATGGAGAGCGAGAGAGAGGGGTATGACATGCAACAAAGGTACCAAGTTTAATAAATCGCAGTTTTATGCCTTGCATTTATTTGGCATGCATGGCTAACATTCGGCTACCAGGGCACGCCATCAAGCTTTTGAAATATTAATTTGAAAACTTAGAAGCTGCCATTGTTACACACTACTATCTGTAAAAGCAGCAAGAGCTTTATCCGAATTGAAGTTGTATTGTTAGAGGTTGTCTTGTGCTGAACAGATTGTAAATTGATTATTGGTTTTGGGCTATATACATTTTGATATTGATTTGACTTAATGGGCGTGTGCATGGACTGAATAGCTAACAACTTGCATGTTTTATTCTTATTGATTCTCTCTAAGTGGGCAGAATCTTTAACGTAATAAACTGGACTGACGTTCACCCCTCCCAAAACCTCAACTACCCATTGTGTGAACCTGTGCGTAAATCAAGTTGACTGGGTGATTTGACTCCTGTCCGTATCAAAGGAATTGTGTATTAATTTCTACTTCATAGTAGGGGTGTGAACATTTACAAACATGTATAAACGGTTAAACGTCAGATTTCTTTTCATGCACACGGTTAACCGTGACGTCAATGTAGGCTCGTCTGCAGACAGATTCTACAGACTAGCTTTTATAATCCCTAAATAGTGGGTGTTATTTGTGATGGGAAATGAATAAATGCGCATCTCCAGAACGTATTGAAATGCTTTTCAAAACTGTATTAAATAAAAAAAATTGGTTTACTAACAGGTTACACGTGTAGTAACAAAAAGCACTCGGAAAATACTCATCACTGCGATGTTCGATTCAGTTGTTGCATTACACCGTTAATGCCTCAGAGTTTTATATACACATTCATCGCTAAACAGTGCTAAGAGAGTCTGCCTAAGAAAAAGCAGATGGAATGGAACTGTTTTCTTTGTAACTTTATAACTCTGGTATACTTTATCTGCCGCGCTCTCATCTGATGTATGAGTTTCTATTTTCTTCAGTATTTGTTGGAGCTTTCAAATCTTGCTGAAGCTCCAGAACCCAGTCCCACTGCACTATGACAATGTACCTCATCAGTTCATGCTGATAGTATTTCGGAGGAGGAAGATGCAATAAAAAAATTAGTTGGTCCATTGCTCTGTATGTGTACGTGTTTGTGTTGGAGGGAAGAAGTCGGGTAACAAAGGCAGATTTGCATACAGCAGACTCGAGTTTGAATAAATCTCTCAGGGAAAGAAAGCAATGCAGAGCAACGGAGCAAAAGGAATGGAGTGAGTATTCGTGAAATTCTGCTCCCCTCCCAAGGTAAAGAAACAGAGCAAACAAAAGAGACAGAGTGATGTGGTTCAAAAATATAGGAAACCAGAGGAAGAAAAGGAGGAGAGGAGAGTATGTCTCTAAAAAGTAAGGGAGAAAGTTTGAGTTTACCTGAAATCTTGTCAGGTTGGCATTTTAATGCCTTTTTTTCCTGTAATCTTCTCTTAAGTGCCATTTCCGTCTACACACTGTCATTGCCACGATTACATGATATATTCTTATTATATTTTTAAATACTTTATTCAGTGTTATGTTACATGACCAATTATGCCATTTTTCTCCTGTTTATATTGCAGTTTTAGCAAGCCTAAAATGTATCTAAATCCTTCAATTGAAGCACATTGGTGTGTGTAACTGAGTGAGATTAATGTGTGATAGGGTATCGAATTGTGTGTACAGTAAACATGCCAGCGTTCACAACAATACAGACTAATGATGATGTATGTGCACACTTTGTTTGCGTGTGTGTGTGTGGGGCTGATAACAGTTAGCGCCTGTATGTTGGTCATGTTGTAGGATCTTGTGTGCACACACACTGTAATGTGCATGTTCTGTGGTAAATGAGTAGCTGAATCAAGGACGCTGTAAGAGGAGATTCTCATGAGAATTGGTGCTATGCCCATGCAAACACATTTACAGTGGACATTCACACAATCGTGTTTGTGGGGAATATTGAGGTGACAGGAAAAACATGTTTTTTCTTGCAAATAGACTGAAAATATGGGCCACTGTTAAAGTTAAATGAGTCAGCACTGAGATGCATCAAACATTTGTAATACTTTGTCCAATTGGTTAGCTGCAATATGAAATCCAAGGCGTATTTAACCTGATGGCAAAACAACTATATTCTCCTTTCAAATCCTGGTGACAAAACACAAATGTTGATTTGTTCTTTGACTGCACACTAACTGTGTCTATCAGGTCTCGCTGTCTCTTGCACAACCCTGCAGCTCAATTGTCTCAATCTCTTTCGTTCTCACATATTTCTCTTTACACAAACACAAAATCACTCCTGCACAGTATCTGTCCGGAGTGGGCGGAGACCTCAGATTAACCTCTCCAGCTGGCACTCTGTGATCTAGTATTGTCACTACAGCCTTGAATTTGGGCCGTATCACAGATAATCACATTAGACCCGCCCTCTCAAGCTTAAGCTGACAGTAAGACAAAATACACCAGCTTTACACAAACACACACACTAACACACACAATTCAGAAGTGTATTGTGGTCGTCTTGAATTTTCTATTGTTATTGCCAACTTTATTTAAATTTTTTTTGACAGTAGACCTTTGAGGAAAGTAATTATCAATTGTAACATCTTTTTTTCAGGAACAATGGGCAATTTAGTACCACTCCTCTTTATGACACTCACAAATAAAAAATGTAGACTCAAGATTGAGCTTTTTTCACAGGAGACACTTTGACTGCGATGTTGAGACTGCTACATTCTTTAAATGCACACATGAAAAAAACATGAATGCCACTTTTCGGTCATGTTTTCTGCATTGTTTTCAACTATTGTATGTCATGAATGTAGCCATTTGAGGATTTACTGACAGTCTTTTGATCACGTCAAGCTGTTGCGCCCGCTTGTTCTGCAATGGGTAAGGGGCACCAGACTGGAGAAGTAGTTCAACCAACTGTTTATCTCATTGCACTGATCTTCTACCAAAATAGTGGCAGGAAACATGCAATAATTTACATTTTCTTACTGCACTTTTTTTTTGTAAATGTGGCATAAACATTTGCATGGAAACATGGCTAGTGCAAAAATGCATTCAACCATTATTAAATGTATTGTTTACACTTGTGTGGAGATGCCATGCCAGGAAAGGAAGCCACCAATTTGTGTTTAATATTATGATTGTATTGGGGAATTACTGAATATTTGCAGTATTGGCGCTTTGGGGTGCAATAAATCCATAAACCCCCCCATACACACACAAGCACAAATGTAAGATTGTCTTACATTTTCACTTTTTCTTGCAGACACAGACTGTTCAGGAGGCTCTACAGCGAACTTTGCTGTTCTACAGACAACAAGAGATCAGGTAAAAGCATCTTTTGTGATTCCTGTAGGTTTCTCATGCTGCTTCTAATGTTCTTTTTAAATCAATATCCATTCAGACTTCTGTCACACAGAAAGACAGACAGACAGACATGTAAAGATGCAGTCCTTAACCTCTTCTCTCTTGACTTTTTCCACACTGTCCGTCCTTGTCGAAACAGTAAGTCTGAGTAGAAAGGATTCAGCCAGGCACAATACGCACATATCCAGGATTCATCAATATTTTCTTACCGAATTTCTGAAAACAAATTTAGTACTTCCTCAGACGCACAAATGATAAAGGTTTGACCGAAAATGTAAACACACACCTTTTAACTAAATACATAGCATATTAAGAGCATATTCATTAAAAAAGGATTAAAGAACATGTTTTTAACTGTAAATCAAATAATTCATCGGCCACATGTATTGAATGAAATGTATGTGATTTCTTCTTCATAAATTATTGTATTTGTCATGATTAATATATTCAACTATAACAGCTGAGTTTCCAGTCCTGTCTTGCAATGCAGCATTATGGGAATGTCCACATTAAAAGATAACTGTTTAGTTTTTGTTTGCATTGCTACTTTCTTTCAAATAAAATGTATATAGAAGTGTATAGATTTCATTGTGGTTGTTCATTAAGAACATACATAAGCAATTGAAAAGATCATTTTAGACTATGAATTAATGACCGTTAAGTGACAGTCCTTGTTGGATTCTATCACTTTCTCCCTCTTGTATTAGCAAAATGCCACTAATCATTCCAGTCATCCCTTTATATTTAACACACACACACACACACACACACACACACACACACACACACACACACACACACACACACACACAATGTCCATGGGGTGCATCTTGAGGGGATGAGATGGAGGTTCCTCCTGTGTTGAGTCAATTGGCGCCTTACTAGCTTTTCCAATTTGCTGATGTCTTTACTAATCATTGCGTATTCTGTCCATTTGTTTGGCACTTATGTCTTTGACAGGTGTCAAGAGGGTGGCATCGAGGAGAAGCGAAGAGAAAGGAGAGAGGATAAGTGCCCATTTCTAGAAAATTCTGGCTCAGAGGAAGATATCCTACAAATCCTACAGTACATGGCCACTATACTTGGTAAGTAAAAGTAAAGTAAGATGGGCACTGTGTATTATTGTGTGTTTGGGAAGAAGGGGCTGTTTGGTCCCCTTTGTATAAGTTGAAGTGCACATTGGCAATGCATGTCTCTTTTCCCTCCGAAAGCATGTCCTTAGGTTTCAGTATTGTAAAGCCATCCCCCAGAGGCTAGACCTGTAAAACAGATTGTAAATATGTTTTAATAAAAAACAGAATTACAGTATCACGGCCTTGGTAGCAGGCAGACAAACAGAAAGATATAACGACACACACACACACACACACACACACACACACACACACACACACACACACACACACACACACACACACACACACACACACACACTGACTCACTCTTTAGGCTTACACAGTATCTGTGGCCTAACACGAAAAAGCACACACTTGTTGTCCCTATGAGTCACTCAGTACAACATTCAGTACAGTCTAAGATCTATTTCTGCCTCTATCTACAGTCTTCTACCCCCTGCTTGTTCTACATCTCCGTCCTCTCTTTCTGTAGTGCAGAGTCCCCACCACTGTATGCACAAACTCTTCATTACTGCTTTATTTATTAAAGGTGGAGTCGGCAATTTTGGAGAACGCTTGTTGTCAAAATCACTGAATATCTCCTCACTATCTGCCACCTGTCCGTGTACTGTATGTGCGCAAAAAAATAAACTGATGTGTTACACTGATATGTAAACAAAGGGAATGTCAACAAAGTGGGTCCACCACAGCTAACAACATACCTGTTTACGGAGCCTAGGCTTTGTATTAACACTGGACTTTTCTTCAACGCACACACAGTGAGGTAGCAGACCATGAGGAGATATTCACTTTTTTTTTTACAAAAAGTTATTTTTGCCAACAAGCGTTCTCCAGAATCACTGACTTCACCTTTATTCCACTGTCCTTCAGTCATCTTTATAACTGCTATCTTCATCACTTGTCCTGTTCTTGTTTCTTTCTGTGATTTCCCTGCAAATGAACTTCCCCTCTCACCATCACTTTCTACCTCCCTCATGTATTTTTCCATCTCCCCTTGTCCCTCTTTATCTTTGGGAGTCCTTCAATTAATCTATCCATTTTATGCTGTTTATCTGGGTCTTAGTCAGGCTAAGCAAGTGGCCCAGACATCCATCTCCTCGGCCATAACTTCTAGCCATTCTTGGCAGGAGGCCTTAGAGTTGTTCCCTGGCCAAATGGGATATATAATCCCCTTGTTCTGGATTCATCCAGGGATCTCCTCCCAGTTGGATGTGCCTGGAATACATCCACAGGGAGCTGTCCAGGAGGCCTTACTGCCAACCTATGCCAATACCACCTCAAGTGACTTAGTTTAGAATGAGCAACCACCTCGGCCTGAAGTCCATCTTGATGCCAAAGGTCACTCATTTGTCCTAAAGGTTGAGCTCAGCCAACTCGTTCACACACTACCAACTGATCATTACCATAGTTGAACATTGGATTGTAAATCAACTGATACTTTCAAAAAGATTTCACCTTAAAAAAGTGCAACCCAGCGGTTTCGTAATATGCCCTTGTTACTGCCAATACCGCACCATTCTGGCTGTCAACATCATGCCCTCGCCTGGCCTCTCTCAAATGTGTTTTACTGCTCTAAGCGCTATGTGTCATGTTAAACTGATGAGTTTATGAGTTAAGTTTTGAACAGGCACATGTGTCTTTTAGGAGGCACATTGATATTTTCTACAGGGTTTATTCTATTTTGTGGTGTAAGGATCTTCATTTTAAATTTTAATTTAAATTCAGCAATAATCCTCTAATCCTATTTTTTCTTCAGTCAGTAGGCATGTGACGTGATTATTTTATCTCATCAATATTCATAATTTCAGCAAGGCCTTGATGTCTGATCACTATGGACATTGATTTTCTGAAGTTGCTATGCTTACAGTTGTTTTACATTTTTTATTTATTTTTTTATCATGGTGCAGAGGAACAATTTCAAATACAAGGCAGCTGTTATAGGAAATTATTATACACACTCCAGGGCCATGTATCAAGAAGAGATAGGTTAGTTGTATTGTTGTGTATTACGGTCTATGACTTTGATAATTTGTGTACATCCTGAGAAGAGTGCAATTCAACACATTGGTGTTTTTCATCCCCTCTCTCCCAGGAGTGCCATTCTGTGAGCTGCGAGAGCATTTCGGAGAGGAGTTCTTTGGCCTCTGTTTTGAAGAAAATGAACGAGTGCTTCGGGCTGTCGGCGGGAACCTGCAGGACTTCTTCAATGGCTTTGACGCCATTTTGGAACACATTCGCACCTCCACGGGGCGCCGCGCCTCATCTGAAAGCCCCTCCTTCCAGTGCAAGGATCCCCGCGAGGAGGAGAAAGGGAGAAGAAAATTGGACAAAGTCGGTGAGCGAGGAGAAAGAGATGAAAGGGGCAAGGTGTTGCTTCTTCACTGTTTCAACCCTCCCCCTGTCGTCGGATTGGTCATGCCAGGTCTGATCAGAGCTGTTGCCAGGCGGATCTTTCATTCAGAAGTTGAGGTGGAAGAGGTGCCACCTTTAACTCCTTTGTTACCCAATGAAGATACAGAACACGCAGAAGGTGACTCCACAACGCCCACCCCGACTGCGTCCCCCAATGCTTCAACCTCCTCATCCCCGTCCTCTCCCTCTCCCTTCCCCACGTCTGTGCCCACAGTTTGTCTGTCCTTCCAAATCCTGGAGACGTGCCCTCCTTCCCTCCCCTCATTCCCAAACGCTGGACCAATGAGCACCAAGCGGCCGCCGCTCTCCCTGTCCACTGACCCCAGCGACCTGTGCATTAGCCTGGCCACGTTTTGCCGTGCCTTCCCCTTCCACCTGGTGCTGGGGCCTCACATGGAGCTACTGCAGCTGGGAGAAGGCTTGAGGAGACAGGCTCGCATTGAGCCTCACCGGAGCCTCTCCTTCAGGGACTGTTTCGAGGTTGTCTCACCCAAGATGGAGCCTTCTTTCCAAGGCATCCTCCTGAGGCTCGCGTCCCCATTTACCATCCGTACCAGGCCCGATAGCACACAGGCTGGCACCAAGGAGAAGGTAAAGCCATCATACATAACCGATTACACAGTTTCTAAAAATTCTACTTTTCACCACATATACTTGCAAATCGGACAATTGTTGTCTTTTAATGTTATTGTTGTATGGTAATATTCCAATACTATATAAGTCATAGTATCATTATCCTTAGTAAGTGAAAAGAAAGTAGTTTACAGTTGTACAGTGAGCTTCAGGATAAAATCCATCCATTTGTGTTGCAAATTTATTCATTGCAAATTTGAGTATTATAACTGCACTTAGTTTTGCATGTGATGTACTCACCCACTCAAGCACAGGACTCTCTGTACTGGGGCGGGTTGGACTGCAGCTATGTCACAGTTTTCGTGCAGAAAGCCAAGGCTACAATTCGTTTCAACTTCCAGTTTGTTACAAATGTCCTTACTTATTGCTAACAGTTTTCCACACTGTTCTCTGCAGGAGCATGTACTCTATGTCAAGACAGAGTAAATTATCTACATTATTTGTATTTGAATACATGGAATCTTTTTTTTTTTTTTTTTTAAAGAGCCACGCTCTTTTTTATAAAGAGCGTGGCTCTTTATAAACTCATATACTATAAGATGCTATTCGGACACATGTTGCACCAAACCCGCAAGCCTGTGCTGTCTCTGTTTGGAATGAATGAGGTTTGAATTGATTCCAATTGCCAAAAACCATTAATCAATCGCTGTTGTATGCCATACCCAGTTCTTTATTGATTGGACTGTCTCTACAGACCGTCCAAACACTCTGATGTTAGACAGGACTGACAGAGCTGAAGATTGATTAGTCCACATGTGCAGTGCTCTTTTCTGGGATGTTTGTGTACGTACGGGAGGACGAGTTATGTATGTCTTAAGCTATTTTGTATTGAAATGTACTGGCACATTATGGGCCCCCATGAGAGAAGATGCAAACACTTTCATCCACAGCAGCAATATGAACTAGTTTCTGATAGTTTAGGTCAAAATGTGTACCAATTCATCCTGAACTAATGGTACAGTTAGTGAGGAAACACACTGATTGATACATGTTTGTAATTGTGAGGGAACAAAGAGCAGATGTATAAAAGTTAGCCTTTTTTTGTGAATTTAAAAAACGTTTTTTTTACATTGTTGTCTTTCTTGTCCTCTTGTTCTGTGTGATAGGACTGTTTCTTGCCATGCTGTCGGCTACATCTCTGAGTGAACCAGAGGAGATAGGGATTTATTTGAGAAAAGACAGTTTGTTTCATAACTGAACGTGCTATTTTTTGCTCTCGTAAGCAAAGCATCACTAGCAAAGCAAAGGGTCGTTGACTATAAAGGGTATGTAAATTGGAGAGTACTGAGGTTAATCTTTATCCTTTGAGAGTTGGCTTCTCCAAATAGTTAATCATTTGAACTATTTTATGTATTAAAGCTGGGGTGGAGGATTTGGGGAGAAAATGGCAGTTGGGATAGAGATTCGAATCCAAATAACTCAACCGCTCCACTTGTTCTCTTTGGTCCCTCCCCTATGGTCCCTCCCTGACACGCTCTACACCAACAACGTCGTGCCAGAGTGAATGGACAATCCCAACAGCCAATAAGAACAGTGAATCGGAGCCTCGCTCTGATTGGTCAAAGTGTACAGCTCATGTTAACTTTGACCAATCATAAATCACATACCCCAGCTTTAAACAGGTTGGCAAGAATATAATAAGAAGCATCACAGATTGATAGATGGTGGGGTCCAGTCATGTCATGTTTTCCCTCCTTGTTATGTCATATGTAATGGAACTCACAGACCACTAACATTCACATAGCGCACACACACCAGATATACAGTACCAGTTAACACACTAATCGTTGCAGCTCTGCTGTTATTATTTTTGAATAACAGTATTTAAAATTACATTATGATTTGTTCAATAGGTTGGAAGTATTTGTTAGTACATAAAAAAACGTGGGAACTTAGAGCTATGAGAATATTTCATTTTAGGTGAGCTCCACATAAGGGAATCATTCAGACAGTTGGGGTTCCTATCATCAAAATAGTTTGCACTGTGATGTGAAGGATTGTGTTTCAGCTTTGTCTACACAGATTTCTAATTGGGCGGTTTGATCGTGCTTTAGCCAATTAAACCAAGGTAGCAGCAGGATTCCCCTCTTCACAGTCAGACCTCGAGCACCACTACAGTGCATCTCCTCTCTAGTTATCATCTCCTCTCTGTCAGTGTCTCATAAATTCACTCTCATTTTCCCTCTTATCAATTTCTTTCTTTTACTTTCTGACAGCTTTCCTGTTTCTCCTATTACACATTTTCTGCATTTTCATTTCCCCCCTCCTACACATTCAGAGAGAAAATTAATACTAAAAAGGTTTTATAGCTGTCAGAAATGGAAAAGCATTGCTCAATAAAATGTGTTGCGTTCTCTTTCGTGTGTCTTTCCCTATTTTTCCAATTCTCTATTAGAGTCCCCTGATATCATAATGCAGAATGCATTTCAGCACATTTATGCTCGTTTCACATGTAGTTGGCTTTTCTATTCCATTTGTGTGTGTTTGTGCGTGTGTGTGTGTGCGTGTGCGTGTGTGTGCGTGTGTGTGTGACATTACTAGAAGTTTTTACTATTGTTTTGTGTTTTTAATTTAGTTTTAATTCTTGCTTTTATGTGTCTTTATGATGTTTTGCATGTAATGTATTTTACAGCACTTTGGTCTGCCTCGGCTTTTATAAATGTGCTATATAAATAAAGTTGACTTGACTTGACTATACTGATCAGACTTGGCACTGCTGAAGATTAAACACTTTTGCGGACCATGCTCCAAAGAGCATCCACTAAACACTTGAAAGATTTGTTCTGCAATATGTGTTTTCTTCTACTCTCTTTTGTTTATTTTTTTTGCCGTATGAATCTTGTATCACCCGGGCAGAGAAGCAGAACAAACCGAGAGGGAAAGAGAGGGGTGGGCTGACATTTTCACTAGAAAGGGCAGCGAGAGAAGGCGACAGGCCAAGGTAAAGAGGCCACAAAAGAGAACTCCCCTGCGCCTGCACCGTGTTTGTGTGTGTGTGTGTGTGTGTGTGTGTGTGTGTGTGCGTGCGTGCGTGCGTGCGTGCGTGTGTGTGCGCTACGCATGTTTGTGAGTAGCCTGTGGAGGATTTTCAGTGCGACTTCTTTCCTGTCATTTCCCGGGGACAAGAGCTGTGTGAGAAACAGCCAAACCCCTATTGAAAAGGTCAAATTGCAGCTCTCTCTCTCTGTTTGCTAAGTGTGAACACAGTGGTCAGCACACAGGTTGCTCTGTCAAACGCTTTCCTCTAATAAGCATATAATCATATTCTACTGTTGGGAATTCATAAGGGGTAGATTTGGTCAAAGTCAAGAATATTATTAATTTCAAGGAAATTATAATATTAAGAAAAATTGTTAATTAATGATCAATTTAATTAGTCCAGCTAATCAAATTACTTATTAATACCTACGGAGCACCACCCTTTGAAAAATGGGACTTTGAATCAAATCAGAAAAACAGTCTCATAATGTTAAAGGAATTTATCTTGAGAATGTCAAAGTTGGTTACAATGTACATTTAAGATAATGAAGGAGTGAATATTCGAGCATAGACCTTATTTACCAGCAATTAGTGAAATACAAGACACAAATATCACAGACACTGCTTCTTAAAATCCAAATGTAAGTGTTTATTTACTTAGGCAAGTTGATTAAAACGATACACATATGTCAATAACCATTAACTAATCTAATTTAAGAAAGCAGACATAGCACAAGCAATAATAAGAACAGTTTAGAATCAAACCCACAGGCTATAGTACATGTGTATGTACCACTGTGTGTGTGTGTGTGGGGGGGGGGGGGGGGTGTCAAAAAGAAGGGGGGTGGACACCGCCCAAAGCCAAAAATGGCGGACAGCTTGTGACGTTTTCGTCACGTGAAGGGGGTCACCGATGGCGATGCAATCACGTGGCGGAGACGTCCTAACTGTGACGTGTGACGTTAAAGTCACGTGAAGGGGGTCAGCGCTCGCGACCCACGCAATTTAACTTTGGAAACCACAGAAGTCAAAGCTCATATGCTTAACAATCGCGACGCAAATTTAAGAATATGTGTTGGTGTGCGGATGTACAGAGTTTGAATAAAGAGAGAGAAAGAAAGAGGAGATCAAGTAAAAGCTCGCCACAGAAAGTGCACAGTTAGTTGTTCACCTTGATTTATAGCCTACAGTCATTCAATCTGTGAGTGGTCTCACAAAACTGATGCTGCTTCGGAGTTATCAGAGGGGAACAGCTCTTCTGGCACGTAGTGACAATCACAACAATCAAACATCTCCCGGAAAGCGGGAGGAAAAACACAGTGAGCAGTTAGGCAATTATTATGAAAATAATTCTGTCAGAATCACGTTTAAAAACAGGGAAAAACGACTCGTCAGTCGGTACCTTAACCTTAAGTTAATGTATACCTAAAATAGATATCTATAGCCTACTTTATAGCCCAGACAAATGCCTACTGTGAATAGTCTCCGATGGTGATGAAAAGCGATGGGTAGGATAGGATCCTGTGGTCCATACGGCAGGTTAGAGGAGGGTCCTGCTTTTTATGCCGGGGAAAATGACCTTGCTTCTTGGGGAAAGACAGGGCCCGTCACGGTCAGCTGGCTTGCTCCGGTGGTGGCGTGCGTCTTTTGCGGAGGCGGTAAGTCAGTTTACTGTCTGTTACGTTCAAGGACGCTCGGCTTCTTCTCCGACTGGTAGGGAGGGAGGCACGGCTGAGTTTCTGCAGCCGTGGTAGGATAAAGTTTCTTTGGTGAGACTTCCTTCAGATCCGGGAAGATAGAGATTGCAGGCCAGCAGTCTGTGAGCTCAGTTTAACGTTTGCAAACACCCGGGGGGTTTTGCCTCCAGAAAACTCAAATCCAGGCTTTATTTTACCCATGTAGGCCCCAAGAGTTCCTTGTCAGGCTTTGAAAAGGGGAAGTAGGCCTCACTTTTCTTCATAGGTTTCTATTGCACTTTTTAGCACTGCTGTAGGCACAACACTACATATCTCCTCTACGCCACAGTTTCTTATATTCTGTCTTCGTCAAACAGAAGCAGAGCAAGGTTTTAGCATAATGCCTCAGAGTTAAAAGAAGAAGAAATAAGAAAAAAAGTATACAGAGATTAGAGTATATGGCAAGCAAAAAAAGTTTAATCACAACATGCTTAACACACAATTACTGTTTCAACCTATTCAGATCCACTTACCTGGTGAATGTCAATTATCAGTTGGTCAGTTTTGTTAGCAGTTTTTTATGGAAGAACCTCACCCCGGGGATCATCAACATGATAACAGCAAACACAGTTTTGAAAACAGAAACTTTAGAAACCAAGTTCCAGAGTGGAATCTTTTGAAATCGCAACTCCAGCGTCTCTATGTGAATAGCCATAGATACATATGGTGATTAGCAATGCCGTTCCCTGTGATAACGATGACATCACGGCTCGACTCTGCACATGCGTAGGCCTATTACATTTGCTGTCAGAATAGCCACACGTGAGTTAGAAGTTTGGAATACAACATTCACGGTATCTCCGCTGCACCATCACTGTGATCAGTGGAGAGTCTCGCACAGGGCTCGAATATATCGGGTATCGGCCAAATGCGGGTAAATTTAGTCCAAACGAGTAGTAAGTTATTGAGGCCACCCGCCACTTTGGCTGGTGAAAAATGTGTGCTCTGCCAGCTTTTCTAGCGACTAATAAACTTGTGTCACCAACGGTGATGCCAGGGACGGCTTTCTACATTAAATAAAAAACACTATAGATCAGGGCTTAGCAGTTAAGTTACTAATGAACAGAGCATTAAGGCTACGGCTTCACATTAAGCCTTTGACTGGGTTTACATTAGCATTTCACTGGACAAACGTGAGTTGACTTTTATTTTGAAGTAACCAGAAGGTTACGAGTTCTACGCGGTGGAGAAAGAGGACAGAAAACTTGTCATTTGCAATACTTGTAACTCTAAGCTCACACCAAAACCTTAATGAACGTTAGTGGCATTCATTTTCAGTTACAGTAAACGGATAGTTTGAACCAAAATGACCAAATGGCACCGGAAGAGCTAGGCTACAAGTGTCACAGCCAACTACTGGCTTGACATACTACAACGATTTCAGCCTGTTTTTTCCAAAACTGTGTGCATGATGAAAGTTTTCAAAACAATTGTGTGGAAACTTTTGAAAGCGTAAAGGGAAAACCTTTCCGTTTTTTAGTGAGACTGTTATCGGTAAACATGGCATTTGATTTGTGTATTTTACTGGTTGTCAGACATAATGCACAGGGCAACTAGGGCACTTTTTGAAGTGGAATCGAATGCGGATATTTAGTTTCTATTATAAATGACAGGATGATAAATTAGACGGAGAACTAATTTTTTTTCGCAATATATTTATCTAAAGTTTTTTTTACAAAACACACAAACAAACAAACACCTGCACCATCACAACATACATAAACAAACCAGAAACAAAAATGACCAAAAAAAGCAAATCTATCTCATGTTCTCTGCCACGTAAAGTCACGTATGGCTCCCAGAGCTCGCCAAACTCCCCCCGCTTGCCCCTTGCAACATAAGTCAATCTTTCCAGTCCCAGACAGTTCAACAGCTCCCCAATCCACATTGTCAGGATTTGTAGGATCTACGTTCTTCCAGCAAAATGCAATGGCTCTCCTTGCCTGAAGCAGCCGAGAACTCATAATTCAAGTTGCCAAACTCTTTAGGTCAGAGTCAACATGATGTAGATTAGTCAATGCTTTTCTATGGTCCTGAAAGTTTAAATCTTAAAAACAGTATCTGCGGGTGTTAGATATTAAAACCAATAAAGAAAATAGCAAAATTGTCGTTGAATTTTTTTTTCATGTGTGAAGTATTCATTATACAAATCCTGCTCTTTTTGTGTGACATTTGTACCCAATAGGCTAGATTGAGATTGAGGACTCGGGAAGATTTGTGACAGCCAAGGAGTACTTGCCTGAGGGTGCATCAGGACGCTCCAATCTGCAATGTCATACTTGTTACTCAACAAGTGCTACTGTATTGCATTTGCAGCGGTTGTCAAAATAGGTTTATTTGTGTGTGCAGGCGTCCACCTGCGTGTATGAGTACAAAGAGGATCTTGACACCACCTTTGATCTTTTTTGACACAAATCACTGCTGTGGTGGTTTGTTTTTTCAGTGGAGAGTGCTTCGAAAATCCCTGTAATCTCCCTCTTCTCTTGATACATTATCAAAACAGGGTTAATAAAAATACAAGGGAGGAGGATAGGGGCATAGAGACAAGGAGAAAACAGCACAAGTAATTAACATGACAAAGATATTTGATATTTTGTGTGAGTCATGAAAAAATAGAAAGATAACAGAAATGTGATTGTTGGCTTGATCGTTTCTTAATCATTCTACTCTCTCAGACTTACCACTTGAGTAAAGCCTTGTTCAGCATTGAGCACAGGGACAACTGAGACAACAATCATTAGGATAACACTGGTGTATTTACAGTGAGATTGATCAGTGTGCTTGTTGCTAGGATGTGAGTTCGTCCTAAAATGGCCACAATAATAGTGGACATTATTCTGGCTTTCTCCCTGCACTGTTGGTTGCCAGAGTTTAAAGTTTGGTAGCATGTCATATCTCCATTGTGGCATTTTAAAAATGATTCCTGCCGTTGTAAAAAAAAAAAAAAATGTTGTAGCTACTAAGACAATTATAAGAAGAGTGTAAAGGCGTGCGTCTGGTGGTCCTTGCTGCCAAAGGCATTCAACTCACTTGGCCACCACCCCTTTTGCTCTGTTGGTACAGCACTGTCAGCATTACTGCTAGCTTAGTTGGTACTGGGCTGTGCATGGGTCTCATGTCTTCATATTTACAAAGGATATTTATTTAATATTCATATAACTGATGCACTTCCAGAATAAATACAACATGTCAAGATGAAATGCCCTAATACCGTTTGTTTCTGTATTCTGATTGAAGGGTGTTATTCACTCGGACACAAATAATGCTATCAACTGATCACCTGTTGCATTTAAACATTGATTGTCATTGTTTTTTTCTTTTCTATCGCTCACATAGATCCTGCAATATGACACTTATATCAACCTCTAGCCCCTTTTACACAGCCAGTGAAAGCCGGGAATATGCTGGAATTTCGGCCCTCTGCCCTGCTGTATAAATGCGACCGTTGCGGAACGATGGAAGAAAGGTGCGAGAGATTGTTCTGGGAATTTTACTACCTCGGGGGGTAGTAAGATTCCCGACACAATCAGTTCCGCCTCTCTGTTTAAATGTGGCCAGCTTGTTGTTGCGGAACAGGGGGCGTTTGACATTCCATAGCCTACGTTCTAAACATGCGACCATGTTAGCAGTTGAAGGACGTGTGTTTAACATTAACCACGGCGGCCTGATGTCCTGTAAAAATCACCAAATAAAAGGAACGGCGTATAATCTAGCTGGTCATAAGGTCCGCTGCTCAATCAAACCCCCACGCTTCATTTTGCAGAGTGTATGAGTCTATTTCTGCCCGGGGAAAGTTGTACAATGGGAAAGCTAGGCTAGGCTAAGCTAGGCTGCGACCGGATCGCCGCCGCTATTATTATCCTAAATCTGAGTGTATATCCACACTTTATTTCTGCCTACAGTAACGTGACTTCACACACTGTGTGTATGTCTGATTGGCAGATCTCTGCCCTCACAAAGAGACTCGCTCACAGCCAACCTGTCACACAAACACACACACAAACACAGACACGGCGGCCTGATGTCCCGTAAAAATCACCAAATAAAGGAATGGTGTATAATCTAGCTGGTCATAAGGTCCGCTGCTCAATCCAAACCCCGCGCTTCATTTTGCAGAGTTTATGAGTCTATTTCTGCCCGGGGAAAGTTGTACAATGAAGTGGGAAAGCTATTGCTATGCTAAGCTAGTCTGCGACCGGATCGCCGCCGCAATTATTATCCTTACGTCTGAGCGTATATCCACACTTTATTTCTGTCTACAGTAACGTGACTTCACACACTGTGTATGTGTATGTGTAGGCTATGTCTGAATGGCAGAGCACTGCCATCACAAAGAGAATCGCTCACAGCCAACATGTCACACAAACCTAGACACAGAGGTGAAGCAGTGAGCGGATTGATTTTGTCCGTTTGGTTAACAGTCCCAGTGATGTTGGACTCAGCGCATAGCGAGATCAACTGGCACATCGTGGGGACAGTAAAATACGGCCCTCTTACTGCAAGCTCCAGCACTTCTGCTCTCAATTCACCGGCCAGTGTTGTTGTTGTAAAGCAGATGACCGGCGCGGTGCTAAATGTTTACGTCACACCTGACGCTGTTTACAAGCACCTCTTTCATTCCGGAGCGCTGTGTAAAAGGGGCTACTGATGCGCCAGCAGGCCGGCGTTGCTTGGTTCTGTGTAAATAACACAGAAGCAAGCAAAGCCGGCATATTAGAGTGATGTTGTTCCGTCAATATGCCGCAATCTCTGTGTAAAAGGGGCTCTTGACTCTTTGCTGCTCCGTGCTTGTTCATGCAAATGAGAGTCTGTTGACATGCCAGTCTGCTAACAAAGGACAATCCATTAGCCGTCCCTTTCATCTCCTGCTATCCTTCTCTCTATCTTACTTTCTTTCTCTCTTCTACCTGGTTACCATTTTTCAAGTATGTTCCATCTCTTTCTCCTGTGTGTCTCTCTTTCTCGTCTCCCTCTCTTTTGCCTGGATTTCCACCGCTGGCCCTTCCAGCTGTTTTTCTCTCCTTCCTCTCATCCCTTCTCGCATTTTCATCCCCCCTCAGCTCCCTGTTGCCTATGGCAATAGCAGCCTGGATCTGTACGTTTTGATTATCCTGATACGTTAAATGTGGGCCTCACAGTGCATGCAGCTCAAGCCTTGCTATTATAAGGTACAAGGACATTTACATAGGCTTTTGCAAACCTCAATGGTGCAAATGCAAAACACTCATATGTGTAGTGACAATGGGGAGTCAGATATGAGGGGAAAAAAGGCAAATCTGCAACTTTAAATGTGCAATTGATTATTAATGTATAAGGTTTTTGCAAATCTTTTGAAGGAACTATAGGACTACTAAAGTAATTTACTCGTTGAGATACTTGTGTTGATGAGTTTAAACGGTATACCAAAAACCTTCCTAATATATTGGTTTTGCGAGGTTTAGGCTCCGTACAGGCTGTAATTCATGCCCTGATAGTATTGTAAACATTCTAACAAGCATCGCTAATCTGTGAAAGATACAAGTGCAGAACTACTTTGATTTTTTTTCCCCCTTGTGGTGAGTGCAGGGACCTTGAACAAGGGCTCATTGTGTAACAACTTGCTACAAAGAAGAAGAATAAGTACATACTGGACGAGGACACCACAACATGTCCTCCTCTTTGACTTCTGTCCCTTCTGCCTCCCTTAACTTTAGTCATTCATTATTGTTGTATTGTTGCTTCTTTAAGGCTCTTTTCCCCGTTTTTGTTTTTACTGTCTCATGCTTTCATTTCCATTTTCTTTGCTGTTTCCCTCAATCCAACCAGCGATTTCTACAATGCTATTTCCTCTTCAGCCTTCCTACCTCACTTTCTGCAATTCCCATCTCTCCTACCCCATCCCCCTCTTTCTGTACTGCTTCATTTCGTAACCACTATGTTTCTTTTGCCCTTCTTTCCTCCTTCGTTCACTCGACCCCTTCTTCTCAGTGCTGTGATGACAGAGATGCAGGCAGAAGGAGAGAAGAGTGCTGAGTTAAACAGAGACGCTCATCTAGGCCAACACAACTGCCTCCAGGGATGTGTGTGTGTGTCCTATATGTTTGTCAGTGTGTGTGTGTGTGTGTGTGTGTGTGTGTGAGAGAGAAGTATGTCTGTGACAGAGTAAGACAATAAATGAGAGTGACAAACACTCAGTCACAGTAAGGTTGTAATATACTAGTATAATTGTACCTACTGTAAATGATTAAAGAAACCACCACAAGAGATGTAGGATGGAGATTTTAATCTTCATTGTGTAACAGAAAAAAACAAAATAACTATTTTGAACATTAAAAGTAGTCATTTTGCCTCCTTGTCTTTTCATGTGAAAAGCAAGTTGCAACGATTAGCCGCACAATCGGCATAGCTAGTCATAGCGCTTGTGGCAACCTGACTCGTGACAAATCATTAAAAGCACATAACCTGTAACTGTAACTGTCTCATTCGCCAAAAAGTTATATTTATCTTTCCATCAGATATGCACAGTGAGTGTACAAAATGACACCTTCCTGATACTGAGTTATGTAAGACCAACCTTCTTGAAATCTATTTATCTAAATTGTATGACATCTTGGATCTTATTTTCGCTGTCTCGGCCATTGAGATAATAACATACTCCTCAAGTTAGTTTCTGAGTTTTCTGGAAGCGATGGAACAAAGGTGAGCAGTGGAATTATTACCCGTATCTTAACCAGTTCTGAGGCGCAACTTTGAGTACAGTGCTATCATAAATAAAGAGCATTACCACAAAAAGTATAGCGAAGCATCAAAACCATGAGCATATTAAATGTGGAGGATGAATTGAGATTTGTATGAAGTCGGCAGAGCAGGCCTTTCTTATATATGTTGTGTGTGTGTGTGTCAATCAGTCATTCAATCGCTCATTCAAACTGGATCACAGGGATGGGTGTGTGTTGAACTCGGACCCTGTGGGTTGCATTCTGCATATGTGTATATATGCTTCCGTGTTTGTTTATATGTATGTCAATGTTTCTGAGTATCAGACCATCAGAGACAGTGTGTGTGTGTGTGTGTGTGTGTGTGTGTGTGTCTCCCTGTTGGATGAACCTTTTTGTGTGTGAGTGTGTGGGGAGGTAGACTGTATGTATTATGCAGACCTAGGAGAGCCTTGTGCTATAAATAAAACAGGTCTGCAGTGTGCTCACTGGCGGAATAATCTATCTGACACTATGGAGAAAGAGAGAGAGAGAGAGAGTGAGAGAGAGAAATAATGGAAGAGACAGAGGGAAGAGCAAAGAGGGAGAAAGAACAAGCCGGAGACAGGCAGGACTGAGAGACAGCTAAAGGTTGAGAGACAGAGAGAGAGAGAGAGAAGCCAAAAAATAGAAACAAAGGGAAAGGAATGAACAGGGGCAAGGACTAGCAGAGACAGTGAAACAGCTAGGAGTCATATTCGCAAGGGCAGTGAAGTCTTTCAGCAACATCTCCTCGGGTCATCACCATCAACCCATGTTCATCTCCATCTCTCTTCTGTATATACACTATCTGCAAGAGGCAGACTCTGCTCTTGTCTGTAAGCATCACACCTGTGTTAAGGAGTTTCAGCAGGTCCTGCACATATTTCGTCATTAAATGTTAAGAAGCTGGTGAAACATTGTTTATGCATTGTACAACCTTGTTAGGGTTTATTCAAAATGCCTGTGTGTTATTCTTACAAGTGTGCTTCTTAAATGGTCAGATAACCCACTCAAATACTTATCCTTAAAGACATTAAATATGCATATGATCATATGTATGAATCAAAGAAGACATGATGATCATTTCCTTATAAACTAAGTCACCAGTTTACCTAGTTTTCACAGGATCTTTCCACACAGTTCAGGCTTGCATTATACATTACACCTTGCTCTTGTTAAATGAAAGGCTGTCCTAAAATATCGTACACATAATATAATCTTGTGTGTGCGGTTTACACATTGAAATATGTGTGTATTATGCATGCGTTTATGTATGTCTACTGTATGTGTAAATTTTTATTCATGAAGTTTATTATTCTCATGCTTATATGCATGCATGTGTTTGTAGAATACAAATTGTATGCAGATCAGATGTGTTTACGTACTGTATATGATCTTACACCCCTAAATATGCAGCCGTTGCTTTTGCGTGATTTGAAATTGTTTCCATGGACCTGCAATGATGTTGGATAGCGGACAATAATTAAATTTTTATTTTGGTATTTATTCAATAGATCAGTTTTCTTTTTCATTAAGCATCATTCATCTAGAGAGAAATTATGGTTCAGGTAGTGACTAGAGTAATATACAATAGACCATTATTTGTCTCTTAATGTCCTATGTTGGTAACACAAGACTAATAATGAACCTAATCTACCATGAATAAAATGTCTTAATCTCACAATCCCATCTTCCAGTCCCCCCTCTCCTCGGGTGCAGTGTTTTTCTGCAAAGTATCTGTATCATTTCTCTATCTTGAAGCGAAAAATCTGTAAAAAAAAGAAAAAAGTCCTAACTTTAGTTTGCTCTCCCTGCCAGGTCATGGAGTTGAAGGGTCAGATGATCTACGTCCCAGAGTCGTGTTCCATGATGTTCCTGGGCTCGCCACGTGTTGACAAGTTAGAGGAGCTGATGGGCAGGGGCCTCTACTTGTCAGATATCCCCATCCACGACGCCACGCGAGACGTTATCCTGGTCGGGGAGCAGGCCAAGGCCCAGGACGGGCTGAAGAAGAGAATGGACAAACTCAAGGTAGAACGGTTATCAGTTCGTCCTGGGTCTAATGGTAGTTACAGAGCAAGACAACTGAGGAAACTGCAATTGCCATTTACAATAAATTAATTAAATGTTCACCAGCAGCCAGAGGCAAACATGTTAAATTCAATGGATTAACTGTATCGTGTAGTTAGAACTCAATGTGTCCTGTTTAAATCCATACAGGCTGGAAGAATGTGGCTCCAGGCGCTCTATAATTTACTTTCAAAGTACCTTTGAGCAAGTAGCTGAGTCTTGACCCAATCCTATGCTCACTGCAGCGACTCCCCCAGGCCACTGTTATTAATAGCTATATCTTCATTGACTCTCCTGCTTGAACAATGGTATAGCTCTGCATCAGACAGATGTGGCATTACAAATCTTGCCCATGGACACCAAATATGCATATACAGATACACACAATCAAAAATGATTACAAAAATACATTTGCATGAGCCGGGAATTTTGATATGTTGCAGTTTTCCCACAGCTCACCATTGTTGTCATCTCTTCCTTTCGTCAAAACCAAAGCACACAGAACCATAGCACAAAACATCCTTCTCCTCCCCTTCTCTCCCAGGCCACATTAGAGCGGACTCACCAGGCGCTGGAGGAAGAAAAGAGGAGAACCGTGGATCTCCTCTATTCCATATTCCCAGGTGACGTGGCTCAGAAGCTGTGGCAGGGTCAGCCGGTGCCCGCTCGCAAATTCGATGACGTGACCATGCTGTTCTCAGACATCGTGGGCTTCACTGCCGTGTGTGCACAGTGCACGCCCATGCAGGTCATCTCCATGCTGAATGAGCTTTACACACGCTTCGACTACCAGTGTGGCATCCTGGATGTTTATAAGGTCAGTAGAAAGAAAGGATCCAAACATATTTTTCATTTGATATAGTATTCACTGTTAAAGAGGCAGTCAGCGATTCTGTTAAATGCTTTTTTGTCAAAATCAGTGAATATCTCATCCCGTTTTTACAAGTGTGCGCTAAAAAAAAGTGTTAATACACAGCCTAGGCTCTGAATGTTGCTAGCCACGGTGCACCCTTTTTTTTAAAGATAATTTTTTGGCATTTTCAAACTTTGTTAGATAGTAGAGAGTTGAAATGGGAAGACAGAGAGAGGGGGGATGACCTGCAGTAAAGGTCCATGGGTCGGATTTGAACCCGCGACCACTGCAACGAAGGCCGGAGCCAATATGGTACACGCTCTATCCACTACGCCACCGGAGCGCCCCACGGTGCACCCTTTTGTGTACGCGTTTGTAGAGCCTCGGCTGTGTATCAACACCAAGATATGTTTTTGTTGCACACACTCAGTACGGACAGGCTGCGGCTCCTGTGGGGATATTCACTGATTTTGAAAAGAGTGATGTTGAAAACAAGCCTTCTCCAGAATCTCTGACAAAGCCAGGATGTTGTAAAGAGGCATAATAGGTTGGATGGGTTTCTACACCTGTGCAGAATTAGGCATAAAAAGATAAATAGTTTTTCTAGGTATTGACTGTTCCCTGGAAGTTGGGGGCCCTTCCGTTTCATAGGTGTTTAAAGTGTCACCAGTTGTTTTAGATCAGCTAAATCCTAGTGGTGTCGTGTGGACTTGATATACTTGCATGTATGCACTGTCTGTGTGGATGTGCTTGTGTTGTGGAAAAAGTAACTGATTAATGGCCACTCGGTGGGAGCTTAACAAAGACGTGTCAATATTGTCCATGTGACACTGTGGCTGTGGCCTGCTCTCTTTTCCACTTTTCATCCTTATTTTCCATCATCAGGTCAGTATTTCCCTTCATCACCAATGCCACCATCTTTCTTTCTCTCCATCTCATCACCCCAGTCCCTGTGATGACAACATACTATACGTCCTACTTTTCTTCTGCCAACCTTTTAGAAATCTCATGTCTCCGATGTCACGAGAAAGGGAAGAAGAGATACAGAGAGGGAGGCAAAGAGATGAGTGCATGTGAGAGGGTTTAGGTGTATAGCAAAATCAAAAAGCGAGTGATTGTGTGTGTGTAAAAGAGAAAGCAAGAAAGGGAGGACATGGCGAGGAGATTGAGGCACCCATATGTTGCCATCGTCATGGTTACTGTCAAATGATTTTTCCTGCGGTAGGCCTAGATTAGAGCAGGTGGTCTCCTAGTTTTTTCACCCCTCCTATTTCTGTGCAATCTGTTTTTTCTTCTTCATGAGGATTGTATCAGCCGTCTCACTCACTTCAACTGGAAATATGGCAACACATCCCTCAAAGCAACATTGTTTACTTGCTTTGTTCACATATGCTCTTTTTAAAATGGCTTTGGAAAGTTATTATTTAACAATATGGCTTCAGATCAAACCGATCCACCTCAATGGCAGTCATGGAATTAGTAGAGGAAATATCAACAGCAATCGAAAATAAGAAATTCACAGTAGGAGTATTCATAGACCTTAAAAACGCATTTGACACAATAGATCATACAATACTAATGAGAAAACTTGAAAGATATGGCATTAGAGGAATAGCACACACATGGCTTGGTAATTATCTCTACAATAGAGAGCAGTATGTACACATACAGAATGACAAATCAGATTTAATGAAAGTAACATGTGGGGTTCCACAGGGTTCAGTACTCGGACCCAAACTATTTTTACTGTACATTAATGAAATCTGTATTGTGTCAAAATTGTTGAAATATGTGTTGTTTGCTGATGATACAAATGTATTTTGTTCTGGAGGGGATCCGAGGCAGCTTTTGGATACAGTGGAGAAAGAACTGAAAATCCTAAAACGATGGTTTGATATTAATAAGTTGTCTCTGAACTTAAAGAAAACTAAGATCATTATATTTGGATACAAAAAAATTAAACATGAAATAAAAATCATGATAGACCATGTTGAAATAGAAAGAGTCTATGAAAACAAATTCTTAGGAGTGATCATAGACCACAAATTATGCTGGAAACCACATATAAAACAAGTAAAAAGAAAAGTATCCATGTCCACCGCAATACTATATAAAACAAAAGATGTACTCAATTTAAAATCATTACACATGTTATACTGTTCATTAATATTACCATACATTACATACTGTGTGGAAATATGGGGAAACACGTACAAAACTGTTACCAACCCTATTTTTATTTTACAAAAGAGGGCAATCAGAATCATTAATAGAGCAGAATATCTCGAACCAACCAATACATTATTTATAAACTCAAACGCACTAAAATTTAGAGACTTAGTGGAGTTCAAAACAATGCAAATAATGTATAAAGTCAAAAACAGGATAGTTCCAGACTGTATCCAGAAGTTGTTTCAGATTAGACAGAGCAAGTATGAACTAAGGGGAATGTGCATGTTTACCAAGATAAATATAAGAACAAATGTAAAACAAAGATGTATATCGGTACAAGGAGTAAACATGTGGAATGTCTTGGATGAAGAAATTAAAACGTGTGACACGGGACAAAGATTTAAAAAAATACTGAAAAAAAAGATGCTTAACAAATATAAAAGTGAGGCATGAATGGCACTGTGAATATGTATTGTGGATGTATTTTGTCTTGTGTCATAACTTTACATGTAATATGTTTAACATATACAGGAATTAATTATAGCAATTCTATTTACAATAACTATCAAACAAATTATTAAAACAAATATATATATATATATATATATATATATATATATATATATATATATATATATATATATATATATATATATATATATATATATATATATATATATATATAATTAAATAAGATCCTGAGGGACCAACGAAAAATGAATAAATAAATATAATGTAAAAAGGGTAGGCGCAATAAGCTAAGGTTTCAGCCTACACCTTTTCGATCAATACTATTTATAAGAAATTAATATATAAATTACGATGACAACTTTGTGTTATTTTGTGTGTTTTTTATTATTTTATTTTTTTAACTTATGTAAGTAATGTTGTGAATATGTTTTGATCGAAATAAACTGAAACTAAAAGGAGACCTACAACTATACTGCAGCCTCTGGCACAGGAAGCCCAAACATGGACTATGAATGACTTGGCTCCATGGATTCATCTGTGTATGAAGCTTTAGTTGAGTCAACTGTTTTCCCCACAACTATGTTGGAAACAAAATAATAATATGTGGGAACAAATACATTTGGATTAGTTAGCCAAATGATTTGCTTAGTTAAAGTGTGTGAAAAACTGCCATGTTGCTAAACAGTTTTAGTGAGACGGTTTCTTTCTTGCAGTAAAAACAAAACAAAAGCCACAGATTTTTTGTAATAATTTTTAGCTGATTACAGCACAGCAGGTCCCTGATGGCGTTTGTTATATGTCAGAGCCATGAGGTGCAATGTTACTAAAAAATACTGTGTTTTGTTGTGCGGATGTTTTTAATCTACTTAATAATAGATAATGCATAATAATATAGTTATCTTTGCCTCATAGCAACTTTAAAACTTACTTTTGTATTGTACCACATCCCAAGTATTTATGTTTAATGGCATTTATGGTTCCTTGAAAATAAAATGATAAAAAAAACTACTTGTCATACCTTTTACATAGAGAGAGAAAAAAAAACATACACATACTACAAGAGGATTGAATGAGTGCTTTTAATTTCTAGCACTTAGATGGTATGAGTTATTAAATTGCTACTTGGTCAGCAGATACTCACAGTCAGCCATACTTATTCATTTGACTGTCTCTCTCTCCCCCTCCTCTTCTACCTGTCGCACAGATCGAGACGATAGGTGATGCCTATTGTGTGGCTGGTGGTCTTCACAAGAAGGTTGATAGTCATGCCAAGCCAATAGCACACATGGCTCTGAAGATGATGGAACTGTCCGAGGAAGTGCTGACACCAGATGGGAGACCTATCAAGGTGAGTTTTCATTCACTCTCCACCCGGCAGATACAGTGCTGTTTGAAAGTTTGTGAACCCCTTGAGCATTTTGGAATTGTATTGTGTTTAACCATTATTAATTCATTTTTATTAGGGCTGTCAAACGATTAAAATTTTTAGTAAGATTAATCACAGGATTCTGTGGATTAATCACGATTAATCACGATTAATTTTACCATTCGAAAAATGCCTGAAAAATTCGAATTTTCTCTGTATATTGTTGTATGAACGGAAAGATATATGACAGAAGGTGGATATGTACATTTAAAATTACTATTTATATTAATTGAAAATCGAAATGATTGTTTTTATAGCCTACTGAAAATAAATTTAAATCAAACTAAAATATATACCTAACACACCATAATTCAATTGGTCTGTCTCTTTACTATGTCTTTGGGAAAATATAGGATAGGCTATAGAATGGCATTTATTTGGTGAATCTATAGGTTGTGCATTCTTGAATACAACTTGAATACAGTCCGCGGTGTGTCTGTGTGTGTGTGTACGCGCGAACACGTCCTAGGGGACTGTTCATGTGTGCCAGGAAGCCAACGTTATGTTGATGTCTACTCACACACACCTCTGAAAACTGTAGACGTTTGTGTCCTCGCGGGCTCTGAACAGAGCGAACAATGTTTCTCCTCCTGTTGCTCCCGACATCAACTGTCACCCGCGGCAGTTGATTTTATATACTATCTATGCCCCCGACACAGACGTGACCGTTAGCAGTTTAAAACACGGCATGGGCTAGCGTGCTGTTATGTTTGGCTGCGCGCAGCTACTGATCCTGGGTCAGCCACAACGTTAGATGACTGTAGTATAGAGCCGGCACTAGATAAAGCAGAGATCAAAACAGGTCAATTTAGTCTCACCAAAGTGAACCCATACAGGTCAGACATGTCAAAAGGGAAAACAATCTCAGAGGATCTCAGGAATAGAGTTGTGATGCTGCACATTTGTCTGGGGACAGCTATAATTTAATTTAAAAAAAGTTTGAGCTCTATCGGTCCACCGTGAGGCAGATAATCTACAAATGGAGAGCTTTAAGAGTGACTGAACATATGCCTAGAAGTAGACTTCCGTCAAAAATATCCACAAGCACCACAAAAAAAGTGATTTTTCAGTTAAAAGCCAACCCAAACATTACATCTAGTGATTAGCAGACCTCTCTTGCAGCATCTGGGACAGATGTGCATGGTTCCACAATAAGGAGAACACACAGTCAACATGGCTTTCATGGGAGGGTTGCTGAAGAAGCCTTTGCTCTCAAAAAAGAATAAAACTGCTTGTCACAACTTTGCCAGAGAGCACCTGGAGATACCTGAAGAATTATTCTGTCGATAGATAAGTCCAAGATTTAACTGTTTGGTCATAACCAAAACCACCATGTTTGGGTAAAAACTAGGGCTGTCAAAATTAACGTGTTAACGCAGTGTGATTAATTTCTGGAATTATCGGCGTTCATTTTTTTAACGCATTTAACGCATGTGCGGAATGATCCGCCCCGTACATCCCACCGGCTCTGTACTACAGTCACTCAACGTTGTGGCTGACCCAGGATCAGTAGCTGCGCGCAGCCAAACATAGCAGCGCGTTAGCCCGTGCCGTGTTTTAAAGTTTTAAACTGCTAACGGCCACGTCTGTGTCACAGTATATAAAATCAACTGCCGCGGGTGGCAGTTGATGTCGAAGCAACAGGAGGAGAAACATTGTCCGCTCTGTTCAGAGCCCGCGAGGACACAGATGTCTGCAGTTTTCAGAGGTGTGTGTGATCAGACATCAACATAACGTCGGCTTCCTGGCACACATGAACAGTCCCCTAGGACATGATCGCGCGTACAAACGCACCCGCGCGCACACACACACACACACACACACACACCACAGACTGTAATCAAGTAGTATTCAATAATGCACAACCTATTCACCAAATAAATGCCATTCTATAGCCTATCCTATATTTGCCCAAAGACATAGTAAAGAGACAGACCAATTGAATTATGGTTTGGTAGGTAGGCCTATATATTTTAGTTTGATTTAAATTTATTTTCAGTATTAAAACCATCATTTGGATTTTCAAATAATAAACATACTAATTTTAAATGTACCTTCTGTCATTTATCTTTCCGTTCATACAACAATATACAGAGAAAATTCGATTTTTTCGGGCATATTTCGAATGGTAAAATTTATCGTGATTAATCCACAGAATCCTGTGATTAATCTGATTAAAAATTTTAATCGTTTGACAGCCTTAGCAAAAACGCAACTCTGCCTACCACCAAGAGAACCTTCTCCCAAGTGAAGAATGGTGGTGGCAAATGGTCTGCAAATCTCTAGATGTAATGTTTGGGTTGGCTTTTACCAGAAAAATCACTTTGCTTGTGGCGCTTGAGGATATTTTTGAAGGAAGTCCCCTTCTAGACAGATGTTAAGTCATTCTTAAAGCTCATTTCATCAATCAGTTTGGCCCACCTGATTGTTTTTACCTGCTCGATTTAAGCAATGCAGCTCAGGGTTCACAAACTTTTGCAGATACAATAGTTGGCAAATAATTTGTTTTATCTCTTTTAACAATTGATTTCTGGAAAAGAAAAATGTTGAATTGATAAACAAACATCTGTTATTTCATATAAAAAATACTGGTATTGATAAAAATGAATTAATAATGGTTAAACACAATAAAATTCCAAAATGCTCAAGGGGTTCACAAACTATCAAACAGCACTGTATATGTGGGCTATTTTAAAACTTTTAAGGGATTTAAGCCCTAAAAAGCCTAGCCACCATTCATTCCGCTGCTAGCACACAGAAACTAGCCTGGTTCGCTTTAACTGTACCTCAAGCTTTGCTATTTTCTTTTTCATCTGTGCATTGATTATATTTCCTATTCCTGTTCATGTTTTGCATCCTTTGTGTTTTTTTTTTTATTTATTTTTTTATGCATTTCTCCCTTTGCATCAAGAGCTTGACCTCTTTGTGCCTTTTCCCATTTAATTTAGTTTATTTCAAGGCGCTCCCTGATGATTATCAAACTAACTGAACTTTCAGTTCCTTCTGAGTTTTTGTTGTTGTTGTCACAAATCAGCACCTGATGTGTCTCTACTTGTCCCAGCTTTAAAATCAGAGAAGGTTTTATTACTCCTAACTATGTGGCGTCCCTTATTACCATGAAGCATGTAGGTACCATGAAGCGAACCTACAATATGATCAATAAATCAATCACCTGCCGAGCTGAATCCCACATTTCCAGGCACATGTTGTCTGTTTATCAATAGTTAATATACAGTATGTTGGTTTGAACAGCTGCCACACACTGTTAGATAGTTATCCTTTGCTGTGGGATGCCACTGTTTGTTTTCACTGAAGTTTAATAAGTCCGATATCATATTAAAATGTTTGAAGGAAATTAATTAGCGTGCATTTCTTTTTAATTCTGACCCATGTTGTAGTTTTTGTTTTTGTTTTGCATATATCTATATTTATGTGGTTTTCTGGTTCAGAATATATTTGGTTTGGTGTGTTTTCACATTATTGAATATTTCCGAATGCGTACTGATACTCAAGCATACAGCAGCATCATGTGCAGTTGCCATGGTGACAATATTGATAGGAAGGGTTTGTGCTGTGATTGACATATTTTGCTATATGTTGCTGTTTGAGATGGATGGGTGGATGGATTGTGGAAAAAGGATACAATGGAGGATAAAGGAATGCATTGACAACCAGGCCATTAATTTTTTAAAGAATGGATTAAGGCAATCTATTTTAATTTAGAAAGCGCACTTCTGGGGTGATGGGGGAAAAAAATCATGATTTACATATTCCTTCTGTTTTACATATCTTTGGTGCTAATGGTTAAGTTGTGTGTGTGTGTTTTTTTTAGATGAGTCTAGAGAAATGGTGCACTTTTATTCTGTGTCTCTGTGTTTGAGTTATAGTTACTTGTTCTCTCCCAGCCAGATGGATGTGTCTATAATGTAGATGCATTTGTCTTTACAGGGGGAGCTGATTATAAATGCCGTGTGGGTGTATGTATGTGATGTGTTGTTCTATTTATGCTTCTGAACATAGTGTATGTGTGTGTTGGTTTTTAACCATCTCCATCTCTTACTCTCTCTGCCTCACGCATTCCCTTTTCTCAATTCTGTTATTTTTAATACTTTCTCAGTTCTTCAATTTTGTGTTGTTATCATGATGAGATATGATGTGATGGTTAACATGTGCTTACAGTGTCAACTTACACAACCTCCCAAGGTTTGATTTTTTCATAAATGGATTACTCATTTATTTTCTTTATTTTCACATACAATAAGCTTATTTTCTTTCTTTTTTGATACAATAAGCTCGGTTCTACCCTTGGCTTGAACAATTTGTAATATAACAAGTTCCTTTTTTTTAAGCCGCAAGGCTTTTTTGTACATGCTGGCAATAGGAATTTCAAAACAAGTTTGTTGAGGAATAATATAGCATTTATCAATTTAAGTAAAATGGCCCACACAAAAAAAGTTTTAACAGCAGAGCTGTGCACCTTGCATCACATTAGCTGTAGCTGGTGCTGTGAGTGTGGATTCATCTTTCCGGAGTTATCAGGAGCGATGGGAGTTGGCCAGAAAAAGACAAGCTGCTCTTTAGCAGAAAGTAAGATGAGCATATTTAGTAGGGAGGAAAGGAACGAGGCACAACTGAGGGAACTGAGTTTAAAGCTCTCATGTTAATTCAGTAGAATGAAAAGGGAACACAGTGTATGATTTATTCATGTCCATCCTCATTCGGTTTGCTGTCAAGGTCAGCCGTCACACTTTGGTTGCCTTGGTAGTGTTGCTGACCAGGCTGCTTACTTGCAATGTCATAAATATGACTCAAAGTCTGAACCTACAGCAAGCTGCATTTTATTTCTGGTTAAGCCCCCCAGGTCATAAGTGAAACAGAACCCACATATTGTATGAAGTATAGCCCCTTGTAACATTTGCTTAAACTACTACACTTCCCTGCTGTTTCTGAAAATGACCGAGCCTTTTATTTATTTATTTATTTAGCAGCATTAAATGGGCTTTGGACTGAGTGCCACATACATGGTGGGACATTCGGGACAAACTGAGACATGGATACATTTTTAGATGTTTGTCTTTTCATTGAATTACTTGACAATAAGAAAAATTAAGAACGCCAGTTTCATGCTTTAAATATTTGTACTTGTGTTGAAACGATAGAACCTGTTTTCAATGTTCGAAGAGACTTTGCAGAATTCTTTTTCGCATTTGATTTTGATTATTGTTAAATTGGACAAAGGGAATGACACTGATAAACATAGAACTTGTGGTGCATTTGAAAAGAAGCAAATGCAGATAGTGTAGCTGCTGAATAACAGACACTGTTTTGTGTAATGCGTTGCTCTTAACTTTGTCCTTTTGTCTTAAAATAGAAAGACCTTGCCAAGCATTTTTGGCCCTGCTCTCTTGCTCTTTCACTTTTACTCTCTCTCTCTCTCTCTCTCTCTCTCTCTCACTGCCTTTCCTCTCCCCCCTTTATCTTGTACCCTCTTTTATGCTCTCTTTCTTATCCTTCCTCACTTCATGTTGGTATAGAGGAGAATTATAGAGATATTCAACACTCCAACATTATAAATGCTGTTCAACGAGTGCACTCAACTCCTGCCAATGTTGCACTGTTACGCAAACTAGCATGAGAGCTGTGAGAGAGAACTGAGAGAACTGAGAGAAATGGAAAGATTGACAAGAGAGTACACACCAAACGTTGTAGGTTGTTCTTATCAATGTCACTCACTGCTTCCATTTCAAACCTGTAGCGTGACCTTCATTTGCATGTGTGCTTGTGTGCGTGAGTGGGTGTGGATATCAGGGATGTAGTGCTTACCTTGTCGGTGGCTGCTAATATGAATTGCGCCCCAAACCACACAAGCCAGAGCATTTTAAATTCATAAATGGTGAGAGGCTTGAAATGCCAAAAGAAAGTGGCAGTTTTTTTCTTTGATAAAAGCTACACCTCTTAGGTACAACTGGCTAAAGCAGTTTAATAAAAACCTTACAACAAAACATTTAAATGATGACTCTCATTAAGGTAGGATGTATCGCATCACTGCTGTATTAGACTACATTAGTTTTAGTTAGGTTTATCTAATAAATAGGCCACTGAGTGTACAATATATGAAACCAGAACGAAGCTCTAACAACTCCCTCCTCCCTCTGTCTTTGTCTATCTCAATCTCTGTATCCTTCTGTCAGCTTTGCCAGAGGCTGACATGTGATTGGTTGTCTGTGCTGCTGCACTATTTGCGCATTGGCTCCTGGACGGCCATGTGCTGTGGATGCTGACTCATAGTGAAGAAAGGAGAGTTAGAGTTTTACTGTGTCTGTGTTTTGAGACTTAGAAATAAGAAGGAGAGTGGGCACCTGATGCTGATTGGTTTGTGTGTGTCTGTGAGTGGTTGTCTGTTGTAGAGACAGATAGACAAGTGCAAGGACCATCTGTAAGCAGTTAAGCTGAAAAAATAGGGTCAATCTCTCTTTCTCTCTCTCTCTCTCTCTCTCTCTCTCTCTCTCTCTCTCTCGTGTAGTATATATATCCTTTTGTGCTGTCAAGGCTTGATAATTGACTAACTAATACTTTTTTACTCTATATATTGTCTTTCTTTCCTTCTATCTTTCTTATTATCCTTTGAGCTCTTTCTACTTCACTACCCCCATTGCCTGTTGTTGCCATGACTACCTTGCAGTGTGCTGGCATGCACACAGCAGTGGCTTGGAGACCTAGGTGATGAGATGTAGACCATTAGAAATCTACTGGGTTCCAGCGGTTGATGTGTGTGTGTGCAGGCCAGGCGTGCATGTGCACGAGTGTGATCACTTTTTACCCAAATGGAGAAAATCATTAGTTGGTGGAGTGGCCATGAAGTGGGATGGTCAAATTAGAATGATGGCTGGATGGCTTTCTCTCTGCCTCCAGCCATTTATAGATTCAAACTTGAGCCAGATTATTATATGAGCACCATGTTGCTGCCCTATATCTGTTACCAAGAGTTGGAAGCAATTATTTATTTGATTAATTCCCCTCTCCCACTCTTGCTATTTTAAGATTTTCATCGCTCTAAAAATCTGCTAAAACAGGAAATCAGATTAGAAAAAAACAGCTGCACTCTTATTGAAGTTTGACGGCTACAGTGCAGCCAATTAATGCACACACAAAACTTCGACTTCAAAAGACGAACTGGCAGCACATGAAGGAATGGCATCATTTCAGCAGAAAAGATACATTTTATGCACATTTACAGTGCATTCAGTGCCAAGTATGTTGTGGTGGTGTGAGATGTTAATCATTTCATATGCCAGGTGTCAATGTGTTGCTCACATTGATTACACATATTTAAAGTCAGACATGATGTGGGTCACAGTGAGATCAGACTAGGACTGCAAAAAATAACAATTTTCCCATTGATGAATCTCCACATTATTACATCTATTAACTGTCTTAATATCAAGTAAAACACTGGAAAGTGGCGATAAAAAACAACAAGAGTTTTTGTATTTTTGTTTTTTAAGTTACTTAAATTAACTGAATAAGAAACTAAAAATGTTGATCATTTAATTGAGGAATTATTTCAGGTATACAAGTTGGCAGAGGCCTAGATGAAAGGACAGGGACAACAGAAGCTGCATAACTTCTATTAACAGACCAAGTAGAAGAGTGTACTCTCCAAATCCTTCTGTTTGTGTTATGGCTCAAATTGCTCTCTCTTTTTCTCTCTTCAACATCTTCTTCCTTCCTCTGTCTTTTAGCTCAGGATAGGTATCCACACAGGTTCGGTGCTGGCCGGCGTGGTCGGGGTGAGAATGCCACGTTATTGCCTGTTTGGGAACAATGTGACACTGGCCAGCAAATTCGAATCAGGGAGCCATCCGAGGTGTATCAATGTTAGTCCCACAACCCACCAGTAAGTACCGTTTTGTAAGCCCTGTCGCTATGGCAATATATGCTGTTTTATGTTGGCTTGAATTTCTCATTCCTCTTACTATGGTTAAGTCAATCTCCACCTTTTTCTCTGTTTCTTATGATATATATATATGTTTTTACTAGTGGTGGGCCGTTATCGGCGTTAACGTGCTGCGTTAACGCCAGACTCTTATCGGCGATAAAAAAAAATATCGCCGTTAATCTCTTATTCCACCTCCTGTTCGGCTCAGGGGAGATGGTTCCCTCCAGGGCCGATGGCTGTTCGCCGTCGGGGTGAACCCCCTTCCGTGTGTACTCTGGTCGGGTAATAATAGCTGGGGGCCGTTGTTGACACTTGAGGAGCCTTTATTGCAGGAGCGAAGCTTCTCTCACACACCCGCCGCTCTCTCTCTCCATCACTTGCCCACGACACACACCACCTGGCTGCAGGATCGCTAATGTAACACTCAGCGCCAAACCCCCTTCACAAATCTGTCTATTCAATGTTTACTTATGAATGTATCCATGTACGTAACTCTGACATGTACATAACTTAATTTATTGTTAATAATATGGTCTGTTTATAAATTTGGCATATGATTAAAGCATCTAAAAGAACGTAATCATGTTAAACGTTTACTGTTTTTAAGTTATTAATGCCACTCGCTCCCGCAGATACACAGCACAGGGAGGTCTTATATTCAGCCATTGCTAAAGGGAGTGTTGTATTATGGAACGGCCGCTGTGGTACGAAATTCCAGTCTCAACAATGTTTCCTACACGCAATTATAACTCTAGCGTCTACAGCCCGTTGTTTTCATGTAGTGTAACTTGTGTAATGTGTTACATTATTCAGCTGTTGCCGTGATGTCGGCTAACGCTGATGCTAATGATAACTAGCTCTCCGTCGCACAATAGACTGTAGGTTGGTGTTGCAGCCCGCTGTTGGGTGACGCGCTGTCCCACAGGTAAAAGCCATGGACCTATAAAGCCTGTCCAATATTCACTCTAGTCCAGCTTCTTGAAAAGTTTATAAGGACTTTATTATTTATGTAAAAATAATATTTAATATTTCACTTGAAGCACAAAATTAATGGCTTTATTTTCTGTTATAGCCTATACCCAACAAATTTGTTTTTTCGTTTTTTTAAGCACAAAAAACAGTGCAATGTTGTGATTTTTAGCCTTATATCTGATCAAATTGTTAGAATATTATTTGTTCGCAATAATTAGACACTCGTTCTGATGACGAAATGAAAGCCACCTGGCTTGAGAAACACGTTCTCAAAGACTTACTTTGAGTCATTATTTAGGGAGCACACACATATTATGAATGAATTCAAATGAGCCATTTTAATCTAGATTAATCTAGATTAATTCCAAAATTCAATGAGATTAATCTAGATTAAAAAAATTAATCTATGCCCGCCTCTAGTTTTTACTTATTCTTTAACAAAATGTCTTCTCTACAGGCTGCTGAAAGATGACCGCTCTTTTTCATTCGTCCCTCGTTCACGTCTGGAGCTCCCGGATAACTTTCCCAAAGAGATCACAGGGACATGTTACTTCCTGGAGGCGGGGACTTCTCACAGCCATGCGTCATTGACCAGCTCTCGCTCTGCTCCCCCGGCCACTATGAGGAAAGTCTCCTACAGCATCGGGACCATGTTTCTAAGAGAAACTAGTCTGTAGGTCCCGTACGCAGACTAGAATACAGAGGTATTCATGAAGGGCGAGGCCGGAATTGGAACTTGTGGAACATACAGGAAACAGATCACATGGATCTTAAGATATGCAAATGCATAATGTGTGACAACTTGGGACTCAGACCTGTGGTATGGACTATGTGGAAGAAGCTTTAAAAAAGAAAATGCTCTCATCACATGTGAAAAAGAACAACATGCCCTCAATGGTTCGAAAAACTTGAGGAACAGCAACTGTGCTCGTCTTACATTGACCCTGCCCCAAGGGTGTGCACTGATGGGGTACACACCTTAATATAGAAACCTACTTAATGATCTAGCTGGATTCCTCAGCTCTTTACCTGGTTTGTAGCTCTCTCCCAGATGGGGCCCTGACCTGGGTCTATAGGCAACAGTGCTTTGGAGAAAACCTGCAGAGAGACCATTAACATGACCAGTGTTCAGTGTTCCACACAATTAGCATTGAAATCACGCAAATAGAACACATCCATTTTACGTTAACAGCGTGGATACTGGGGGATGAACTTCTAGAAGATGCCTACATTGCTACAGATGTTTGCTGTGCATCATGGCCTCTTGTACAAGGAAGGACCACTACCTAAGAACACTTCGACACCCCTTCCAACTGTACCCCAATCATGTCATGCATTGCCTAACGTACTTTTAACATCTGCTGCTCGATACCTTCAACTGTCAACCTGTAGTAGTACCAGTCGGTCAGGTTGGGGTGAGGCCAATGAGTGGGACAAACAAGGAGGTTTAAAAAGGGTCATCAAAGGACAAATGCCAAACAAAAACTAGTACTAAGCTGATTTTAGAGGATTAGATTAGAGCTTGTGACCCACAGCAAACTATAACCAACAACAATCCATCCATTTCATTGCAGATAATGTGTTTAGGACTGAAACTTTTTTCCAAACTCAGTGCCTTTTTACTGTTCAAATCAGGACAAAATACAAGATGGATTCATTCAAAATATTTGAAAAGGAAAAAAAACATGACTTGATCTTTCCACTTTGTTTAAAAGTTTGAAGTGTAGCTGGTTCATTAGCTGTATGGGAGTGACGGGATGACATGTGCCAAAGGTTATGAGCCCGTGATGATGCAATTCTCAGCAAATCCCACAGAGCCACCGGGAGTCCTGACAAACGCCGATTTGAGTGGCTGGCAAGTTAAATAAAGTGCTCTTCAAAGAGTAAAAATGTTTTGAAATTCTATTCATCTGCTATTTTGTCCAGATCAACCAATAACACACACAATATAGTACTAATAATTTAGTACTACGCTATCGTATACACAGTCATGTATGCATGCTTGACACTGTTCACATTTACACACATAATCTTTTTTAATTGCTTTTTACCACATGGATAAAATAAAGTATAAACTAGCCCCTGTGCAAATGAAACCGTCATGGTTTCAAATTCTAGTCTACTAGTTTAATGGTAGACTGAGTATGATTTACTCAGTGAAAATCTCAGGCTTTTCAATTATAGTAGCTCAGTAACCCAGACATGGGAGAATAATTGTCGTCATTTTTGTCTAAGAGAATCCTTATAAACATCATCAAAACTTGGGAAGGGATGGATGGAATATTTTTCGGACATGGCGTATGGATACTTGCTTAATGTTACTCACATAACATTGCTGCCATTGTTCTCTCTTGTTGTTGTATGTGACATCAGCAAAGTTCAAATCAAGTTTATAACTGGTTGTTACAGGCCCGCATAAAAAAAAAGAATTTGTAGGATGCATCATATATATTGGATTTGATATGTGTTTATTATCAAAAGAAGTTCACAGAGATTTGTCAACATTATATCTTAATTTTAATTTATGATTTACTTTTTAAGAAATTTGAATAAGTGGTACTTGCTGTACTCAATATCGCTGCAATTCCGGACTAATAATTGAATAACTAAATAAATAATAACTGTTCTTTAAAATGGCAGAATGCAGTTAAATGTGCCAAATGAATACCTGGACACCACCAGCACAGGCTAATCTAGATTTTTAAGGAAAGGCTCAATTCTTGCTGTCTGTTTTGTAGGAATATAAGGATGGAGGGGTGGAGGGTGGAGGGGGGGGGGGGGGGGGGGGGGGCAAAATAGAAAAGTCAAAAAGATCTTATTTTGACCGGCCAGTGTTTGAACTGGAGATGTGTTATATGTGGTTATTGGTCATTATTGCCATAAATACCTTCTAACAAACTTTCATCAGATCCTCTATAAAGCAGTAGCATCTGCAAGTTTAAAACGCTTGCACATTTAAAACATGTTCTGTAAAGGTCCAGAAATATTTTCGCAATTACAATAAATATACATTTTGAGTATATTTTTCCATACACTCGATAGTCTTATCCATATTTACTCTTAACAGAAATAACTATAACCTATTTTCTAAATTGTTTGCTGTCGCTTTAAGTGTACTATGCAGTATAGTATAGAACTTACAATGGATTAGACAACAATAAAACATAGAGAAAAATGTAATCAGTGAAATTACCTAGGAGCATAGTATAGGCTGAACTTATCAGGATTTTTTGAACACATAGAAATTATATGTATTAACTCTGAACTAGGTGCCATTGTTTAGTGGGTCAATCCTGTAAGTTTAAGCCTAGGGAACTTCTCTACCGTATAGATTTATTTAAAGACAAGCAGCAAATTAAAGTTGTGGGAGCTCACTACACCTGTTAGAAAGATGCATATTATTCACATCAACAAAGACAAAATGGCTCCTGAGACCAAAAGGGTCTTGTGGATTTTGTGATATTATAGAGAACCAGAATCTGCAACACCCACCCAGGAAATCAGTGAAACACACATCCTGTTAATATATACTGTATATCAGTTGTTCAGAATACAAGCACTATGACCTTTCTCTTTACAGAAACTCTGGCATGCCTGCCTGTTGAAAGAAATGACTGTCTCAGTGTAAATTGCCAAATACACAAGAGAATGGTTCGTTAAGATTTCCAAGTGGATCCTCATCAGTCTATTCTGATTATATATAGACATACAGTATACTGTATACTACTTTACATTATTCGTCAACGAAAAGGTAAAGTGTTTATGCTTGTTTTACTCTGATTTTACATTCCGACACACCTGGAAGTAGGCGCAAAACCACACAAAACAATGTAATTTGTCTATAGTAAATAAGCAAGTACAAACAATGTTAAATCCCCTATGGGTCAAAGTCATGGCATTGAAATGGCCATTGCATTGTATCCATTATTCAAAAAGACTGAATTGCATAAGGGTCCACACATGAAAGGTGAACCTCTCTTAAATGTATTGACAGTTGTGTTACTGAGCCTCGGGAAAGCTTTCATATAGAGTCGGCTAAGTGCTCACTAACTATAACTATATCCTATAATGCATACTGTACATGCATTCATGCGTACTTGCACTAAATATGTTGTAGCATAAATGTAATGCAGTCTCTTACACTCAACTCAAGCAGAGCCTCAATCCTGCATGTAGGCTAAATAAAGGGCATTACATCAGCGTTACAACCACGTTATTTGTGTCCAACGCTCACCTCTTAAAGTCTGAATTCTTGGCATAATATTAAACATTTGGTCAGACCTTTCACTGCTGTTATGATGATGCAGAGGTGTTGCAGGTACTGGTTCTCTTCAGGGCTGTTGTCAGTCATGGACCATTACACCCCAGTGCATACTGTTGGTCACTTACTCATATACAAGCGTGTAGCCTATCACAGTAACAGTGCAAAACAACTGAGCCGTACTGTATAAGCCGTGTCAAACAATGAACACAAACAAATGATGTCATGAGCCTGAGATAAGTGTGGAAGGGTCCATTGGCCAGTGAGACAAAGTGTGTCTGTGTGTCAAGTGAAAATACTGAGTTTGCCAATATGCAAACATTATAATGTGTTAATAAAGGCCTATTGTGCCTGCAACTAATCAGTAAAAATGTTCAAACATTTATTTTTAAATTGTAATAATATAATATAGCAATTTTTCGGGATAATTCACACAATTATTTGACGTTATCATATTTTCCACTGCTTTATTGTCCGTTTTCTATTTCAACCAGATACTTCAAGTCTTTATGTGTTCCATCTAAAGCCAGGCTTTTCCCCCCAACATGCCAGAGTCACACAAAACCTTCAATTAATGTTTTTTTTTGTCTTCCATTGACACTTTTGTAATTATATCATTCTACACCAAACGTTGAATGACTTTCTTGAACGATGGACATTTTCATTGAAAATAAAGTTTCTTAATTTTTTTATTTATTTATTTTTTGCAGGACATTGTTAAAAACTGTCAAGTTAGCAATACTGCACTCCCACTGACTGAAAGTACAAAGGGTCTTCTTAACTGATGGGAAACTGGTTCCTATTTGTTTAACATTAGCCTGGTTTCAACAACAGATACAAATATGGTTCATGCTTGCCATCCATTTTCACCCATATAAAGCTTCACCCACATGAGAGTATAGAAGCTTCCATAACATTTATTACACCAGCTTAGTTTGAAATGTAATCAAATATGTGGGACATTTAACAACTGTCACTACTTTGGGAGCCACTGGTCGATGTCACAGTGCCAAACATCTTGTGTGTGTGTTTCCGTTCCTTGTTGTAAACACATAGAGCTGACCCCTGGACATGAACACTGTTAGACCCTGTCGTTGGAGCCAGGTGTGTATGAGGAAGAGGCATGATGACGGCTGTTGGTTTCTGACTGACATTAAAAAGGGCACATCTTCTGTCTAATATGATGTAAATAAAAAAACACCAAGTATCTTTAATAAGGAAGAAAGACTGTGGCTGTTACTGTATTTCATTTTACACATGTTTATATTACTGATGTAAGTGTGTGAGTATATTTCTGATAAGGAGGAAAAAAATCCTAGTGAACAACGAGTTCAAACTGAACTTTCACTTGACTTGAAAAGTTGACATTGTGAACTTGTACACACACAAATGCTCCAGTTAAAGCCAGTACGAGTTACGTTGTCCGTTGGTATATGTCCATGGTTGGTGGCCCCTTTGGACAAAAGCGGTAGTATTTTTACGACGCCAACTGTCGCAAAGCTGTTTTCTAGCGCTTGCCGGTGTGAGTCATGGACATATAAAGTAAGTAAGTAAGTTTTTAAGTTTATTTGAATATAATTTACTAGAAGTGCGTCATCATTGTGCAACCCGAGCTTATCTGGCAGCCGAGCATATCTGGTACTCACACCGTCCGTGCGAGAGTCAAATGAATAGGACGCAATATCATGGACATATAAAGAAATGGACACCGGATTGAAACACGGCGCCCATTCATTCCTATGAAAGCTGCTCATTGGCGCAGAGACGCAACAAGGAAGTATAATCCGGAAATTCCATGCAGCCCGGAAGCATGACGTAGCATGGACGTAGCTGCACTATGGACCTATCAAGAAAGAGGGCGGCAATCGTAGCGGACTGGAGGCGGGAGTAGAATCATTCTCGTTCTGTAGCATCTAGCCTGGCGAAAACAAACTGAAAGCCGTTAAAAGCCGTTGGGCTAATAAAACGCTTGAGGTGGCGTTTTGAAATGAGAAAACTTCCATTTTAATAGTATATGGTCTAAAGATAAGTATGAGCCTATGATTGATATCCAGAATATTTTTGCAGAGACACAATCTTGTTCGCCGCTTGTACTGTGTGGACAGGGAAACCTGCCTACGGGCCGCATGAAAATAAGCTCCACCCCTCACCATGCAATACCAATGGGTTGGCCACATGTCCATGCTGGCTGCTCGGAGACGGCACAGTCCTGGGGGCCTGCGCAATATAGTGCATGTCCGTGAATTGAAAGTGTGAGGGCACCGGACTCTTTTCGGCTCCGTGACAGTGGTTAGTGACTCTGCATCAACTAATGCCAGTCAGTGCCACACACACCTGATTGCAATGTGTTGATGCAGTGTGTCACCTAACTACTCTCACGGAGCCGAAAGATTCCGTGTCCTCACAGAAAGCGAATGAACGAGAGACGGCAGTTAGTATGGATCACGATGAGGTAATGTGTTTAGCCTATGTTGTTGTAAATAATGACTATTTCAGATGAATAATGGTCATCTGATGATGGTGAAGCAAAGTAAACTTTGTTTTAGTACCAACCGCTCATTCATTTAGGAGAAAACACTGCACTCTAGTTCACTCCCGTGAAATTGTGTATACGTTGCTTGGCAACGTCCTCCTCCCGCCCGTCTATCACTCTCCCTTTTAGCTTTTCTTCATTGCATTCTCTTTTTTCTTTGATGGTTCAGCCCCGTTATCAGTCATTATGACGACAAATAACTGTCTCAAACAAGGCTCCCGCTCCCCTTCCCTCACCTGGAGGGATAGGCTTCTCAAATCGCGTCGCTGCGCCACACTGAAATTTGCGACCAATACGGATATGTGACCATAGAGCATGCACGCCAAACCGAAAATCGGACTGGGTGTGCGACCAGACCAACTGCAGTAATAAAAACTATATGAAAACGTCTTTCTTTGCGCTGATGGTCTCGTTTGCTGTTAAAGGTAATTTATGATTATCAGAGGAAACATGAGGCTGTTTAAAAGATATTTAAATGTTACTCGAAGCTGCTTTAAGGAACAATATCATCACTCATTTGGATTCCTGTCTCTGTCCATTTCGAAAGTAAGTCCAAAAATGTTTTTGGTAATGTCTGACCCTTTAACTTCTTAATGCTCCATTAGGTAGGCTACACCTGCTAGTCGATGAAATGGCTTGAAACGATGTGAAGAGATTGGTGAGGGTCTAACAAAACGGTAAAGTTGAGAGCAGGGCAGCTGAACAACAAGCTGAACCGGACTATGACGCTCCTAATAGACATGGGGAGCTGCAGATTTTGGTGCTTATTCTCTGTAGGTATGAGTTACCTCTTTCACTTTTTTCATTTGATTAATTGATAATGAACAAATAGATTAACTGGTTTTGTCATAGCTCCAGATTGAGCCTATCTTGACTCAGGACTTTACAATGGATTCAATTCAAATGCCCTCTACACAAAGTCAACCCACACAGGTGTTTTCACTTGCTGCCTGTTTAGACATATTCTCAGGACTATATGTAGCCTACAGCGTGTACAGACTGCACTTTATTGTCATCTTCATTATCCTTACGAGGTGACATCATGTAACATACACAATCAAATAGCAACTCCCAAGACGGCAGGTTTTGCTTCAAGTGAATGCACCCTGTCAATGGAGACAATGGATTATGTCGACTATGTCAATGAAGACCAACAAGCAGGACCAACATTCTTATAATCCTTTTGGTGAAATCCTTGTTGTGAGCCTGTGCGTCACTAATGCCAAAATGTGTTTGCCAGGTAAAAAGTAGGCTACCGCTAAGTAAAAAGACACCTTCTTTGCCAAGTTCTCTCTCCAAGACTATATACAGTATTTTGCCGACGTCTCTCCACTCAGTATCTCAACCAAGCTTTTTAATCAGTTTTTGTCTCTCCCGGTGCAATTTGTCCTGCAAATAAACAGTGCAAAGCATACCGGTTAGCGGCCATGTTTGTTTCAGTAAAATAACTGGTAAAGCTTGGCGTTCTTGATGGATGTAAGGTTGACTACTGCCACTGTTCAGTGTGTTGTCTGGTGTTTTTACCCAGTCATAGCTTTATGCTCCTGTACCGTATAAGACAAAAAAGATCTGAGCAAATTGGTGGAAACAAACTAATGTGGTTGGTCCAGTTTTTGTAGATTATAGATCGTCTTCTGCTTTGTCCTAACAAAGATTTCCGGTATTGTCTTGGTAAACCTGCCTCTTGATAATTCCAGGTTTTTACATATTTAATTATTGTTGTTTAGGACTGACACAGGCGGTTGAAATACATCTTGTTTAGTTTCTTAGTATTCACTAGTCAAGATGTAACTTCACCAGTTTTAACAGGAAGCCACGTCTATGTGCAATAAACAAGATACTGGGTAGTTTCAACAGACCAATATGACTGTTTGAAAGATGCTTTTAAACTGCACTGTTGATTGCCAGCCTGCACGCAACACGCAAAATGAAATTGGTTGCCATGTTTACTATGAAAACCTGCAGTTTTTTTTTTGCGGTCTCTTGTTATTTCTGTTATCCTAGAGCAAATCCTCTCAAAGCATGCGCTTTCACTGGTAAATTGGTCATAGCCTTGGTTGGAACAGCCATTTACCACTATAAGCCTGCCAAACACTTAATGACATTTTCAATTATGTTGTTCATTCCTCTCCCATGTATTCTCATAGTTCGGTTCAGTTTGATCTCCTCATTCCTTCTAACCCTCCATCCCTCCATCTGCCCTTCCTCCCTTCATCTTTTACACCCTCTGTATATGCAAATACATGGCCATTACACTAATTGGCTCGGGGAGGTTGGAATATTTCACATGGACCATCGACACTCAACAGGCTGGTGAGTGTGGGCTGTGGCATAACATAACGTGCTAATGGAAGTCACACACACACACACACACACACACACACACACACACACCCACACTCTGAAGCTATGAATGAGTGAACAAGGGGTCAAGAAATTTACACATGTCTGTCAATGGGTTATGGGTTGGTGTGTCAGACCATTCTGCATAATAATGAATTATGCAGTCATTTTTCATGGAGGCATCTGTAGAGGAGATGCCGTCCGATCTCGTTGTGTGTTGTCCGTACTGGAAAGAATTGTGTGTGGTATGCTTTCCTTTCAGTTTTATTTGAGTTCTTTGGAGAATTTCTGTCATGAGAATAAGAATGAGTGAGTGCTTCTTTGTGACTGTGACTAGTATCCGATGTAGGTTATTTTTGTATTAATATTTAAAAAAAAAAAATGTTAGGCAACATTCCCTTAAACTGTTGTGATATGTGTCCAATACTCAACCAATGCCAAGAAATGTTGTACTCTGATAATCTTAGGGGAAAAAACTCTGAAAGCCCAAGGTCAGTTCAAAAACATTCATAGCAAATAAACCACACTTGAGATCGACTTCTAGCTTTTTCCATGGCTTACACAGTCTTAATCAGTTGTTAGAGTTTGTACATTATGTCATGACCATGCACAAACGTAATGTGAGCATGGTTTCTATCTGTTATGACTCTTTTATATATAGTCCTTAAGACTTCTGGTCCATGTTGGCTGGGGTAAAAGCTCTATTCAGTGTGTAGCTAAACAAACCTTATATTCCGGATTGTTTGGTCAAACTAAGGTAACATTTCCAAAGTCAATGAGTTAGTATGTGTGATCACTATTTTGTTACAGTATCCCATGAGAATGTGTAAGATAGTATGCGATTTAAACGCCACATTTAGCAGAGCACACAGGTGCAAAGTTGCAGAAACCTGAATCACAAGTAGCAGTACGTCCAACCTCGTTGTGAGGTCGACCAAACAAAAACAATTGAAGCCAGTGAGAATTCTCATCCTCGTTCCAGTATCAAAGCCATATGCAGAATTCAAGACATTTGTAGATAATGCAGTAATGACCCCACTTCCACCCATTCAAGAAACTAAACAAAGAGGCAAATATTTTTCTTGCGTTCTAGTCTAAATGTCGACATTGTCATGTATAGGTATGCGTCATACAATTTAAAGACCAAACAGGACAATGTATTTGAAAACAGAAGGATTGATTTTCCAGTGTTCATACCCTTTTATCAGATTAATATGCATCTGCAGGTTGTAAATATGTAGATGAAGATATATGGAGGACAGGGTCACCTTTTCATCTTCCTTGTGGTTTGTTGTTAGTGAATAAAAGTGTCAGACACTCTGGCTAACAGGGCGTGTCCACTCACGCCCACTGTACCTCCCTGCCAGTCCTCCCCTTGGTGTGATTGCTAGTGTGTGTGTGTGTGTGTATGTGTTTCCATATATCTTGGTTGAGGGGCGTGCTGTTAAATAATGGATCACTTGTTCCTTTCTTCCATTTCTCTTTCACCCATTACATACTACATTTCTGTCTTTCCCCTTCTCGGAATCCAAGCCTTCTCTAACTAATTTGCCTATAACTTTCTGTTGCTGCTGTCCTCCTTCACCTCTTCAGCTGAATATCAGTGAGACAATTTAACATTTTAATGATCTGAATCATCCCACGGATTAAATTATTGATTAATATCTCCTTATTTACTTCCCACCAAGACCCATAATGTAAGTGCTGCTGCTCTGCACCAGATTTTGACCATAGATTATTGATCATTTTGCTTGGGGCAAGGTCTGAAGTGTAACATTATTCAAACCCAGAAGAGATCCCAACGTATATAATATCTACTTAAATCAGTGTAAGCATTACAGCGTCAATGACAATTTGGAACATGCCAATTCAGATACAGGTAAATGACACTGCAGGATTGTAATGACCCTAAACCTGGATAATGAAGAAAACTGTGAAGGGCTTAAATGGCAACAAGTCACAAAGGCTGAAGCGCGCACTATGTTCAAGTGTAACCGGTGAAGGATCTTTATAAAGAGGAGCAAATGAAAAAGATGACCTTGCATGACTTAGTCACAAAATAAGCAGTTTCCACATCTTCTGCCTTAAGGTCACTGGCCTAAAAAAGGAAATGAGCTGAACTGGGGGATAAGTGTTGTTTCATTCCGATGAAAAGATCATAGAGAAAACCTCATAAGGCCGTGTGAGAAGGATGCCCGTTTGTATGTATTTGTGTGGATATCTGGCTTCCGTTGATCCTCACCAAATAAACAGAGCCATGCATATTTTGTTGACTGGAACATGACTGTATATTTTTCTTTCAAAGTCTCTGCGGCCACCATGAAATCCTGCTTAATCTCAGCGATCAGTGCATAATATTTTAACCTAAAGGATTACTAGAAAGCCCACCATTAACACCGAGGTGGTTGCAGCGAACATAATGCCGACCTAGAAACCTAGATTTTCTGTTATAATCTAGTCTGATCTGAAATCGGAAATATTTGGTCAGAAGTTTGTATCAGTTTAACTTAGAGCTAAGAAGCACAACACACGTTGAATATAGAATGTTGTATCATCTACAGCCCTCATAGAAAATCACAGAACATCTGAGTCTGCAAGAAGGCAAATAAGCTTGTTCACTTACACTTAAATATGAAGGTCCCGTTTAAAATGTAAGTTTCTACTGCTCTGTTGAGCTATTTTGATAAAGCCGAGACAGGAGGTACTGCTCACTGTCCTCATGTATCAACCCGAAGACGACAAAGTGTATCAAATTGTGTGTGTGTCTTTGACTTTGAAGTCAGACCACAGCTGCTCAAAGGAACTAGCAGGACGCAGATACACAGCTGATGAAACAAACCGTATGTAAGTGTGTGTGCGTGTGTGTGTGTGTGTGTGTGTGTGTGTGTGTGTGTGTGTGCGTGTGTGTCTATGGGTGTGATTTAAGGATTCACTCTCCATACCCTCCCACTTCCTGGAACATCATGTAACTTCATTACCATGCTCTCATTAGATACTCATTTAGACCGATGAGATTGCTCTGTAATCTAATCATTCTGTATAAATTATGAGAGAAATCCATTATTACTGCAAACATCCAGCTAATTGGAAAAGGCCCGCACCATCCACAATGTGTTTGTCTTATACACATGTACAGGACATTTCGAACACTCTGTCTGAGCTGGTTTGGGTTACAATTTTGAGAAAGAGAGCGATATTATATAACTATACTTCCCTGTTGTGGTGTATGTGTGTTTGTGTGTGTGTGTGTGTAAGGAAGAGAGATTGTGTGACCGTGTCTATATGTGTGGTCCCAATAAATAACCAGGTCCTGTAAAGTGAGAGCCATGGACAGAAAGACCCTGCGGTCACCTTGGCCCAATACAGACTCAGCACACAGCCGACAGGTTGTGTAGTGTGCTGTGAGTTACTTCAACTTGGCTGTGTGCTATTTCTCAGAAAGTTTGTGTGTGTGTTCGCATTTAACCTCATGTGTATGTGTTTGTCGGTTGGTGTACGTAGGCTTTTTTGTGTTACTTGTTTACACTTTCGTCTTTATTTTGGAACTCCCACTCCATAATGAGAGGAGAGAAGGAAGCCAGAGCTTATTGTGAGGAGCAGAAATGTGATTTGGCAGATGGCTTGTTTGAGGAAGGATTTACAGTATTGGGGGAGTGTTAATCAATTTAGGGGAAGTTTAGGATATGAGCTAGAATGGATGGCAAGGAGGAGGAAAGGAAAAAAATACAGAAGAGAGATATCAAAATCAGGATCAAGAAGAAGAAACACAAACCATAAAGCGCTTAATTTGGACTCATACATTATTGCCATGGTAGTCCTGGTTCTCATCTGTGAAACAAACTGTTATATGAAATAAAAATCAACCCTTTCTGGGAGGGTGTTACACATCAGTTTTAAGAAGAATCTCAGAGGTAGCTAGACATTGTATCGAGAAGAAAATATCATAAATCCAGTATTCCATGTGTAAAGGCAGAATTTGTTAAAAGGTGAAATTATTTTGTTTTTGTTTTAGCTCATTCATTCATTTAGTATCTATTAACTTTACCCACATGTTTTTAAAACGTGTATTTCTGTTTTTCATGCAAGTGTAAAATATGAATAAAATAAATTAGACAATTGTCAGTGTATCGTTATTGTACAGAAGCCAAAAATGGCCTTGCTTGCAATATTTTTCTAATGTTGTTACCTTGTGATAACAAGTTAATTATCTTGTCAAAACAAAGCTCACTTTCTCATAATGATGAGAAGAAGAAGATAAAACGTTGTGTCCTCTTAATTCTTATAATATTAAACTCCTATCTTCATATCACAAGTTATTCATCTCGTCCATTCTTGAGAAAAACAAGCACAATCTTGAGATGTAACAATAATCAAACCGCTATCACAAAACAAATTGTTTCCTAGGATTCCAACCTTCTTCCAACAATCCTAACTTTTATCTGGATATTAACTTTCCTTTTTCATTGATAGCAGCGTAAATTAATCACATAAGAAGAGTAACAGCCCATTCATAAAAGTGAAGCAGTTCATCAGATTGTTTCTCCTTTCTCATATTTTCCTTGTTTCATCGTCTTCCTCCCTTTCTATTGCCTGATTCTTCTCAATTTCACAAGAAGCAGTCACATATACGCACGCAGCCACACTCACACATATATAAATACACATGCTGTAAGTAGTATGGAGTGTAATATTAACGGACATTCAGGCCTTTTGCGCCCACAAGCATGACCAGATTAACAGTAAACATTCCCCCGGCCTGTTTGACTTGTGACCTCTTGCATTTGTCTTCTCTCCCTCAGCTGCAATAACAATCCACACTGTGTTTGTGTGTGAGAATGAGTCTGTACGTGCATTTCTCCACATAAACTGGCGGGAATTTATTATTGTTTTGATAATTTTTCAACCTTTTTTTGTTAAAGCAAGCAAGAGGAAGGTGTGTGTGTGTGTGTCTGTGTATGGCTTCGCAGAACAGCCAATGTTATTCATGTTTCCAAGGCCATTGACCCTGCACCTTAATGGAAGGAATAATGGAATGATAAATTGCCATTGCCAATATGAAGGAAATCTATTTAAAACCCTTTATCTACCTCCATCCATGTGTGAGCATTTCATTACTGTATGTGGAGCTGTTACAGTAAAGAATTGCTTTTTTCGTCTGCAAATCTCTTGTTTTTTTGCAAAACGATGTTGTTGGGCTACTTATCACTGAACAGCATAATCAGTGCTCAAGAGCAATACGTCAGAAGCTGCAAAAACGATGAGATGCTGTATTTTTTGTCTTGAATAAACATAAAGACTCACTCATAACATCAACGATCTACGGAATTTGTCATCGCCAGAAGTTGCTGTCTCTTTTGCTGCAGGTTTGGTTGACCTCCAGGAGGTCACACACTTCCACTAAAAGATTTCACAGGGACATCCAGTTGTTTTGACAAGGATAATTGAGCAGACACACTTGTTATATTTGAATTAAGCAGATGGAGAATAATGTTTTTTTTTTAATATGTGATGCTGAGAGCGAGAGTCACCAAGTCTGGATAGATATGTAGTATTTGTAGAAGATGCCACTGGTGAGATGTGAAGGTCTAATAATGGTTTACTAATGGAAGGTAGTCATTCAGGCACACATACAATTCACTACACACACACACACACACACACACACACACCCACACACACACACACACACACACACACACACACACACACACACACACACACACACACACACACACACACCCACACACACCTACACACCTACACACACACACACATACACATGTCAAATGTGTCAGATAATGAGGCAAGCGCACTCGGACGAGAGCCCCTGCAGGCTGTTTTGGTTGGCTCTGCACCGCGTCGTTTCAGCAGGTTTTTTCTAACGCTTGCACACAGTGATCTGGACACAGCATTGTGCATTTGTTCACAGCACTTCGCACAGGACTGTCTTCTCAACACAGACTAGTATGAAGCTGTATTAATGGCTAAATGCGCTGTCCCCCTCCCCCCAAATTTTTTATTAACAAAGACAATTTATATACTGTATATACAATATCCTCTGTACAAGGAAGCACTGTTCCGACGATACTCAGTCGTTGAAGAGAATGATAACCTGCAAATTAGTATAATATGTTCTCTTTAAAACTAAGTCTGAAGACCTTCTAAGGTCTGTACCCCAAGTCAGAACCGGTCAAAATATCCTCACCTTCCAAACATGTCCTCACTCCTAAGGTCAAGTATACCCATTGGTCCGTAATTTGTACTTTTTTACTTTCCCCTCTCAGTGTGTTGGTGTGTGTGTGCACTAATAGGCCTACTACCAGTATGTGTAGATATGAGTCAGTCTGTGTGTATGTGATGTCCTTGCCCTTTGTCTCCTACCCTACAGAGCGGTTGATTTTTAGGGGAGATGCATGATTGTTTTCTCCCACAGGACACTCATACTGTCAAAACAAATTACTCAGCATTTCTGTCTGTCTGTCTGTCTGTCTGTCTGTCTGTCTGTCTGTGTGTCTGTGTGTGCATTCGTGCATACGCGTACGCGTATAGGTGTACGTGTGGTTGTTTTACTTTAGATATTGTTTTATGCATTAGCACGTCTTACTGCTTACTGTGCATGCATGTGGATATTGAGTTATGGCTTTGTTTTGACCATGTGCAGACGTTCCAGAATGTGGTGAAATGCAGCTGTTGGACTCTTGACTTTAGTCTCTGTAAACTGAAACATTCCTGAAGTGCTTTGGTTTGTTTAAATGTCCGACAGTCATTCTGTAACATTTTAAAAGTTCAGGCAGAAGCCATAGTAAACCAGTATCATAAGAAGCTGAAAAAAATGTGTCATATACATTTACTTTGCTTTAACAGAGAACTGATAAAACAGGAGAAAGGCAATGCAAATACAAATGACAGCTGCTGGTGTGTTAAAACTTTTTAATGTGGTTTACAAAAGATCTTAATCAATCAATGAAGCATGTTGGTCAAGGCCACACCCAAACCATTATTGGCAAAAAATGCAATGTGCAAAATGTTTTGCTATTGAGGCTCAAATCAAGCTGTCAGTGATGAGAGAGGTACTGTGAGTAATGCTGAGCCCACTGACAAATACCACCTGCCTCTGCAGCTCTACAGAGTCCAGAGGCAGCTTTCATTATTATAATTTGCAGATCCATATGTTCAAGTTCCAAAGGCTCTCGCTGGACCGTTTAAAAAAAATAAAAAAAAAATAAGAAAGTTGACACAAAGCCTAATGCTATGGAGCTCCCCAAGGGTCACGGTGACTTTTAATGCCTAGCTGCACTAGCGATAGCCAAAGGCCGGGGGCATTATGTTTTCAGGTTTTGCTAGCCACTTTTTATAAGGGAAGAAGTTTGATTGTCGTGGTACTAGCATACAACTAAAATTCAATGAGATGATCCATACTGGGGTTAGGTAGTTGCACTAGGAACAGCTTAATGGAAATGGCTGGAGGTAAGCGTGGAACAGCAAAGTATTGCAAAAGAATGTAACATTTATCAGGGCAATGCAAAACATGTTGCAAACTATGAGTAAGTTTTTGCCCCACTGAGGTCAAATGTCCTATAATGCATCCTTTTTTTTCTTTTTTTGTTGTCGCTGTAATGTGTTTTTGTCACCCCTTGTGTAACAGTAGCTTCAGGTGCTGGGCAATGGATCAAGACTCTAATCCTGTGTGGCAGTTCTAGCGTTGCTCTCTGTAAATTCCCAAAGGGTGAATTGATTTTGTACACGCATCACTGACCAGTTTCACGGCCTTGTGTGTGTTTGTGTTTGTGTGTTAATGTATCATAAGCTATCCAGCACTCAGTCAATTTGATTCAAGGATTGTTACTGTTTCAGGTGGAGTCTGTCTCTCTGTCCTTTCCTCGCTTTGAGCTATAGATTTGAATCATCCTTTCATGTCACCCGTTTCACTCTTCCCCTCTAAAATGCTCCAAGTACTGAACTTTTCCACATCTCCACATCTCCAATGGCTGAACATTAATGTCTCTAATCTATCTCTCTTTATCCCGTCCCTCCAAACTATTTATCGGTGACGTGGAGCTCTGTAGCACCGGGTTATGAGAGTCTCCATTCAAGGACTGAAAATATGGTTCAGACGCAATGAAACGATTTTAAAAATAAGTACAAACGACAGAGAGAGTTCGGCCTGCCTACATGTCAAAGTTGGAGTGTGGTGAGAGTGAAAAAGTCTGGGAATAAGACCACCTCTCCTCCAAAAGAGTCTCCTTAAAGATTCACATTCTGCTTCCCACAATTATCTGGTTGTAACATCAAGAGGAAGATGCTATTTTTGAGATGTTCTTTGTGGCCTTCATTTAATTTGTCATTTCAATATTTCTCATGATTCTGACGGTCTTTGTTCTATTTTTGTTTCCCCTCTTAACTTTTTCCGTTCTCAATCGACCCTCCTTTATATTATTTAGTATTTTGTTTTTCTCACCACTGCCTCCCTCTTTTTTCTCTGTGTTTCTCTTCAAGGAAACTGGAGTAACTCTCCTGTCACCCTCTCCGACCCCCTCCTCTCTGATACGCCCTTGTGACTGATGCTGCAGTTCTGCCTACAGCACTAGATTGCATTTGTGCAGATGGCTAGGAACACACACACACACACACACACACACACACACTGCTCTGTATTAATACAGCTGGCTGAATAGGTGCCCCAGTTACATATGGAAAATAGGGCAGAAATGCTGGTTGTGATTAAATTGTGCAAATGAGGGGATGTGTCTTAAGGCCACTTGTTCGGCACATGTTTGAGATGGGTGAGCAAATGTCATAACCTGGAAACAAGTGTGTGTGTGTGTGTGTGTGTGTGTGTGTGTGTGTGTGTGTGTGTGTCGTATACAATTATATAATATTGTTGATTTATGGTATTGGGTTTGGGATTACGGTAAGCATTAGGATTATTTGGTTGGTAACTGTTAGCAGATTGTCCGCTGCTGACGCTAGAGCAAAATCCTGCATTTTATAGAAACAATGTCTAAAATTCATAAATCTTCAGCAAATGCATGGCCTGTTAATTCCCTCCAATGTTGTCCTACAATACTTGGGGTAAATATATAAAAGGGCAGCACAGTTTATGGTTGATTATTGTAGCGTTGCAATTTAAATCTGCATGACAATTAGAGTCCCCTCTATTATCAACTATCTAATCTCACTCAAATAAATGTCGGCAGCAGTTCAGAACTTTCTTTCTATTAATACTCCAGGGTTACCAAGAATCAATGTTATTCTATGCTGCACCTACAATAGGCAGAAAATGTTTGACTGGTGGATTAGATGGAAATACACACCATGCCTCGGTACCATTAATATAACACACACACACACACACACACGCACACGCACACGCGCACGCGCACACACACACACACACACACACACACACACACACACACACACACACACACACACACACACACACACACACACACACACACACAGAGTTTGTCATCAAAATATCAAATGACAACAAAGGTGCCACTAAGCCAATAAATTCACTGCTGACAGGTTTATACAGTATGTTGTATTACATTACTACAAAGGGACAGTGTTGCAACACTTGACTCTCTCCAATGAACACCTGCCTGATGGAAAAGTCACATGCAAAATGATCTATGAACTGGTAATTCAATCATGCAACCTGGATTTATCAACAATTTGAAACACTGTATGAATGCCGTGAGGGGAAGAAAGGTATGTTTTAGTATGTAGCTCCTTTTCACTATTCTCTGTGATTCCATGTAAACAGCAACCCCACTTGAAATGCACAATGGCACTCAGCTCAAGAGCTCATACAAATAGCACATTATTTAAGCATGCAGCAGATACAATGGATGCAGCTCTAAAGAGAACACGCTAATGGGTGTAAACACATGCTAATGCTTATGGTTGGGTTGTGTAGGTATTGCAAATCGTGTCCATGTCTGTGTGTATGCACTTTTTCTGTTCAATGTGGCATAACTTTCTAATCATACTTTTGGGGCTGAACAGAGCATGTTTCAGAGCAGGGGGAAAACAAACAAAGTTATAACACAGATGCAAAGAAAATATAAAAACATGTAAAAGTATGGAAGATTTCAAAGCTGGATCTAGATTTTCTCCTGTACACACCTAGCCCGATTATTGATCAATAGATGCATGACAAGGGGCCATGACTGGTGCCAACATGATTGTGAGACAATGAGTTCATCCATAACAGTGATGATATGTAACATTCACCTTTTCCAATTTGTTTTTATCTGGTGTGGTCGTCTTCTTCCTGTAGATGTAACATTCGCTGTGCTTTCTAACGGCTCCTCCTATGGCCGTGTACTAGAAATCGCTGAGTTGAAGTTGGTTAAATTAGGGTTGCAACATGGCAAAAGTGAAAAATTATAGACCACTGAAAAAATATAAAGAAGATTGAAGTGTTGACAGCTTGAGTGATTGAGAATTCAGACGTATTTCAGTGACAGAAGCAACCCGGCCCACTCATCAGTCACAAACATGATCCTCACTGATAAAGGAAAGCCTCACTCAGGGCAACTTCCTCTTTGCCGAGTCCAAGCTGCCAGAAACATCAAAGTAGCATTGGGCTCCCTCAGAAGTTCCAAAGAATCAAGTATCAATGAGGAAAAGAAAAAAAGAAAACAACAGCGTAAATATGTTTTTGAAGCCGGCCGGACAGACACAACAGAGTGTGGTCTATGACACCACAGTCCATCCATTTTCTTGGGCTTAAAAAAACGGGTTCTCCAACTCCAATGTTTGAGGAAGCTACATTTAACCACCACCTTTCCCTGCACAAGAAGAGTAGGAAATTAAATATAAACCTCTGCTAATACAGGTGCAAGTATTTTACTCCCATTTAATGTGCAAATAAAATACATTGTTTGTTAGGGCTGCAACTGTCATACAAAGAACAGGCAGAACTCTTTGAAATAGACTGTAAAGTCTAATTCATTCTTAATCTTACTTTCTTTCCTGAAATTTTGACACTTTTTTTTCATATAAATCCTTATCATAGATTCAACGTGTAAACATAAGACAATGAACAAGCAATGCAATAAGTAAATAAATAAAATAAACAAATATATAAGAATATACATAAAATAGAATAGACTGAGAAAGTATCATGTTAATCTGATATTGAAACTTATTTGAATTTATTTTCCAGTGTAAATTCAAATGTGGAACAAAATGTCTTCCTCGTGCGGAATAAGAAGCAACTGAGACAGGTCTCATCTCTTACCTCAGGGCAAACTCCCAGTCTGGTGACTGGAGCAAAACAATAATCTATATTTATTCCTTTGGTCCCCTCTGACAGACTAGTTAACCGTGGCCTCTGTGACTCCAGTTTGACCTCTTCAAGGCTGCAGAGAACGCAAGATTTAAGGCGGCCAAGTAGAAAACTAATTCACTGCAGCTGGCGGCAATGACTGCATGTGAGTGTTTTTTCAAGCTCTATTTCTTTCACTCACAGCATACCCATTGGCATGCACATGCTCAACTATGTCCATTTAAATGACTGCATTTTTTCTGTGACATACTGCCTGTAAGTGTGTTTGTGTGTGTGTCACATACAAACACAAACAAAAGACCTCCATTAAGCCATCTGGACAGCAGGTTTCCATTTAATCAATTCCCATAATTCCCCTCTATTCTCTCCAAAGAGGCAGACAAAAAGATAGGGAAAACAAGATGACATGACTTAAAGAAACAAAAAGTGATGGAAAGAAGGCGTAACAGATCAATGGAGGAATATTGGACAAAGCTGTGCAGCAAGGTGTACAGGTCTTGATGTCAAATAGCAGGTCGGTGTCATTTCATGTCCATGTCACACAGCCCAGATGAAGTTAAGTGTGAGAGTGTATATGTGTTAGGGTTTGGAAGCTCACACAATTGTATATTTTTCGGTCAGAAATCTAATTTCCTTATCCAGATTTTAAGCTTCATCGGTGTCTGTATTTGTTGATTTTAACTCCTTTTTTGAATTGGCATTGCGATAACCCATTGATTTTTTTTTGTTTTACTATCGTTTTTCTCCAATGACGACAGTGCCGAATGTATTGCAGCAGCTGCAACTTCAAGTGTGTGTGTGTGTCTGTTCACCTGTGGGATTAAAAGGGGAGGTGGAGTGTGTAATGTCAAAAAAAAAACGTTCCACGTCTGACTGCACGTACCTACATATCATCTGACCTCTAACTTCCCAGCCGCTCATTTCCTTTCCGTGTGCGAGTGTGAGAGAGCTGATGATTATAGGTTGCGATCAAAGTAAAGTCGCAACCAAAGACAGGGTTAAAGTGTGCAAACTGACACTGCATCTACTGGCTGCACTCAAGAGGGAAGGGGTGTGTGTGTGTGTGTGTGTGTGTGTGTGTGGGGGGGGGGGGGGGTCAGAGGTGGACTGCAGAGGAAAACGAGAGAATCAACTAGATGTCCTTGAATAAGATACTGTAGACATGTTACCAGATGAAGCAACTGAATAGAAATGAGATAACGAAAGGAAAGAGAGAGAGATGAAGAGAAAATTGAAGAGATAACATTGAGGTAGAATGGGAAACAGAAAATGTGTGCATGATGGGGGGGAAGGGGATTAGCATTAATCACACGCACACACACACACACACACACAACACATTCATGCATATATAGGGATGAGCATTATAAGCAAATTAAGGTCATTTTGCATTTATTTGCCAATTTATTATGGTCCACTGTAATGCTTCACATTATCAAATCAAACGTGTTAAGAATTTTAAAACGGATAACACAATATTACGAACTGAAATAACACTATACACTATAAATAATAATAATGTTGACTTATTACCCATCTCTCTCTGCACATGTTAACACAGAGAGGAGGGTGAGAACAGGGCTGAAAGGATGAGAATCCAACAGAAACAGAATCCAAAATGTTGCTTTGCCCTAATTATCCAGGGATTTGACTAAACTGAAGTAAATAGAATTTTGTTCATTATAAGCTGTGAATTTTTCACAACATGTTACACATTATGTATGTATTTATTAGCATTACAGATTTCTTATAATCTATGAATTGTTCGAAGGAGGATGAGGCGTACATATACATACATAATTAGTTTTTATTTGAAAAATACAGCTTACTTAAAACACAACCACACATTGTGATGGGAAGTTACAGGATACACATCCGTCTGTAAGTGAGTTTTTCTTATCCTGCGTTTGAGTCTTTCATTGTCTGAACCCAGGTTTTGAAGATTGAAGGTGTCAGATGCTGTATGGATTCTAAAACCCTCTGAGACAAACCTTTTTTTTTGGGGCTTTATAAATAAACTTAACTCCAACTAGACTTGTGTTGAATGACAAACAGCTTTACCGTCAGTGTGCATGTCTGTTTTTTTTTTTTTGGGGCACTTCTAAGCTAAAAGGCGCGCGCGCGTGTGTGTGTGTGTGTGTGTGTGTGTGTGTGTGTGTGTGTGTGTGCAGGTGAGTAGTCAGCATGAGACAGGTGGAGGTGATTTGGACGTGTGGGCATCTCTCTGTCTCTGAGGAGCTTGGGCCTTGGTCTGGAAGCTGTCCCAGTAGACGGGGTCTTCTTCTGTCAGAGGCGTTGCCGAGGCGATGAGCTCGCTGAATGACAGCAGCGTAAACGTGGCGGGAGGAGGAGGAGGAGGAGGAGGAGATGGACCAAGAGTCTGAGAGGAGGAAAGAGAAGTGATTTAGTGTAGTGTCTACATGATGCTGCGACAGATGATTCATCTTGTTATTAAGTTATTAAATCCTTTTTTTTTCATATCCTGTATGTATGGCTCTGCCTTTACAGATAAGTCGGTACCAGTGGCACCTGGTGAATACAAGTCCTTTATTCACTCTCTCAACAGCTTGTTGCTAACTGTGTCTGTGTGCTGGTTGATGCATAGCAGTTAGTGTACAATGGCCTTCACATTGTGTCCTTACTGCTGAGCCCGCTTTGTCCGTCAGTCCGAGAGCAACGGCAACGTGATGGTCCTCATCCAGCATGCTCTCCTGCAGAAACACACACACACACACACACATACGTGAACACATGCGCACTGCACATGCAAATATGCAGCCTGCATATCAAACTCTATTAAAGAAAAATCACCTTCATACTTACAAAACAGCACAAATAACATAATGACAAATAATGCATTTGTTCATCCTTGTCAGACATTCGTTCACCCATTCATGCAGGGTGCGTCCACTTGTGCGTAATCTACTGAATATATGCATGGTTATTCTGTATATCTACCTACTATCGGTTTCTATGTTTTGGAAGGAATGTGAGTGAAGGTTCAGTTAGTTAAGATAAGCACTGCATTTAACTGTCACACTACGCTTGCCGGGAAAATAATGGTGCCTGCAAAAACCAGGAAACATCAAGCATAAATGTATTCACTGAAATATGTCAAAGCCTATCTTAAAAGAGTTAAATCCACACATCATGTATGATTAATTGTTGAGTGGAAAAAAACTTAGGGTTATTATGTGAATCTATGTAGTAAGGCTCCTTATTTTAACATAAAACATGCTACTGATGTTATTGCATCATATATTCACATTTCAGGGGTCATCCCATTGTAAATCCATTCTGTTGAAGGTTTTTTGTTGTTTGGAATTTTGTCCATTCTTAACTTGTACACCAAATACAATTTGTGTTGCAATAGGCTTTGTGACTGGTAAATAAATATAACTTGGACATTAAAGGCCAAAAGCTGGGGTAAAAACAGGTGGTGTGTGTGTGTGTGTTTGTGTGTGTGTCTGTGGTAGGGGGTTAGTTACAAAATGGCAGAGAGTAAGGGTGCATAGACTTTCTCATTTTGCTGTGAACAAGAGAGGCTCTGTAACAGTCTGTTCTGTATGCGAGTTATCACGTCCCTCAGTGTCCGTGTCTAGAGGATGCAGGCGGGTGAAATCGCCAGAGGTCAGCAGGAAGTAATAAGTGTCACGGTTGCTCTGTGATCTAACCAATCAGCACGCAGCGAGCCAGAGGACGCGCGGTCAACCGCACCGCTGCTCCTTTTATCTCTCTGTTAACACTTAAGAAGCTCTGAGTGTGTCTATCTGTGTACTACACAAATCGATTGAGTTCCGGCTCATTTGACCTCTCCGGGTCACTGCGTCATTCACTGATCACAAATATTGATGTGTATCATTGTGCTTAATACGGACATATGGCGAATTGACCAGCTTCACTGGGGTGTGTTAGCTGCAGTTTAGAAATGATGGTCAGGAAGCACATACTTTAATGTGTTTGTATAATTACACTTTACTGTATTAAGCTACTAAAACGTAAGCTTTTCAATTAATGATTCTTCTGAATAGTTTTGCCTGTAAAATGTTAAAATGTGAAATTTCTAAAATTGCCAATCACCAACATCCAGACCGTCCTCAGGTGCACAAGTTCAAAACTCTACACGGATATAAAGCAACAGGAAATCAGAAAAAGTGTTTAAGATTCTGGTTCCAAAAAATAGTTGGCATTTTTGCTTGACAAGCCAAACAATTGTTTGATTATCAAAATACATATGAAATAAACCAGCTGTAAATACGTATAGTATGTCTTTTTTTTTCCATCTTTGCCTCACTGTTTCTTCATCCATATCCTATGTAGCCATTGGTCCACTTTGCCTTTACAAATCTATAGTAAAAAGAAAATGGAACCGTACATTTCTACCTGCGATCAATATAAGTGAGCTGTTACACTCTAAAACACTAAAACAGCATTAAGCCTGATGACCTCCAGAGGGAGAGAGAGAGATAGAACATGTACCATTAGGCTTTTCAAACCTGTTTTAACCTTTTTAGCAGTCACTTGTTAATCCCCCTGGGCACTGAGGAAAGACTGAGGGGAGGGAGGGGAATAGAGAGGTAAAAGAGAGAGGAGAGTGAGTACGGTAAAACAAAGACAGGAGTTGAAAAGAGAAAAAAGGGGGATATTGGACAAAAACAAAGGAATGAGAAATAGAAGGGGGAGATGAGTGGTGTGCAACAGATGATTCTTCCACTCTGACACTCCTCTTGTTGTGGTGTTAGGAGGCCTGCGGGGCCACTTGAGAGAACCCCTATTGCACTCTGCTCTGTGTACTTCTCCATAAGACCCCCTGTGACTCACTTTGCAGAAGCTTTCAATGAGGGTAGAGCTGCCGAGTCTTTTGAACCACTGCTTTTAGGCCCTTCCGTCCGTCCATCCATCCATCCATCCATCCATCCATCCATCCATCCATCCATCCATCCATCTTGTAAATATCAAACTGTTAATTACAGTATAATTATAAAATCAATTTTGTTTTTCTCCATATAAAAAGATAGATAACACTAAGATGGTATCTGGCTTCAGTATTCAGCCAGATACCATTTTAGTGTTCAAAATAAACCTCAAAAATTGTTTTACACTTGTTTACACGTCAATAATCCTATAACCCCTCGGCACTAACCAAACTCTGTCTTCTTAGTACATGACTTGTCAGAAGGGGGTGTAGAAACTGACTTGTTGGGGTTTTCCAAATTGGCCGTGCGTTGGATTATTTCTAAACCTGGTGCAGTGACCTCCTGAGTGAATTTTGCGCATTAAGGTTGCCAAGCAACCAGCTGGAGACCAGCTGAAATAACAGAAATGAGATATAACTTGTTAATTTGAGATCTTTAGGGGTGTTGGTCGGCAGATTTTATAACCATCAGATGGACGAAGGCCAGCTATTTATTCAGATTATATAAAACAGTGCAAAGGATCCACATGACCTATGCAAAAGTGGGAATAAAAACCACAGAATGTTAAACACGCTATGACGTTAGTAAAGGTCCCAGAAAATAACTCACCAGTGAAAAAAAACACAGATGCAACCTTTAGGGAGCATGGGAGTCTTGGGATGAACTGCTGTTTACGTCAGACAAACCAACAGTGATCTCTTTGGAATGTTTTCATATCTAATGCTGTTTTCAAATAGGGAAATTAAATACAAGTCTTTGTGGTTAGGTTTTTTTTTTTTCTCGTTTGTCCCTTTTTTTTTACCCTTCTCAACAGACTCACTTCAAATATCCAGCCCTCTTCTTCTTCCTCATCTAGGTACATCTTGGTCTGGTTCAGCACCAGTCCCTGTGTGAGCGCTTCAGGGGCCAGCTGAAACTCCACCCTCTGTAGGTTGAAGCCCAGACCTGTGCCAATGGCTTTGATGAAGCTCTCCTTCAGGGCCTAGGGGGCAGAGAAGCAGGAAAAGCCAGTCAGCCAAAGCCAAAATATCACTAGTTACACGACATACAAGGGGGAACAAAACAGCTTCTGTATCTGTGACAAAGCTGAGAATGGCAGTCTGTTTGTGCTCCTTTGTGTGTGTGTGTGTGTTTTGGCTCGGCAGCACAATAACTTAAAGCCACAACAGATGGGAAGCTGTGCACACATGTATAACAGCGTGTATACAAAAGGGTGACTTTGGACGAGCGTGTGAATGTGTCTGTGTGTGTGTGTGTGTGTGTGTTTGCCTTCGGCCAAAACCAAAACCCTGTTCGGCAGCCAATGAGCCACAATAACAGTATTACAAGTCTAATCGCCATGGCAACCGACCAACTCTGCCATTAGTCAACAGTGTGGTGATGATATCAGAGCTTGACGTCTCATGTGCCGCCCTCTCAATCACACAGCATCTTTACTTAGCACCACGGTTGCTTTCGCCGTCCATCTGTGTGTGTGTGTGTGTGTGTGTGTGTGTGTGTGTGTGTGTGTGTGTGTGTCGGCAAGAGAGAAAATACTTGAAAGAGACAAGACAAGGACAAAAATTTAGTAAGGGTAAAAGAATGAAAGGACCATTGTGCATCTGTGATGAGGATAAACTGCAGAGGTACAGAAACAGGAGAAAATGGACAAATATAGGAGTTGATGTATAATAAATATGTGTGTATTAGGCATTGTTATTTGCTCGCTATGTGTCCCTTCACACACACTCTCGCACGAAGAAAAAAAAAGCCCCCCGTGGTGCCCCCCCAGCAGCGATTGCAATGTGATGTCAGAGAAGCACGGTTGCCGTGGTTACCCAGTGGCGGTAGAATGCGGCGAGCTGCTGCTGCTCCGAGGCCGCCGATTGGATGACGCTCCACTCGTACGCTGTGAACTGACGAGTCATGATGCGGAAAAACTCAGGCACCGAGCTGCTACCTGCAGGAGGAAGAGAGGGAGGAGAGAGGTGTGAGAAAGGCCAGAGAAAGGGCAAAGAGGAAGTAGGATGGAGGGAAAGGGAAGGAGGCAGACCAAGGGAAAAGCAAAATGGAGTCGACAAGGACAAGGACGTGTCTGATATAAGAAATAATAATCTCTCCAAAGATTATTTTGAGATTAGGGTGGACTGTTCACTCGCTCAGAAAATAGAAAATATCTCATGTACGACACACACACACACACACACACACACACACACAGCCTAGACCTTTTTTACATACACAAGGCAACAGCAGCCCCTTGTGTTGGAGTCGGAGAAAACACGGGCAATACGTCTATGTAGTAGACTACTGAGAAAACACGGGCAATACGTCTATGTAGTAGACTACTCTACTGTAAATATTGAGATTAGTACTTTAACAGAGTTGGAGGTTATACATTATAGCTTATAAACATTATTGTGAGTTAGTGGAGCAGACAAAAACATATTTTGTATATTATCTTAAAGCTTTCATTTCGAACAAACAAACTAAAAAAGGACACAAACAAATACAGAAATAAAGGTTGCTTTGAAAATCATGATTTCACATGTTGAACCTTTTCTTCTTTTTTAATCGCTTATTTACCAGTGGGACATATCTGAGGGTCTCACCAGACCTATCTGATATTGGTTAACATTAACAGGACAACTTCATCTGTTGACTTCATCATTTACCTGGCATGGTGGTCTTCATGATATCCACTCCCACCTGCAGCCCCTGCTCTGCAGCCAGTACGGCGTATTCCCCCTGATGGGACAGGTTGAAGCTCCAAGCAGAGGGCTCCGGACCTGCATCTGAACTGACCTGGGAGCAGACAACAAGAAGAAGATGAATCATAAATGTACAAACAGTAAATAGTAATAGTAAATATTTTAAATTACATGACAAAAAAAGTTCTTCTGACAGTTTACACTTGAACTCAACAACTCATTCCAAGATTCATCTTAATTATCCTATTAAAACTGTACAGCAAGTACATCAAACCCACATGTGCAAAATGTTACAACAACAATATTTCTGGTTATGCCCAATACAACATGCTACCGTAACCTAAAACTGGATTACTGCCTTTTGACGTACCACAGCCAGATAGGATAGTACAACATTTAAAAAATATACCAGAATATGAGAAGAGGTAGCTATGTCAAATCATTCACAACACATCTAGAATATTCATGGAGTGATGCAGACATAAAAACAGGACATTTTCCAGTCAGTGTAAACCTGCTCAGACAGTGTGGAATAACAAGATGATTAAAAAGGTGGAATAACCTTTAGTGGCGACGCCAGGTAAGGTTTTCCTCTGGGAGATCGTTCCAGTCTGATCTCCGCCCAGGGGATCCCCATCTTCTCACACACAAACCTCCTGAGCAGCAACCTGCCAGCCTGGTGGGGCAACACACAGAGAGTCAGTCAGTGCTTAACACTATGGGACCAAGGCTAAGATAAGACACCATGCAGAAGATGACACAAAGTAAACACAGTCAGACTCACCATGGCTGATTTGGCATCCTTGGCAAACACAAACTGTCCGATCCTCTCTTTCTCCTCGCGCTGGATGCAGCGAGCAGCCAGCAGCCAGTCGGACCTGCTCGGGCTCCAAGACCCGAAGCGAAAAGCCCAGCGAACAGAGCCCATCTCCCGTCTGCTCAGCTGGACTCATCCACAACTTGTCAGTGAGCTAACGTGAGCATCGCGTGCTAGCATGTAGCGTTTTATAGACCACACCACTCTGGTAATGTTTTATCTGTTTACATCAACTCAGTGCTGCTGATAAAGCTGATACACAATAATTTTGCTCTGTGTTTACATCTTAGAAGTTATTCATGGATCTGACTGGCGGTGGACAAGTCCGGCCCGGAAGAGCCCGGCGAAATTCTATGCCGTCTTAAGTGGGCGCGGTGGAGGATTGACCAATCACAGCGACCGAAAGAGTGAGCTACTCACGATACGTTCAGGTACTACCAAAAATATTGTAATAAAAAAGATAAGACAATTGTTTAAAAAAACAAAAAAACAGCGGTTGTTTTCTGACACCTAAGAATGACTAAAGATAAAATTTTCCTTTTTACAGCAATAATTTATTGAAGCCGACTGGCTCAACAAAAGGTGCATCTTAATTTAGCCTATATATTTTTTTATATTAGAGAAAACGTCAAGTTGGTTGAAATCCCTACTAGGCCCGAAATTGACCCTGTGCTCCTTTCACAAAATAAATTAAACGATTGTATTCATGGTCCAATTTTCTACTCCACATTATTGTTCAGCATATTTAGCTTTAGATTTGCATTTACAGACATTAGCTCCGTGAAAATGCTTTATTTCTGAGCCGCACCTGAAAGCAGCATTACAATTGTAGTCTACCTCTACGGCGATGTTTTTGGCTGCGGTACATCTCTGTGCGAAAGGTGAGTGCGTGGTATTTACTATATGTTACAGATAAGGCTTAATTGGAGGCGATGTGATGATGAAATTGGCAACACACGACATTACGTTACATTTCTGATTGCAGTGATGAGATTGGTTAGGCTTTGTCCGGTTAGAAAAAAAGAAAATCTCACAGTGCCTGGAAACACGCTATCTCAACAGGACATTTATGAAAAATAATAAACGAGTGCATAATCTATAAGCACATTTAGATAATTTATCTACATATAACCTAACGGAAGAAACGTAGGCCTACATTACAAATACACCAAATAACCATCTTTATAGAGCCTACAACATCCTTTTTATTTTAATGATCTATTTAGGCCTAGGCTACTATGTTTTTAACATGTGTTTTCTGCTTATAGTAGCCAAATATGACAGGTAATAACTTCTGCGTAAGCGGTTAATTGTAAATATAGGCTATGTCTCTTTTTTCTGTTCACATCACATGTGTCCATCCTCAAAGAATCAGGATTTTGAGGTATAGCAAATGAACCTAACTTCAAACATGATTTGTTATATTAACACTAATGACTCTCTGTTTTACCTGCAGAGCCCTTTCAGCCTGTGATGCTTCTAAACAGTCTAGTCGAGGAAGTAGCCTACAGGTTGAAAACCCTGCAGATCTTTTCAACTTAAAACTCTTTGGCCTTAGCTACATGAAATCAATCAGGGCCTCATCAAGGCGAACATCTACACTCATTCCTCCCAGATGAAAACATCAAGATATGCCTTTGAAGGACAGCTACACATGCCGGACATGGACTAACCTTTACAACAAACATCTCCAAATATCTTTGCATCTGAAGAGGGAGTCCCCATATTCACTCTGAGCTGTGATCCATCTTTCTTTGAACCCCTGTTTCCATTGCATCGGCTCTATCCTCCCATATCTGTTTCTTTGCCATTTTCCATCCCTTCCTCGCTGCCAAGCTGGATTTCCTTCAGTCAAAGCATCCGAGGAGGAAGAGGAAGAGCAACTACAGCGTCAGAGAAACACAGTCTCTCATCAGGGAGATCCACAAGAGGAGAGAGGTGTTGTTCTCCAGACAGCAGGTGGATATTTCCTCATCTATTGTGATGTAAATGGTTAGATTGAGACTTATATAGTGAGAGCATACTGTACATAGAATGCGTAATAATGATAAAAAAAAAATTTCACTTGTCCTCCTATCCAATTAGCAACTAACTCCTTCCAAGTCTCTTTTAAACTTTTGTCAAAGGTGTGAAATAAGGTTTTCAAACCAACTGTTTATTGGAAGTAATTTAACACGCTCATTACTGAAAAACAGCAGTACTGAATATATCTTTTTTTTTACCTCAGAATTAATCAAATGTAGCCTAAAGAATTCAACACATTAACATCAGGGAGTCTTTGGCACAATTAACCGTCAAGCTCACCCAAAAATCAAGTAACAACAAAACGGAGTGATCCTACAGAAAATTCTATCAACTGGGTGGATATACTGGATATACTATTGTCCACAAGAGAGCACTCACTGCAAGATATCCAAATCAGCACACATTTCTTTAAAAGAAAAAGATTCAAGGGACCCTGTTCAAAGATCCTGTTTTTTTTTATATGTTTTATTCATGGTAAAAAGCTGATATATAATTATTATATTTTTTAAACTCTCAAATAAAGATATTGGTATTGGTCTGAAAACCTACACCCATAGTTAGAACACATTTGTTATCAAATCAGTGTTTGTTAGAATACAACCATTTAATTATTCCTTATCATTTTATCTGTGCGTCAACAGAACACCGCCATCAATGAGCTGAAAAGACAGGCATGGGAGGAAGTGGCACGAGCTGTCAATTCACTGGGGGAGGGGGAGCTGCGCACCGCTGCTGAGGTGCGTCTGCTTCTATGTTCACAGCGTATCTCTACGTGTGTTTGCATACATCCGCTCTCAATTCCTAAAGAGTTCACCCCCCTTCTCAATCTGTTTAAATCCCCTGTTAACCCAAATCCACAAAATCCTTCTAACTATGTAATGTGGGGATTAAGTGGCTTGATAGTACGCATCTGAAAAGAGTTCTGCATTTTTATCAATCCAAATGAAAGATATGTGATTTTGATCAAACTTTACAGAAATTCGGTTTAGATGAGGCGGGCTATGCTCTGGTTCTGCTCCTAGAACACAAATAAGTATTTTCTTACCAATCGTCGCCGTTTCCTGCCCAAACTGGGTCTGCTGCGAGGACTAAGTCTCATGGGGGGAGGGGACGCTCTAACCACCACAACACTAGCGCCCCCTATGAACATATATTTTTAATCAGATTATTTGTAAAAGTCTATCGAGACACCCAGCTTTGATATCATATATTGATTTTTTTTTTACTATTGAAGACCATGTTTTCCATTGGCTTTTACACTCGCTTTTTTTCCTTTACGGATTCCGCTGGGCAGGTGAAGCGTCGCTACCTGGACTGGCGTTCCCTGATGAAGAGGAAGCAGCTTCAGGCCAAGCTCTCCCTTTCCTCTTCCTCCTGCTCCTCCGTGGCCCTGAAGACAGAGTGTGATCAGTCGTCTCCGGAGCACGAGGAGGCGTCTCCTCTGGGCTCTGGCTGTGAGCAGCTGCTGGACCTGTCCGGCCTCCCAAAGGACTGTCACTGTGACTGGCCCGAGCTGGAGGCTTTGAGTGAGCCCGGCCAGCACGCCTTGATGGCACCGTCGGATGTTAAGATGGAGGACGATGTCACTGAATACAGAGTAAGGCACAGACAAGATGCTCACCCTCTTAAAGGTGCTCCGAGGAACTTTCATTTTTTTTAAATTCTTGCGTCCCTTTGGACAAAAGTGGTAGTGTTTTTACTATGCCAGCTATGGTTACTAGGTGAGCGTACCCATGAGAAAGGCATTAAGAAAAACTATATAAAAATAGCATTATTTGCACTGATGGTCTCATTTGCTGTTACATGCCATTTAGGATCATGAGGAAAAATTAGACTAGAAATATTTAAAAGTTCCTCGTAGCAGACTGTATAACAACACAAGACATGTATGTCTTGCACCACAGGTTCCCTCTTTAAATTAGATATCTGATTGAAATTAAGTGATTATAAAGTGAAATTTGCAAATAGAGGACAAGATCATTTTCTCAAACACCTTCACGCTCATATTAACACTGTTATGAGAAGACTAGAAGCTCCCATTGACATGCAAACATTTGCTAATGTGTTGATTAGCTTCAGTGATCATCATCTGCGGAGGTAGTTATGTTTAACATACAGTGATTATATATGCCAACATGTTGTGTAGCTAAAGTGGCTCTTGTTAGTCCGGCCTTGTGATTGGGCTCGTGTAGGTTCACAAGGGAGAGAGCGGATTCAATTAAGAAGCGGTTAATTCATTAGGATTTAATTTAAACTTGACATTTAATTCTTATTGTTTTGCCTTGATTACATTATCATCTGTTTTTCAGATCAAATCATGATTGGTTCCCTCTGCAGTATTTATTATAATCTTCCAACATCATTTCTCCCCCCAAAAATGCTTACCTTACCTTATTTCTTAACAGTTTTATTTAATTGTCTACGGTCTATTAAACTTCATGCCAAGACATCTGCAGTAGGAATAGAGGCCACAGTTACATGATTACCTTGCCACTTGAAAACATTAATTGGATCCCATTTTGGCCTGTAAATCAGTTTAAAAAAATCTGAGATACAAAAGACCAACTTAAAGTGACTCATAGGGAATTAAATGCTATAAATATTGTTTTTATAGATAAAGAAAGTGAAGCTGCAGAGGCATACATATCCTGACTATTTTGTCTCCCGTATGGTTTATCTCCAAAAACACAAAATCCTACATTTCCCATGATACAACTTGATTGTGTCCTTCTTCAGGGTTATCGTGTTAGACTTTGGAAGGTGTCCTCCAGAGCCACACTATACAACTGTTTTCACAAGCTGAGCATTAGTACCTGTCGTAGTGAATAAACTGAACTTCATTTGTAAAATCGGTGGAGCGGCCATTTAATGACCTCAATCTCTCTCTCTCTCTATATATATATATATCTCTCTCTCCCTGTAGCTGGATGGTGACGGTGACGTGGGGGATGGAGAAGGAGAAATAGACGAGGATGATATTCCCTTACTTCTCGGCGACATTGAGTCCCGCGGTGATATTTACACACACAGCGACTTTGGTGCCCTGGCCTGCTCAAAGGCTCAGACCTCCACCTTCAACCTACCGCTCCCCAGCAATAGCCTGATGGGAATGCAGGCCCACTCTGCGGGCGGAATGAGCGCTCATGAAGACTTGCGCGCGGGGATCATGGTCGCTGTGGAGAAACAGCGGCTTGAGCTTGAAAAACAGCGCCTCGCCGTGGAAACCGAGCGGCTGGCGGTGGAGAGAGAGAGGCTGGCGATGGAGAGAGAGAGGCTGGCGGTGGAGAGGGAGCGGCTCGGGCAGACGGAGGTAGAGAGGGAACGAGTGCAGTTGGAGAGAGAACGCTTACAGGTGGAGAGGGAGAGGCTGAGGCTTCAGCTCTGCAGCCAATCAGAGCAGGCGGACTCCTCCTTTAACCCGCCTCCCCAGCAAGGCCCGCCTTCTTCCTCCACGCCTCACCTATCCTCTGCTCAACATGACGGACAGATGAGGGCCAGAGAGAAGGAGGAGAGCACAGGATGGATGTCTGTGGTGGATCTGGAGGCCGAGAGGATCAAGCTGGAGAAGGAGAGACTGCAGCTGGAGAAGGAGAGGCTGCAGTTCTTCAAGTTCGAGGCGGGCAGACTGCAGATAGAGAGGGAGCGCCTTCAAGTGGAGAAAGAGAGAATGCAGCTTCACAAAGATCATCAGGGACACTGAGAGATATAGAAGAAATAAAGGGGACAGTTGAAAGTGACATTAGATTCTCAACAGCTTTTATGACGTGATTTTATGACTTAAAAAAACTACCCACAATATGTTGATCTGCATCAGAGGCTGCTCTATTGTCAAGTGTCCCACACCCATGTCTTTCAGAAAGACATGAGGCGCTGAACTTTGATCTGTCTTGTGTGGAATATGGCCAAGGAGAAGACTGAGATAAAGGGCTGACATATTTATGACCATCATGACAAAGCAGTGCCTTATGATGACTTCATAAAAAAACAGCAGAGGCCAACTTCTTTGGCATCTGGTTAGGTATAAACATGTTTGATTTATCAAATGTGACGTTTTACTAGCTACTCATTTCCACATCCCAAAACTGCTGACAACAAAAAGTGCAGTTTAAAAAAATGTAATGATGGGAGTATCAATGCAACAGTGTAGAAATCTTAATAATAAATAATGATGTTTGTGAAAAAATGGAATCATGATGTATGTACCAACTTACTGCTAATTAATATCTTGCATTGGAGGTTGCATATGATTAAGCTTTCAACATTGAAAAAAAACACACAACCAATACTTGTACAGTAAAACGTTCATGCTGTTTATGTTTAACTGCGTAGTGCTTGTGTTAAAATATGGTATGAATTGGAATGCTTGTTACCACCCATTTTAAACTGATATTTCCCTTTTATTTTTTTACCCAGCAGACATGTTCACTTGTCACAGCAGGATAAAGGACATACGTTAACTAATAAAATTAACAATCTATATGCATCATTTAAGTGTCCCAGTAAGTCATGGCATTGAAGCGGCTAAATGAAATTCAGCGATTATTCACACCTGTGCTTTTCTTACTGTGGCAAGGGAAAGTGTCTGTGAAATAAGGCAGGTTTGATGTTTTTTTGCCATCATGGTTTTGTGGACTTGGAAAAGAGTAACGAGCATCTGCGATGAGCAGCTACTGGAAGTTTGGTGTGCATGCTGAAAAGAAAATCCAGTGAAATACTCCTTTAATGTGTGCTATGTTTTCCTTTTGCTTTGTAGGTTTTGTAGTTCTAGAAAAATATTGTGAAATTTTACTTGCTAGTAAAAGAAATGTAGTCATAAACACATCAAACAGTCCAATATGCTATGCCTTTTGGTTAGGTTGTAAACAAATCACCCCCCTGGTAAATATTAACATGACCTTGCCTACAGCCCACTTTTATTCTTCTTTTGTATATCAATTCCATCCATGATATGCATTTATATATTTCTTCATACATATTAATTGATTTCTTACTCAGTTTCTATGTTTATAAGTTTGTAAATAAAACTTTATTCAGGAAAATAAATGTGACCTCATGACCAATTTTGTAATGATTCGAGATGAATAAATTGGATGATTCGCGCCCCAAACCACTGCTTTTCAACCCCCCTCTGCGGTCTCCATCCATGCTCCCAAGCATTGCCTTTGATGAATACCGCTAAAAGAGAATAAGAAGATTATTATAATTTTGGTCTCCACTGTAATCTTTCCCTATACATAAGAAGAGACCAGTGTTAAAAATCACTTTAAAAGCATAACAACACATCTCTAAAGAGTCAACTTTTGAGGATTTCAGTGATACTGATGTAACCGAGTGACACTACAGCCTTTTTTGCATTTCTAATTTAAATTGTTAGTCTGTGTTTTAGAGGCATGAAAGAGTGGAGAAGGAATTCAAAACAGACAATAAAGCTGGCCAGCTTGCAATAACACTGAAACATCAAACCGATAAGTTAGACTTCTTAAAAACTCTAAAGTCACTTGTGCTGCCACACACACTCGCACGCACGCATGCACACACACACACACACACACACACACACACACACACACACACACACACACACACACACACACACACACACACACACACACACACACACACACACACACACAACACACAGAAACAGAGAGCAGTGTGAAAAGGATACATAAAAAGCTATAGAAAATAGAAGCCTTTCTTCAGCTCTGTCTGGAGTTAGAACTGAAAATCCTCTCCTTTGTTATGAATAGGATCCCTTGGCACCGGTTGCCTGCCGTGACCCGACCGACTGCTGTGTGGTCCGTCTGTGACATGGCAGCTGTGGCCACTTTAAAACAATATCTCTCCGATACACATTTATTATGGCCTACTTCACCCACAATCTAAGCAGACTGAACAATTTCACAGTTAAAAGCTTTATGTTCAAAGGGTATGAAAACACTTCAAGAGATCTCATAGAGAATACATTTCGATGAAATTGCTGGTAGACTGTTTGACAGGAGGGGATGAAAAAAACACAGCCCTTCCTCTTAGTTCAGCTTAAAGCTCTCTGCCCTGGGATTTAAGGACATAAAAGCACGTCTGATGCTCAGGTGATTAGAAAAAAAAAACATAATGGAATTTTAAAGATGGTATTTGAGTCTTTAAACAATTTTCATTTAAACAATGTGTTTTTTTCGTCAGCAGTTCAGTAAAGGGAGAAATACAGCGGCAAGTAAGCCAAACCTGGGGTTAATACAATCATGCATTTCCTTTATCACAATGGCAACATTTCTTCAGCTGCAAAATGCTCTGCATGTGAAACATTTAATGTGGACAACTGCAATACTAATATGGATAAGGCTTACATCAGTGGACACTTAAACATAAAGCTGTGTGTCGTCTGCATAGCAGTGAAAACACACTCAGTTGCCTTTAGTTTTTAGGTGCACTTGGTGTAAACTTGGTCTGCAATAAATCCTACCTCCATGAAAGTTATTATTTCCAGATTTTGAAACAGTCTTTGTTTTAGTTAGTCATTGAGGAAGCTAGTTTGTGAATGTCATTTATTATAGTAAAAGTAATTTTTCATTGACACAAACCTGGTTCTAATTCTGTGCTGTTTGCCCTGTTTGCAGTTGGTTCAACTTACAAACCTTCAAAGATCCAGTTATGCTATTCCACGGGGCTAGATAGCCATGTTATTATGCCACAGTATGTTTGTCTTCACTCTCACAGATAACACAAGCGCTGACTTGAAGCACATCAACGGCATTTTAACAAGTGTTGCTTCTGGCTTTGCTCTATGAGCCTAAATAGGCACCCAAACAGGACTTGTCCATTGATTTGTATACTGCCATCATCACGATTGCTATGGATAGGAAATATGTCTTGATTACATTTGATAGTACTGTACTCCCGCCACCAGTCTCTGACAAAAGCAACAGTTGTTTAAAAGAAAGTCTATCTCTAAATGCAAGTGTAGTTTCTATCTTGGTCTTAATTCAGAGATACGGTGTTGGTGAATAGGTGATGAAGAAGAAACAGCTTGAAGCAGTTGAGGAGGGTCCCAGGTACGATTCTTTATTTAAACAACAAAACTCATACTGCAGTCAAACGAAGCCAATAAAAAGTTAGAGTATTTGGAGCCAAATCAAATAGAGGAAGATGCATAGGACTAACTAAGAATGTTCTTGTCAGCTGAAAGCCCTGGAAATCCCTGTCCATCTGGGGCTGAGTAGCCGTTTTTAACCTGCAAATCTAAGTCATCTGATTGGTCATTAGGTCAAGCCTCCTTGCTTATAATTGGTGTATCCTGACTACTACAAAAGTAGTCTTAAAAAGGACATTTTGCAGAAGGGTCTGCAGTGAGCATCACCTGAAAGGAATGTCCCGTTGGGCGCTGTGGGTCTTCTTCAGAGCTAAGAACAACAATGTTGGACAGTGGCCAGTAAATTATCAGGCTGTGCTAGTTTGAACTCATAAAACAGTCTATTTTAACCTATACAAAGCTAGTATGAAATACAAGAGTTTACGCTAGAGGCCGCACAGCTAAGAACCCACATTCCTATCTGTACTCTCTTCTACAGAGGATGAGGAACTCAAGTCAGTCCTCATAAGGCAGTTTTATAGAACAGTATCAAAAATGTGTAATGACAAAATACACTACACAAGGAACTGAATCACGATCAGATTCTAATATTTAGTCTACCCTCCTTGGAGTGTCCATATGTCATAAATTAAGTTTGTAGCTATTCAGGACCAGGGATCCATGCTGTTTGAATTTTTTTTGCATGATAGACAATTTTAAATAGCTGTATTAAAGTATGAGTTAGATCAAAGAGCATGAAGGTATGAGGTCCACTTTTCACAGCAGTTCAGTGTGAGCCACTCTAAACTGGACCTTGCTGGCAGTATCACACATTCTGACAGTGTGCTTGAGAAAGATATAGTCAGATTAGTACACACCCTATATGTTTTTCTTGTCGAAATATTCAGCTAACTCATCACATAGGGAACATGATATTGTTGTGGCCATTTGGCATTTGATTTGAGAGGCCCACTGTGGATATGCTGCTTTTTGCACCCAGCTTCAGAAGACAAACGTGACATGCATTTATAATGAATGGCAGAGCTGGCTAGTTTGTCTTTCTCTTATCGGCCACTCTACAATTTCCTCTGAGATTTGCAGATGAGAAAATGGTAAATTGCTAGTATACATTTGAATATTTATCATTGACTGAGGGAACGCTTGGTGGCATAGAAGCAAATATTTATTTTCCTTTGTCATTGAAAAGATCTGAAACCACTCCTTTGGTTTTTAATAAACTTGTAATCATCTCCATTTGATTCACTTCTTTAATTGAAACCAAATTGATTTGAGTTACACACAGATTATGTCTCAATGAATTGACTGATTTATTCTTGTTCAATTGGAAAATTGTTGTCAGATTTATTTAAGCATGTAGAATCTCAGCTTTGTGTGTCTTTCTGTACGCGTGCACTGTTTTTGGTCAACGCAACATAGCAGCATAAGGCTGAGAAGGGTGTGTGTTGCTGGAATTCAATTTTCAATTTCCCTTTCTTATCAAAGACAAGTGAGAGCAGTGGATGTGGTCGTGATGGGAGAGGAGCTGAGGATGAGAAATCAGGGTTTGAGATGGATTCCGTTGAGAGAGGGATACAAAAAAGTGAAGAAATTAAATATGACAGGGCAGAGGAAGGGTAAAGAGAAAAGGAGCAGAGGAGTAGAGTGAGCAAAGGAGAAAAGAGGAGGGGCTGAGGAGAAAGGGGGATAATGCAGTAAGGTGAGAGAAGGAAAGAGAGACTTAGAAAGGGAGGATGAATTGAAAATAAAAAGGCTGTTGCACACTAGGGGAGATCGGGGCTAGTAAGCACACTTTTTATTCTAGTGAGAATTGCTCATCACCTAAACATCTTTCAATAGTCATTCCTACATTAAATTGAAGCTTAAGGGCACTCTTTCTAACTTATTGTAATAAAGAAGAAATTAATCATCAAAGACACCCTTACACATTGAAGTGGTCGGTTGTCACACACTATGGGATTGTTTGTCACAATTTTATCTTAATGGGAATAATCTTAAAAAGAAGGCAAGAAAGCAGAACTAAATTTGAAAGTTTAATTGCATTGTCAAGTTGACAAATAGGCCTACATAACTTACTGTTTTCTCCAGCTGGGGTGGAGTGCACTGAGGTGCAGTAGCCTTGGTCTAGTTTGGGATGCACTGGGTTGTTTTGATTTTGTTGCCCTTTTACTTTTGCATGCTAGCTGCCTTTTCCTGCTCTATTCTTTCCTTTTCTGGGGTGTCAGTGAGGATACAGCTTGACAATTTCTTTCGTTATTGGGTTCCTTTTCTGACTGCAGCCTTTGGATAACATGTGACAACCAACCCCCCAAAAAATGTGACAACCAACCGCAACTTGAAGTTCTTGCTAGCATCAAGGCCAACAACCATCTGACAACTAATTAGCTTGCTAACAACAATCTAAACTATAGGTTACCCTTCACTCCTTTTTAGGGTAACAAGTGTTTTGTTATAAACCCATTGTGTAAAAGCCTAGAAGAAAAATACTGAGGAGCTAAATATTTTCAATTTGACATGAAAAACACAAACAGTCCTCTCACCTCAAATTCAGCAGTCTAACTCCAAGGAAGACTATGTAGGTGACCTCTGATCCCAATTCCGGATATTTACATACCAAAATTTCACAGACAGTGCCTTCTGGTTCCGAGATATAACGATTGTGACAACCAACCCGTGTGACATATAACCCCGTTCTCCCCTGTAAAGAGGCAGACAGAAGGTGTGCACGGGTGTGCATTCCCACGTGAAGGTGCAAGGTTAAAAGGGTAGCAGATCCGCCCCAAAATTTTTATTTTGCTTCATCTTCAGCTAAATGGGAAATGCATGTCAGTAATAACCCAGCGTGCTATGTGTGAGTGTGTGTGTGTTTATCCTTGTTGCGTGAGTGTGTGGGTGAGATGGAAAATCATGGGAAATGGTTGTCAGTGATGGCTCTGCATTAGAGGTGTTAGGTCCCCTTGGACCGGGTGAAAAGGAGCACAAATGACATAATCCCAGCAGGGAACTTGACCCCTTAACTGCCAGTGTACAACAGCAGATAGTCTGCAGCACGAGGCTTCAGATGCACAGACTCTTAAGCTTAACATTTCTGCTGTGCTTAAAGACAGAGGCTAAGCTGCGGAGTAGGCTTAATGATTTTAATTCTGGCTTTAATGTGAATGCTCCACCATAGCCGACTCATCATTTTCAGGATCCTGATGGGCAAGGCACAACCACAATAAATGTTAATTAATAAATGTTGAGATAGACCTATGGCTAATCAGGATCTGTGGATAAATAACCACACAGAGGGAAGCAAGTTCAGCATTGATGTTTTATTAGAAAAAGAATCCAAATGGAAAGACAGAAATAAAGGCAAAAATAAACAGTGTGTGAGTGTTGACGGCCCAGCAGTCAGCTTGTTGCCGTCTTTCCATGAGATCCAATGTGATGTAGGCAAAGAAATAAAGACGAGAGTATGATGTATAGTTTGACTACCTGGTATGTCTGGTGTGGTGATAGCTAGAACCGCTAACCGTCTCTTGCTGAGACTGAGAGGGAGGGACTGGAACCTCACCTTTTGTTTCCAGCATAAAGATAGGGTTGTTGTTTAAGATACTGGTTGTAGTTATTATATTATGCTTCTCATGTTAAGTTTGACTTGAATACAATTGATGCAGGACGGACGAGGTACATGTGTGAGTTTCACAAGTGGAAGTTCTCCTGTGTTGAGTTAACAAAATGCTGAAGGTTTCTACGTAACAAGAGAAGAAACGCAGATTGTCAATTGGTGTCTCCAGTTGATGTCAATCCCATGACTTTGCAGTGTATAGGGGCTGGAAGCAAAGTCATTTTTCATTGCTAATATGCCCTTTGTACAGAGAGGTCAGTCTTAGAGTAGGACAGCTGGGGAGTTGAAAGCTGAAAGAATAGTGGTAACAGGGCAGAACACATTTCATTCTCGCATACAGTATTACCACTGTAATACGACACATCTCTGTATCAACACCATGCTGATGTGTGTTGTAAAACTGCACCAATGTTGGTCCATAAAAATATATCTTGTTGTGTGCCTAATTGTTTCTCAGATAATAATTCAATACATATTTTCCTCTTCAAGGCTGGTTGGCAGTGACAGACCAAAAAAGGCTGCCAAATTTTCCATTACAGATTTCGTTATCATGTGCCCAAGAAGTTCAAACCCTGCTCAGTTTTGAATTTTGTGTGGGATTTAAAATCTGTGACTTTTCTCGCTTCCGGAAAAACAAATAACAAGCAGGAGGCGATATTAAATGCAACACAAATGCTACACTCTGCAGATGTCAGCCAGCATTGTTCTCCCCCTGCAGTAATGTAATCACATTGGCCTGTTTCTCTCCAGAGGCCTGCTTAGAAGTGTTCTCATTGTATGGGGCTGGTATCTGCATGATGCTGCTCCAGGGGGCTTTGCAGACCACCAACAGAAGAAGCGGTTAGAAACACAGTTAGACAATAAAAAAAACACAGTGAATACCTTACACGTGGGACACACAGACACACAGGCAGAAACAAAAGTCGTCCAAAACCTCTGACGGTGCTGGAGTGATCACTCTGAGCTGACCCTGTGTATGCAGCAATGTGTGTTTGTGTGTGTGTGTGTGTGTATGTGTGCGTGCACTACATGTGTGTCCTTGTGAGTGCCAGATGGACATTCAGTGTTGAGTAGGGCACACCGAGACTGTGGCATATTAATATTCTCAAGTTATCAAAAAAACAGCCATGTAACAGAATGTATGCCATGGCCTCTGACAATCTGTGAACAATGTTTCTATAGCTCTCTATAGATGTATAGATATATATTTATCTATATTATATATATATATATGTAGATTTATAAAAAATGTTTTGACCCTTATTTACAAGTAGTGGCATTTTATCTTTTTATATTCATTATTGCAATGAATTGTTATCTAAGTATGATTAAAAAAGACAGGTGAGTTCTGTTTTGCTACGCAGTTATTTACAACAGTTTTTAAAAAGCAAGCTTTCTGATATGGTACCTTTCCCCCCTGCCACTGGACAGACTGAGGATCTCAAATGGCAACCAAACGGCCTATTAGGGTCATCCATTTTTAGGGGAAATTAAAATGGTAGCCATAGGTCTTCACAGTTCAAGTCAAATGAAGTGTATACAGCATAGACCAGTGATTCTCAACCTATGACAGCTCTCGTCACCCCGCTGTGAGTAAACATACAAAGAGCAAAAGAGCAAATTGATTTGCCATTGTCCGGATTTCTGGACTTATTATTCAAGAGGATGTGGAGGCAGAATTTTCTTTTTCTTATACAATTGAAATCTTTATTTTTTTTTTAACAAAGTACTTCTATTTCCTCCATAATTTATTCTGCACACTTCTCAATGTTCCCAGTATCCAGGTTGAGTAGCACTTTGTTGCTAGGTAGCCATATGAGATCTGCACTTGTTTTTCTTTCCTTCACTGAATATACAGTTCAAACAGCACCTTTGTCCACTCAGAAAAAAAAGTAATCATCAATTTGCTATTTAGCATTTCTACTGTCATGACGATGCTGTTGATGAATAACTTTGTTAATTACTACTGCTTATTTATGTTCTTTTACAAACCCCTGTGAAATTCTGCGACCGAGATGAGCCGCACGTACTGTACGTGTTTGGAGGTTACTTCTGTTACTATATTGGCTGATTGTCTCGCCGGTTTTGGGCGGTGGGCGAGAAATCATTCTATATGCGTAGTAAGAAAGCATTTTTCATTCAGTTTCGAACAGTCAATGGCAAAGAAGCGGGTTTTGCACAGTTCCGAACGTTCAAGGTTACAGTTTTCTGGTCTTCTAAGGGTGATAGTACCTGGCACTCAGTCTTTGCAGGCAAGTTAAGTTGACCATGACCATGATGATGACGATGATGAAAATAAATGTTTGTAGTCTTAGTAAGGCGTTGTCAAGGGGCGTGGCTTATCTGCCAACATTGTCCAAAGAAGACAGAGCATGAACAGACTTGTTTGGTTGTCTTTTTTTCTTCTTCTTAACTCTCGGTTGTGATCTTCATCTTTATCCCTATATCATCATCATGATCAGCTTCGTGGTCATGTTCACAGCTTTCTAGTTAAGTCCGTGCTGGCTTTTCCCGTTGGGTTTCGTCTATATCAGGATGGTGTCCTCCCAAAGTATAAGAAAATGAATGCTGCAGGCAAGTGTGATAGTCATAGTTGTCCTCTTTTCTTCCTCCACTGTTCAATTCCCACTGTTGTGTTCAACTTGTCTCTTGTATTGTAAGTCAATGGCTGCAGGAAAGTGAGAAGATGATGCGCAGTGTGTGAGTTTGTTTAAGTGTGTAAGAATGTGTTTAGAGTTTAGAGTGTTTTGCATTTGAGTGTGTGTAATTATATTCATGTTTGTGTATGTATGTGTGTGTGTGTGTGTGTGTGTGTGTGTGTGTGTGTGTGTGTGTGTGTGTGTGTGTGTAAGTGTGTGATTTGTGTCATAATGGTGTGTGTTTTTGTGTGTATGATTGAATGTAAGCACATGAGGGCGTGCGTGTACTTGTCGGAGTCTGTATGTTTGGGTGTGGTTAAGGCACGGCAGGTGTTTTTGGTTTTCAGGGCAGTCCGGAGGAGATCACTGCAAGGCCGGGGTGTCGGAAGGAGGCGTGGCCAGCATGCACGGCTTTGGGGCAGTCTGGCGTCAGGACGCGGCCATTCTCCCCCACACTCCCTGTGATGGACAGACGGGCCTTGTTCCGCATGGCTTCAGAGAAAGACAGCTAGAAGAGGGGAGATGGAGGGGGAGAGGGTGGAGATGGCACGGTGGAGAATTGGTTTGAGAAAACTGAAAGACGGGCAAGAAACAACTGTTCAACTTTGGATTTTTTTTTAAAACAACACTCATCTGAAGACACAGACATTGCTATACAAACACATGCGCAAAAAAAACACTTAGACATGCATTTGCCTGTACCCACACTTTACACACAAATATGCCAATAGTTAGTTAGAGAGAGGTCTGATGGTGCAATCACACATTTAGCTGAAGCAATATTGTGACAGTATTTTTAGTTGTTTCAAAGCTCACGTTAAATGCAAACTTGTGCTGAAACAATTTGTCAAATAACTGATTACTTATATATATTCAAAATAGTGGAAAACTATTTTGATACTCAAATTGAAGATGAAGTCATATTTCAAGCTTTTGTAAGTAAAAGTCTCATTGACAGCAAACTAATGTTGCCTGGAAAAAAGTAAGAACTTGTTTCCTGAATCATATTGAGGTATGTTTTTCTGAAGAAAGTTCAACACAAATTTAGTTAGAGGTTTGCATTCGCTAATATTCTCGGCACATCAAAGTTCGGATTGCATTCCCCCCCCTGTTCAAACAAACTGAACTACAGCTACAAACATGCCCTAGACTTCATTTGAATTACTTCAAACAGACATAGTGTGATGCACCCCAAACTGCACATTCAAATGTCACTTCAAGACTACCACACTGTGCAAATGCTACAGTAAAATAGTTTTACCAAGGGGCAAAAGTAAAGCAGGCAGCAATCAACAAACGTTTACACAGTATACGAGGGGATTCAGGTTGTAGACATCTGCATTTCATTGGTGGTGACCATGCACTTTTGGGTACTGGGTTTTAGTAATCTGAAGAATTCAAGTGAGGATTTGAAAGGATAGGTTTTTTGGAAGGTGAGGACTCTGGACAGACAAAAGGAAGAAGTGAAGGAGTGATTTTTCTTTCAAGGTTTCAGATTTATAGAGAGGGAGTAACTGACTATACTGCTCAGAGTAGGGCGACACTTCACATAGATAGGCTGCTATGTGAAATTTCTGTAAAGTTTGTGCTGCTGCCATCAGATAAGTTAAACGGTGTGTTGCTGTTGCTGTGATATGGACACTTCTTCTTATAATATTTCTGCTTTAACTTAAGTGAGATGGTTCTTCCATAGACGTAATTGGCTAGAGAGAGAAGCCTCTCTAAATGATGCAAATAAACAGTTCCATCATTGATTTTGGAAACATTGCAATTTGACGGATCTTTTTTAAACTAATGGCCACAACAAAGTATCAAAACTCATAAAAGACACTTTTTGGATTCATGGATTACAGGGCAACATCTGAAAATAGCATTAGGAACACTTTATTCTGCATTTCCAAACCGCCAACTGTGTTTTGCAATACACTGCGAGTTCCAGATAGTGTTATTGCAGCTCGGAACTCATTTGGACGTTTAAGGTTAGACAAAATATGGCATACATCCAGAGAGTTTAATAGGAGAGGTAAACCTTCAAGTGGTAAACCTTATCGTTCATTTAAAGTTGGCACTGTTACTATTCCACAGATAATAGCCAATGTTTACTATACTGCATTTAGCGGTCTTTATTTTTGCATCCTGCGTATTGATCCTACTAACTCTCTTAAAGCCTCTGAAAGGATTGTTAGGCAGATCGTCAAACTGAAATCCAATGTTTCCTTTCACTTCAGTTAATTGCACTTTTACATCAATAGACGCGAGTCACGTTTTTACAACAACACCACTAAGTAGCCGTTCTATATGAAGTGTTTGCTTCACCAATTATTGCTCTGCATTCACGCTAAGTAACTGGGCTGTTTTGTAGTTGTCAGGGCTGGAATAAGTCAGAGTGCCTGTTTGGACCGTCTACAACAGGGGGGCACAACTCCAGTTTTATGGATGACATTAAAGATACAGTATAACATGGCTAGGGAACAATGCAGAATGGTACACTACACTGCACCACACCATGTACTTGGTACTTGTTATATTAGATTCAAATATATACACACAGAATACTTTTTAATTTAGACTAGTTTGCATTGGAAATAAAACCGCTAGTAAACCTGGATCAATGACTGCAAACCACAATTAGAGCACCACTACTATTTTAGTAAATAGTAAGATCTTCTTCTTCCCTTATCATTTGTACAAACTGGTTTAAACCATTTGGAGAATTTAAAAAGGGATTTAGAATTAAAAAAAAACTCATGACCACCCAATCAACTGATTTTCTTACTATCTAGATGCTATTTTAGAAATTCAAAGCAATTCAAAACCTCTGTTGGGTAACAATTCCTACTACTATTATATTTGTTCTATTAACAACTCACACTCCCCTGATCATACATGTTGCATGAATGGACAAAATTCAATCCGTAGTTCAAGGGAATGTCTGAAACTTTGCTCAAGCTGTCCAAGCAAAACTCTTCACCCATGTCTTTGTAATAAAACACTGGTGCTCAAGGAATAACTCATCTAGTTAAAAAAAGAATGTGGTGGACATCCACTGACATAGAAAAAAAACTTAATAGGGTTTTTATTCCTGAGATATTTTTTTACATTATTGCTGAAAAAGTTTTGGTCTGCCCGAAATCAGTTATAATTGGTGTCCACACGTTAGCTAATTAATATGTAGCTAGGAGCAGTCACAGATTTTAATGAGGAACTTTTGCTCTCAGTTAGAACTTTTGCTCTCAGTCTGTTATGTACTGTTACGTATGTAGCTTAGACGCCTGGTACAACCCTAAAATAGTTTTGGATAAAAAGTTAGAGAGGAAACTTAACAAATTCAGGAAAATGATCAATATTATTGTCCTCATCCACAACTATATTTATAATTTTTTTTTATAATTTTTTTTTTTTTACATCTTGTTTTCTGGAGTTGTGCATCCCTATTCTATCACTAACTATTTTGTTAACTTTCAGTTAAGATTACAATGCAGGTGCCTTGTCAAATCATCAGCCAAGAGCATCACCATCAATCAATCATAATCATCATCATCATCATTTGCAGCCAAAGACGATGGAACCAAAACTGTAGTTAAACAAATCTAACCCCAATTTAGCCAGGGGGGAAGTGCATAAGAATAAAAGATTAAAGAAAAAACAACCATTACAAAACTTTAAAAAAAATGTAAACCCAAATATATAATAAAATATTAGGCCAATAAAAAAAAAAAGCTTTCACGATCAATCATATAAAGCTACATTGGTTCCACAATGCTTGACCACATCCTCATCATCACCACATGAAGTTACAACAACACGGTTGCATGGAGGGGGCTGGCTGCGTCAGCCTTTGGGCAATCGAAACAATACAAATAACTCCACACAGCACCATCACCATGATTCAACAACCACCATTTACCCCCAACCTACATGGGTGAGCCTCTAAATAATCCTACCCCTATATCTTGACCCCCTCGGAGCCGTACACGTTGTACCCCTCCCTATAAGTGGCTAGATTCTGGGTGCTGGGGGAGGGGCTGGGGCAGTGGGGGGGGCTAAGGTCCACCTTCATGCGCTTGGCCTCGGCCCGAGACTTGTAGCAGAACTCCACCAGGGCCACCAGCATGGCCAGGCCCAAGCCGCCCACCAGGATGTAGAAGACCCCCGCCACGTTGGACAGGCTCAGGGCCTGAGAAGACTTGTCCTGCAGAGAGAGGGAGTGGGATGGGAGGTTTAGGGGGAAAGAACGGAGCGATGAGTGAAAAAGAAGGAGGAGTCGACACCGCGAGGGCAGAGAGTTAAGAGAGAATGGGTGGATGGTAAAGAAAAGAAAGAAAAACCAAAAACCAAAACAAACAAAACATCATGAAAGAAGAAACAAAATGGAGGAAAGGAACGGAGTAGGATGGTGGTGACGGAGGATTACGTTTAGGCAGGTACATGAAAACGAGGCCGTGTGAGAGGAGAAATTAAGGTGGAGGTCAAATGTTCAGAGATGGAAGGAGAATGGGATTAACGGGAGTAAATTAGAAAAACATGAGATTGAATGAGGAATATGGGACATGGAGAAAAGAAAAAAATAGAGCAGCAGGAGAGTGTATGGTAACAGCGGTGGGAGAAAGCAGACAGAAAATAGGGTACAGTGGGTTAGACACAGAAATTGAGACTGTCACAGAAACAAGTCATTTAGTGACACATTCTGGTGTTGCAACTGTACTTCCGTGCAACTAAGATATGGTTAGTTTTAACATAACTTAATTTCCTATTATCATAAAAAATACATTCTACATACTACAACTTCAATTAATACTACTAATCACTACTACAGCTACTACACTCTGTACTACTATACATCTGTAACAGTCAATACTGTACAATCACAGAACAATCTACATTTCTACAACTGTTAGCTAGTCACATACATGAATTAATAACATTGATTTAAGTCAAAAAAGAGCAAGAAAAATCACAGAGCAGGCTTTAATCTAAGCAGCGGTGATGACATTTCACTGTTTTAATGGAATTTAAAGGCTCCAGTGAACTAGTCTAAACATCTACAGTAGAGCAGCTCCCATTGTTCCTGTTTAACTTACTTTAACTACTAAAAATAACAAGTGTTAAAGGGGAAGATAAATTAGCTATAGTACCTTCTTACTAAATCCTACAATATGGTAATGCATAATCTCACAGGTCCATCATTTTCTACTAATGTCGTAGGAAACTTCCTTTAGAATACCTATATTATTTAGCTCTAAATATAGATACAATTGAGAAATATTTTTTGAAATGAGGTTTTGTTTTGTTATATGCAGTTGTAGCCTTCCATAGGGGAGACCTGCTCTTCTTAAACCCAAATTATTATTCATTCAGTATTACTTTATAACTGAATGTTGACATTATTCACTTGTTAAATGTTAAGCTGGCAGGCTTTGCACTGAAGTCTCTATAAACCAGCAATTCATTTGTATGAGCCCACATATTTATAAACGTGTATAAATTCAAATTGACTGGAACCTATCCCAAACAACTTATTCTTTCGGGGAACTACCTGTGAAATTAGCGAATACAATATGAACCTGTGCAATAAAGCATTGCCACGTTATGGACATCAGTAGATGTGGAAAACAATAGCTGCTAAAAAGTCACCAAATGCTAACCTTTTCCAATGCTAATTGTGATGGAGTCAAGTGACTGCAGATTGCTACAGAAACTGATGCATATGTACGTAAATATGGTCCTCCATCAAAATAGAAGGAAACATGTAGAAGGCAATTACTACATGGACATGCTATTCTACTGTGGAGAATCAAGATATGTTTCTGCCTTATTGAGAATACATTGCTATTGTTCTAAGTTTATCTGGAGCGTATTCAGGATGAAAGGTTCAGGCTAGCGTTTTGTGGGGCCGCAGCAGCGTGAGACTGACCTTACTTCCAGAGTCCTTGGGTCCACACTCTCCCTTGTCATACCACCATTTGTTTTTCAGTTTGTCTAAGACGCCTGCTTCGCTCAGTTTCAAAACTGCGAGGTTTACCGGGGTTCTTCGCGTGTAAAAATAACATAAATAACATCATAGGACATGTTATTTTATGTTATTAGGGTATTTCACATTTGCATTGCACAGCTCAAGTCACATAGAAAACGGTACACTTTTTTTGTTCAGATCAAGTGACCTAGCATGGATCCCACTGAGTACATGTGTGTATGCTCGTTGAGGAGGGGCTGGGGGGAGAGTGAGAGGCTACGGCAAGCTACAGACATATGAGTGGGACCCACCTTTGTCATTTTAGGTAACACACCCATACTGCCCCAGCTGATCCTACTAGGCCGAATAAGAGACAAGTATTTATGAAGGCAGGACTATTGGCGTCCCGCGAGCACCTTGCTATACGGCTGGGAGAGAGAGCTTCAGTGAGACATGTTTGAATTGAACCCTATAGACTCTGTAGGCCAGACAAAACTAGGATATAGGTAGGATAGGATAGGATTATTGCTTATTTTACTCAAATTGCACTTTGCTTTCCTAAGAAATATTTTCACTACAAAGCAACTTTAAGGATGACAGTCGTCCTGTCGCTTTGGTCCAGACTGAGATATGGTTGTTATCTTTTATATTGCATGAAATCATCTGCAGACATTTGGTGTCTCTGGGAGGAGAGTCTTGATCATTTAACTTTTCGTGTTGTGCCAGTAGCAAGTATAACTTTTATCTTATCCACTAAAATATGTCCACTTCTAGATACTGTAGATCGGCACAAATTCTTGTACAGTCATTGATGGTTAATGTTAATGACTTTGGTGTTTCCCTGACATTAGCTCTATAGTGCCACCTTATAGCTGACATTTTGGGGATTTGAATGAGTACTTTAGATCCAAACAAGACGTGGTTCTAAAATGCTCCTATGAAAACACAAGCGATTTGATACTTTAAAGGATTCAGATAACACCTCTGCTCTGCCAAGAATAATCTCAGAACCCAAAGGGATAACAAAAAGTGTTGAATAAAGGGAGGAAAACTCAGAATAGAAATGTTGAAATCCGACAAATGATCAAGAGATGTATAGAAACTCTGCCCTGAAATTGCATTCTGCTGCTATCAATTATTCAGCCGCTGCTCTGCCTCGAGTCAACCTGAGCCTAAGAGAATATGAGAACTAGTATTACACTTGGGTTTCCTTTCCCTTATGCAACGTTTTCAAAGCCATTTCGTCTGTCATGAACAGTAGTAACAGGTTCTAAGTTGAAGGAGGGATACGGTTCAGTTTGGTGTCTCTCCTGGCTCTCTCCTCTCCCCAGAGCTGCCACTGGGGGGCGAATACGTCTGTCTTGACAGTAATTGCTCTCTTTATCTTTCCACCTTCCATCACTGAATCCTCTTCTCATTACCCCCACACTCCGCCCTTCCAGATCAGTGCCAAGACATTTAAAAAATGGTTATTATCATGAGGTGTGCTTGATTGATCTTGGCCGCCACGCAACCATAAAGGGGACATATTTCCCTGCATTATAACGAACATGATGATATTTATATATATCACTTTTAAATAAGAATTTGGTTGCCCTTTTTGGACTGTAAAAGGTACAGATTATTTTTCTGTGGGGGTTTCCTTTACCAGGAAAATAACATTCTGTAGTTCTGTCTCAACAAGCAAATGTGTTGTACCTTTGTCACAGGGTCTGAACCTTTTATATAAAAAAGGCACACACACCAATGACAACAGATGCAACATTGTGCCTATTTTTTGAAGCAGCAGGGTAGTCACTTTTGCCCTCCCTGTTTTGCTGCTCGAACCTTTGGCCAAGGCAGATGCATGTGTTACACTTTCCCAGGACGAGGGCCGCTGCCTGCCTGCCATAGCCGGTTGAGCGGCCCCCGTCCCCCTTTGTGGTGGGGGGGGCAGACAGAGAGGGCTAACCTTGGAATCCCCTCCCCCGCTGCCACATTCTCCTTTGTCATACCACCACTTGTTTTTCAATTTGTCCAACAGGCCCTGCTCGTTGAGCTTTAGAACGGCCAGGTTGACCGCGTTTCTTTAAGTAAAAACAAAAAAAAGGAGGGACAGATAAGATAAAGTTTGGTCAGAGCAGAGGATGGAGGGACAAGACAGACAAGATGGACGTGGGCCACAGCCTGGAGGAAGAAGAAGAGGAGGGAGAAGGAAGGGGGAGAAATCAGAAGGGTTGAAAGGACAAAAGGAGGGTTAGTGGGAAAGGATGCACCCCAGACAACACTCTCTATTTCTCTTTCTTTCTTTCTTTCTTTCTTTCTTTCTTTCTTTCTTTCTTTCTTTCTTTCTTTCTTTCTTTCTTTCTTTCTTTCTTTCTTTCTTTCTTTCTTTCTTCAGATACTCATGTCACCTGTCCTTGCAGGTGAATTCTCTCTTCTGGCTGTCAATATGCCCCACCTGTTCCCTCTGCGCCCAAACTTTTTAAACTCTTCATATGTTTTCTATGTTTTTGGAATGTTTTTTGTGCATATCACTTGTCTAGTATAGGGATGTTAAAAAATATCGCTACACGTGAATATCGCGATATACGTATTTCGCCACAATACTTTTTTATTATTATTTTATTTTTAACTTCACCTCTCCTCTGTATCTCTCTTGTACTAGGCTGTGTTAATAGAACATGCTCCACAGTGAGTGTCAGATTGCTGGAAGTGTGTTAAACAGTTCTCTGCAGCCTGATGGTGCTATTGTCCTCTCCTGCGGCTCCCCTACCTTTCTACCACTTTCTGTGTGTGTGTGTGTGTGTGTGTGTGTGTGTGTGTGTGTGTGTGTGTGTGTGTGTGTGTGTGTGTGTGTGTGTATGTGTGTGTGTGTGTGTGTGTGTGTGCAGTTTCATACAGCACTCCTACTCACACGACTCACACCCCCGAAGGGACTGACAAAATTCAGGGACAAAGGGTGTTTATCAAGAGAAGAGCTGCAATTGATCGTTTTTGCTATATTATCAGATCAACCTGCTGACATTTAAAAAAAACACTTGGTAAATCTATAAGTCTGATCATTGCCTTTACTTGCACTGCATTTGAAGAGCTGGATTAAAACAAACAAAAAAAAAAAGATTTTAAAAGCTGTTGCGCTGGGGAAATCTTCAACATCAAATCACTTGAGAGTCGGCTCCTAAACAAAAGGGAGCCATCCTGTTTATGATTCCCAGGTTTTTCTTGGTTGTCTTGAAATTAGATATATTTTTTTGTAACAACAAAGCAAGCATACCTTGTGAATGCTGTGCAGTTTAGCAGCCAACTCTTAGATCTCTGATGTCAGTGCTTCTCACTGGCACTTCACTACATCACCCAGAAACAGAAGACTTCAAAGAATCAATGATTTTAACTGTGTTACCTGACAACAATATGGTACTTCAGTGCAAAATTAAAGATGACAAAATGGATGCTACATCTTGGGACACTTTCAAATCTAAGCAAGTTGGTTTTTGGTACTGGACTTGCATGAGCTTTAACCAGTGGCTGGCTGCCCGGCAGGTAATTTAAACAGCTATATTAAGCTTCAGAAAAACAACCCAACAACACTTTGACATAAAAGCTACATTGGTAACACTTTATAATAAGGGTACATTAAATAACTGTTAGTTAATGCTTAATTGAGGCTTAATAAGTATTTACTAAGCATAACCTAACTGTTAATAAATGCTTAGTAAATGCTTAATAAACATTAACTAAGAATTAGCTAACTGTTAAGCTTAGTTTATGCTTACAAAGCATTAGTTAAGGAAGCATTAACAAACCGTAAATAACTAAGCATTTACACTTACTTCATGCTATGCATTAACTAACCATTAATAGCATTAACTTAGCATTAACTAACAGTTATTAATGTACCCTTATTGATACATTTTACCGGTAAATTGTAACAGTACCATAACCTACAACTCAGTCTTCCCCATTTCACTATTCCTGCTAACTGTTGCCACATCACGTGGCCCGTCCCTTCACTGTGATGTCCAGAAACACAGCTGCAGAAACTGAATGATTTTTTCAATTTATTCCCTGCGCGCCCTTTATAAATTCAGTTCATCCCATCTTTGCTTTTTAAACAGCTACACCTTGAAAAGACTTTCCTGTCGTTCTTTTCTCCTGCCACCACCCTCTGCTGAATACACTTTTGTTTGGGAGAAGCTGTAATCATCCGTCCTATTCTCTACAAAAAAAAAGGTCAGTGCAGTGGCTGCCTCTTGTTTGTTAGTCCACCCGTTTATCTGCGCACCTGTCTGCTTATCTGGAAGTCCTATCTGATCTCAAAGTGTGTCGGGGAGACTGCAGGTAGGAGCTGGCTTTTGACTGAAAGGTTGTTAGTTCAGAACAAAGTAAAAACACTCTCCCCACACTAACCCTGTTCACTATTAACATGTATCTATTCTCATTTGTCATTGCTTGTTTTGCCAATGCTACTGTTGGAGTAGGGATAGTCAAGAGATTCAGAGAGAGACATTGTTCTCTGGGGTGCTCTAATCTACAAGCAATGACTAATATCTCATCTATGCAAGAGGTATGGATGAAAACAATTCAAACATATATTTGTCAGTCAATGTAATAACAGTCACATATTGATATTCATATTAAAGATAGCTATACTTCACAGAAAGCATACATTCCTAGCATTCCTTTTAATTATCAGGGAATTCATTCTCCTCAACACACATCATCAAATCAAATCACGAGCTGTGTACCGAGAGAAGAGGCAGGCTCACCCGACGTGCACACTTGCGTGCTTAAGGTTTCCGCTGATTGGGAGAAGCCAGAGACAACCGTGGATAGTCCCAGCAATGTTTTCTGGGTAGGGTGGGTGGCAAGGGGCCTTAACAAAAAGAAAAGGGGACCTATCCACCCACTGTCTGTCACTTTTCCCTCAAAAAACGGAAAAAACTTTGTGTGAATAACAAGGGATAAAAACTGCAGTGACTCGGCTTTTTTTGAGGGATGTGTTGTTGCCGCACACAAGGGAGAAGTTATAGGATGTGAGGCTGATGTGCTGTTTTGGGTTTTAGCCTTTTTCATAAAGGTGAGTCTGAAATGCTGACAGAGAGAGATGGAGGGAGAAAAGACAGAGCCAAGTGCACCGGCTTTTTTGCTGAAGTTGGTCAATTAGTGTTTTCCCCTCGGCGGGCGCTTGCACCGTAGTGAAGACAAAGTCTCTATATTGCCATCACATCACAGTCAGCTGAAAAATGCATTATGTGCTTTTGCTGGCAAACCCACCAGTGAAACCTTTCGGGACTGTTACTGCAGGCTCAAAGTTAACAAACCAGATTAACAAGTGTCTGCTGGGGGGAAAATCCAAAGAAAAGGGACCAACTTCATGACTTCATATTAAGTCAGTTTCTCATTCATTTCCCTCCAGCATATGCTCTCTTTCTTAAGGTTGTGCATTCCGTAAACATAATGACTGATAACTCCATCTGCGTTAATGTGGTGTTGTCCAATTTCTGTGTTGTCCAATATTTAAAAAAAAAGTGGTACAATTGAAAGCCTTTTTTTGTCATTCAATATGTTTTAGTGTGGGATCTTCTATTATGTTTAGCTTTCTAGTCCCCCCATTGGCCAGGCCCCTCTACTTCCTGTTTCTCACTTTTTGGGCTCCTGCTCGTCTATAAATTCCCCCCTTTGTGGCTCTGGATGAAGTGGCAGCACTCTGAGGTATTGCCCCATCTCGCGGTCACATTCACGTCATTAATCTCTCCTATGATCATCATCATAACCATAATCATCATCATCATCATCATCATCATAATCATTACCATCATGAACCACACCATCTCTGAGGATGAAAGGAACAAAGAGACGAGAGACGACAGACAAATGGACAGAGTTACCTGCACGGTGGCCCTGTGGAGAAAAACGAGTGAGTGAAAGATGTGGGTATGAAGGGGCGGATGAAAGACAGCGACGGAGGACGCAGAAATGAAGCTAACGAGGCCCTGGGTATTGATAGTGAGATGAAGAAAAAAAAGAGCTGACGAAAAATACAGCTGGAAAAAACGAGACGACAGAAATAAAAGTTTAAGGGGAATAAACCAGAATAAGAAAAATAATAAATAAGGAATTAAGCCAAGAAAGTATGATGAAACACATAATCTGCATATTCAACACACTCATCTACTATGTCGCTGCTGCTGGGTGAAAAATCCCTGCATCTTTACTTTCGGAGGTTATGATAAAAAAAAAAAAAACAAGTAAACTCTACTAGTGCAACAATCTTAATCTATAGTAAATTTGAAACCCCTGCTACTCGTATGAACAAAAAAATAAACAATATCCAAAATTCTCACATTTAACTCAATTTTGTTCGGGTTAATTTTTCACCCGACAGCAGTGAGAGGTGTCTACTAAATGTAATATATATAAATATTTATAAAAAAGGCACAGCAGGGTAGGTGGAATATCGCAGCAATAGCACAGTATGCAGCGTTTTGCTACTACTGCCTTCCCTATTGTTACATTATTCCACCCACCTTAACTGTGAGCCTTTCGGCGTGGCGATCCCATATCCTTTGGAGTCGAGGTTGCCCCCCACTTTCATGGTGTCGCAGGGCTTGCGCTGCTCCGTGTACTCGTTCATGGTGGACTCCAGGAGGAAAGCATACTTCCCCTTGGACTTGCGCACTCTGGCCACGCCCTCCGCCGTGGTTTTCAGGAAGACAGTGGGTTCTGCTGACTTCATATACGACCACATCTTCTCGTACACGGCTATTTTGGACCTCTGGGATTGAAGGAGACAAGAGAGCAGAGGTTAATTAGGAACCAAATGGCAGTCATTCCGTCTACACACGAGGCATTTGTTTTTCACACAGATGATGGTTTTCACAGAGGACTGCCAAAAGGGGAGAGGGGGACCAATGTCGGCCAGGCTGCTCACAAATTATTGCGCTCGAGAGAGAAAAAAAAGATGGGACAGATGGAGAGGAAGAAAACCATGCCTGTTTAATTGCCTATATCTTTGACAGGTGTACTAGTAATGACAAAAACAAAAAGTGTGGGTTGGGTAAGGTCTCACCCATGCTTAGAACACGAAGTTAGCTTCCAAGCACTTTGACTGAAATACACTGGTTTGACAGTTTGCACTTAAGTGACCCTGGGAAATTGGATTCAGGCAATTTGACAAAACTCTTGCTGCAGTAAACTCGCAGGAGATATTTCATACCTTTTCACTTCCTGTTGTTGGAAATGTACATTTATCACTTTAAATGATAAGGTTTTTGAGGTTAAATTCTTCATGATGTCTACCAAAACCCAGGTAAACGATCAAAACCAACAACAACAAATGGATTATTTTAACAAGTATTGCCCGTGTATTAAAATAGCTTATTCCTCTGTGCCAGCTCTGTTGTCCAACAACTATAAAGCACTCTGTTGAATTGAGGGCCAGGATCTTTTGTTACCCCCAACATTGAAACTGTAATTCATTTTGAGTCAGTCCTTCATAAACCGTCCTGCTGCTGTAAATAGCCGAACGTCTATTAATCCACAGCTGAAAATATTCCCCATCGAATGAACTATTAAATCCAATTTGGACCAGTTTTAAAACGTCTTCAATGACAATGAAGATGAAGACAATGAATGGGCTTGGGCTGCAAGCCAAAGACACGGTAGGGAACCTGGAAAGTCGCAAGTGTTGAGAGTGTTATTCTCAGGTTTTTCTTACCCATACAAAATACAGAACAAATGACAGCCTTTTTCATCCTTAACAATGGCATGTCAACACATGCATGTCTGTCATCTGCTGGTGGCACCCCTGATGCCCTTAGCCTCAATAGATTTGATTATTCGAATCAAAAGGCCATTCATGCTCAATCTGAGACGTTAACTGCGTGCTGAGGACGGAAAAACAATGAGCACTATTCATGCTTTTGAATTCACGTGATTGCCTTTTACAATAGAAACTATAGTGGTACAGTGCTGAGATTGGCTTGTACACAGCGTATTGGGACGTTCTTTGATATGTTAGAACCGCATTTCATTTATGGCTCCAGCTTCTTAGGACATGGAGGAAACAGATTTTTCGCTCTTACAGTCCTTGAATAAAATGACACTGCTGATGGAGGGCTGTGTCTTCCATCCTTCATTTTGATCCTTCAGCACATAACGACATTTATAACCACATTTCAAACGTAACGCTACGTCTCCCCCCTGACAAGGCAAGCATCAATCTACTTTAAATGACTTTATGAGTGAGGTGGTGGCATACTGATCTGGTTGTGCTGTTATGAATTTGCCCGCTGCAATCGGAAGAGCTTTTCAGAGGACGTCTCGTCTGTTTGTGATGCGATCGATTGTACTATGATGTGTATTATATGCCATGTGTGTACGTGCGTGCATGTCGGCGTTGTGTCTGTACACGCGCAGTTCTGTGCACCAGCCTACAGGGCCTATGAGTATATGGGATTTCATGTTTGTGTGGACTGTGTGTACTCAAGAGTGAAAATAACAAGCAGAGGAGTCAAACTGTCATCCCTCGCAAGCGTCCTGTTTCTTTCTTTTTCTCTTTTCTCTCTCCCGGTGATAAAAGCAACTAGCCACGGCCTCAGCAACTGAAACCTGTGCCTGGGGGAGATGGTGTGTTTGTGTGTGTGAGTGCGTACGTTACTAGTGCGTGACGGACACCTATCCCATAATAACGTCGCTCACATCCAAGAGGACCAGCAGGCCATCCATTCTACCCCACATCCTCTCTCTATCTCTCTCTCTCTCTCTCTCTCTCTCTCTCTCTCTCTCTCTCTCTCCAGTTTCTCTTTTTTATGTATTCCTCTGTCCACCAAAGTCACATAGATAAATAAATTTAAAATCCTTTCCACCATCAGCTATTTTTACGACTCCAGCCTGCCTCCTTGCTCAAGTTTAATCCATCTATCCATCCATCTTTCCCTTATTTCTCACATTAATATATCAACCGAACTCTCTGGCAGCAAAATGTGTGCATGATACTGTGTGTGTGTGTGTTGCATGTGTGCACTGCGCATTTGTGCTTGTACCTCATGTTGTACCTGTTTCTGTGTGTGTGTGTGTGTGTGTGTGTGTGTGTCTGTGTGTGTGTTTGTGTGTGGGAGGATGAGAGGGAAAGAGGGAGAGGCAGTGATGATGATGACTGTGCATGTACAGGGCAGAGTGTGTCCTCGGGGGGTAAGGATGTGTGTCAGTGCGGTGTGACTCTTTCCAGGTTCTTTAACAACCAGTGAGGCTGTGAAGTGGGGAAACACTGATGCTACAAGTCACATTCAGGGCTACCCTACCCTATGGAGAGCTCTTTGAAAAGTACATAGAAACACAGTGGCGCTATGTGTTGTTACATATACATGCATACATATGTGGCGTAATAGTATGCATAGTGCATGCTTATACATACACACAAAAGTGAACGTATATATACACACACACACACACACACACACACAGCTAATTAATGACGGTAGGCGAATCCCACCTCAGCTGTGGGAGAGTAAATTGCTTTTTCACCCTTCACAGATTTCTGCCCGCTCGTTACGTTGATGATGCCAAAAGCCGCTCACAGTAGCACAAACTGTCTGCTACGACCTCCCCCCTCCTCCTCTGCTCCCCTCTCCTCCCCCAAATGCAAACACTGGTATACGGTAAATTTATACAGTATACACACACACACACACACACACACACACACACACACCACACCACAACACAACACACACACACACACACACACACACACACACACACACACACACACACACACACACACACACACACACACACACACACACACACAATGCATTAGTGCACAAACAAGTGTGAATATTCCTGCAAAGCCTGACCATGTGATAAAGCAGGTTCGTTTTTTGTACGCGTTACGGCACTGGTCTGGTGTTTCGCCAGTGTCTGCAGAAAAAAATCTGTCTTCATCAGCACCGTGTGCATTTCTGTGCATATGTTTCTATGTGTTTGCGACTACTTTCGTAATTGCAATCCACTTGGGTGAATAAGGTCAATGGGTGAAGTCACTAAAGGTCCCCCTCTGGGCCACATCTGCCATCATTTTCTTACTCACCATTTTACGGTAACAGTTCTCTGTAAAATACTTCAGCCAAGTCCACTTCTACTTCACTGCGTCTTGTGGTAAATAAAGATTGTTCAATTGTATTCATGTTTAAGAATTTGTATTAAAATTGGTATAAAATCCCACGCTTGTCCTTTGTCTTTTAGTAGCCTAGTGAACTGAACCTTGGCGTCAACCTTGGCGAAGTTTAATACACACAATTCGCTTAATAGTGAAAGTCAGACAATTCAGCTCTGCTGTCACTTCCAAATAATTTAAGCTTCTCTAAATTCAAGATCAGGAGAAAGACATCCTCCCACCTGGGCTATTGTAAATCCTTTTAAACTGTCATTTGCCACTCACTTGTCCTTGCCCCAAAAACACTAAGAGCACATTTCTGCTGCTTGGCTTTTGTTCTGTTTCAATAAAAAAGCCACATTCTTCATATTAACTGCTTCCTACTGGCTGACAGTTTATTTCAGAAGCGACTTTAATAATGTGTTGCTTGCTTTTAAAGTTGAGCTCTTCTTACATTACCTAACCTCCCCCGCTCACACCCTGTTTCCTTCCCCTTTACCATTCGGTGTGAGCAATAATGCAATAATGGATGGAGCTGAGGTGATGAATGCTGCAAAGCATAGTAGAATGGCGCTCTTCACCTCCAAGGGACACATAGGCGTGCACAATCAAATTTATATAGTGGCCATTTAGAAAGTAATAAAAAGTGAAGGAAATATGAAAACTGTCACCCATTTCTTAAAAAGTGCCCCGTGTTTGTCCAAATCCCAGTGTGTGTATCCTTCAGACCTAACAAATGTGTTGTTGGGTTAACTTGGTTTCTTGGTAAACAAAGCTTTTGCCACCTGCGATCCTTACACCCATGTTAACTAGCTTGCAATCTTCTTCTTCTTCTCCCCTCTTGCAAGCACATTGCTATGTTTATCGACTCATTACTGCCAAGACTGTCGATAAGTTCAACAGCCAGACACCAAAGGGACTGGGAGTTGCATCTCTATGTACTCCTATGCGAGCACTGGTTTACAAACAAAATGGTGAGCGGCTCATAAATACATTGCTCCACTGCTTGCCTTTACCAGTGGTCAAAAAAATCAGCAGGGGTTCCTTTTCAAAATTTTCAGGCAATTGTGGGAAACAATTTTGGATGCAATCTAGACAATTTTATGGACATTTTGCCGCAAACGTGTTATATCCTTGAAACCTATAGAGAAAACTGGAATTTCAAATAAATTGTATGAACACAACTGGATGTGCAGTACTGCATGGTTGAGTTATAAGTAGTACAAACGTCAAGACTAGCAGGGGGAAAATAAGACTTCTCCCCAGGTCCTTTGAGACCTTATGGCTGTCATGAAGTCGTAGCTCAGTGACAAATGAACTCAACTGAAATATAGAAGAAGACTGTAACATCTAAGGGAGTTAAGGCAAATGAGCAGAGTGTGTGTCGAGTCCCTTACCCTGAAGAACTCCTTGGTAGAGCCTGAGTCCAATGTTCCGTAAGCTATCTCCGTCTGTTTGGCCAAGTCCTCTGCACTCTCTATGGGGGAGACCATCCGCTCCACAGTGAGGAAAGCAGCCAGGTTGGCCGTGTAAGACGAGATAATGATGAGGGTGAAGAACCACCACACGCCTCCGACAATGCGTCCTGACAGGGACCTGATGGAGACAAGATGGACAGAATAAGAAGAGAGAGAAAAGACAGAAGAATGAGATAAGATAAGATAAGATGACATACTTTAAACACAATTAAACACACACTTGCCACAATGCACTTCACACACAGAGCATTACATAAATAACATAAATGCACCTATGCATAAAAAGTGATTGAGTTCAGATGTGGGAAGATGTGGATGGATTTAAAGGGAAAAGGCAGGAGTTAAGATAAAGGAGATAGAGGGGGAATAATTGTAGATGGGAAATGAGAAGAAGATGATGCAGAGTGAAGGTCGAAGGGATAAAAAGAACATAAAAGAAAGAGGAAAGAAGGGGACCAAATAAAGGTTAGCTCCACAGAGATATGCAAAACAACACACTCGTCACCGCTGTGTGCATGGCTGTGAAAATGACAGAGTAATTGTCTTTCAACCCTCGAACCAATTCAGAACTAACAATAACAAAGGCTACATGAAACAGATTGTAATCTGGGCGCTCCTCCATTTTCTCCCATCCTCATTCTCTCTATTCTCATTCGCTGTGTTTACTCACTCTTTATCTACCAATTGCGTGAGCACAAGCATCAAAGTAAGTGGCAATTCATTTTGTTTGCATGGGCTTGTTTTCACTGACTCAAAGGGGAAGAGAACAAGCAAGGGTGAATACATTAGGGAAAAGAAGAGAAAAGTGGGAGGAGGTAGCAAAAGGTTTCCTTTAAGCGCTGCAGTCAATTAAAATCCAAATAGCAACATATAATAGCCATGAGAAATGCTTACAGTTCCATAGTTAAGTATAAAAATGGAAAGTCGCCATCCTATTAACAGAGATGAGGAACAATATGTTTTTCTTTAGCATTCCCCTTCCCAGGCCAGGTGTGACCAAATCTAAGCTTAAAAAACACAGACATGTAATTCAAAGCAAAATGTATAGTGAATATGAACACCTTAATGAGATTTGTGTCCCTTAGTAAACCAATGATTTGACCAATCAAAGACAAGTTTTGTCGTGCTCATGTCCAGATGGATATGATTACAATAAAAACAATTCTCAAATCTGTACATTTACTTTTATTTTTTATTTTGATTTATTTATCTAGCAATTAAACCTGCAATCACTGATCATTGTGGCCACTTGGGGGAAGCGCAAAACTAACATTTTCAACATTTATTGTTGTATGGCATGATACCAAACGAACATTATCATTCATTTGGAGTCTGCTTCTGGCCACTTGGTGAATTTTAATCTCTATTCAGTTCTCAGGGAAATCGGAAATAATTTATTATTGTCTGCCTGTCTGAAAACAATTGTCACCTCTTGGAGCAACACCGCATTCTGCTGCTGTTGAAAAGCCAGCACACCTTTAATTCCCAAACACACACACACACACACACACACACACACACACACACACACACACACACACACACAAGGTTAGAGTTTGGATGGAAATAAAGTTATGTACTAAAAAAATGTGTCTTCCAAAAGCAATGGAAAAAGGGGGGCCAGACACTAAATCTATGCTAAAAACACTGATTTGAAAACATGAAATAATTATCACTGCTGTTGATGACAATGATGATATAAAACAATGACTGTAATGATAACAGCGGTGCTGAAGCCTGTCTTTTTGCTCAGAATAAAGAAGTTGACGACGGTGATAATCAAGTGAAGGGGAAATAGGTTGGTGAATATTTAGAAACTAATTTATAAAGGTTCAACAGGGTCTCCGACAGAGGCCAACAGGGGCGTGGGATCTGATTAGTTAGCTGGCAAACAAGCTGCGACAGCATTTTAATCTGACTTGATGGAGGGATTGTGTGATTTGGGTCGACATCAGCAGACAGAGAGAGGGGGCAAGGAAGCCAAGACAAAGCAAAAGATGAAGACAATATAAAGATGGAGAGAAGGTTCCAAAGCATATACAATATATTATAAAATGGGTGGCTTAAATCCAGCGATCGGATTGGTTCCTAACTGTTGTATAATGGGCGTATATATAACTGCGTTCCAATCAGTTTGCAGAGTAAGAGTTCCATATCACTTCGCGACTGAGGAAGTAACGCCGGTAGTTAAACATATATTAGGGTTAGGGGGAGATTAATAAATAGGGTGAGATTAAAATAAAGTGTTACTAGTATTCATAATTCCTAGAATGTATGTGTTATGATGTGGGAGATAAATGACAAACCAGGAGGAAGCCCACAACACAGCAGGAATGTACACTTACATATTGTCACAATACATCAAGTTTTTGCCATGAGAGGAAAGACTCTGTCATGACTCTTGTTACAGAGAGGAATCCTTTAAAGGAGAAGAAAGTGATATAGTCTTTTAAGCTAGCTTCCCGTCAGTGAATGGCAGGCCCCTCTCCTTCCTCATCCCTACCTCATCCCTACGTCAACACCACATGAAGGTCAGATAGTGCCTCGATGGAGAGCAGCAAGTCATCGTTCAAGGGCACAGAGACCTGCCTCTAAATATCACTTACTTCTCCTTTAACATCATATGGAAATCAGGGTTCTTGTTTTTATAACGTTTCAAAAATCAGACTCCTGCTGAAACACACAATTACTCTGAATTTCTTTAGTGCATGTTAACATATACTGTGTAAAGTTCTTTGTCAGCTCTTTTCTTGTGTTGATGTTGTCATCCCAAACCGAAAACAAAATGCTGCATTAATCAACACCAAACTGCTTTTCGAGCTGTATTTTGTTGAAAGTTATTTGCATGATTGATTAATTTCTTAGGTCCATCAATTTACCTGTAGCAGCAGATGAATGCATGCAGTGCATTTTTATACTTAATTTATTTGGGAAAGTGACAAGCTACCATTAGACTCATACAGATCCCTGAAATGAAATGAAAATGTTCACTCCATCCATCCTATCAACTTAAGTTCAGGTAAAGTTTTAAGGGCAAACACTGATGACTAAATAACTCACAGTGTAAACAAAGCCAGTAGAGCTACCAGATCAGCAGTGGAGGCCATATTGAACATGGCTGATGGCAGTTTTTAATCTAAGACAGAACCTCTAAAATGGTTTTAGTGGCTTATGGGGCATGAACGACAACATCAAATAGTTTGGTGGAGGACAACATGATTTACAACATGTCTATTTCTAAATGTGTTATCTTTGATTTATATATACAGTATGTGCGTGGGTTAATTGAACAGAGATGGGGGAGGTGCTCACCAGTGTTGGGCCCTGGAGCCAAGTTGGAGAACATGGAGATCGATGGATTATTCTTGAATCAGAGATACTTGTGTGTGTGTGTGTGTGTGTGTGAATGCATGCATGTGTACAAATGTGTGTGTCTCCTCATATGTTCACCTATATTTTTGTTGCTTTCAGATGCTTTGGATGAAAGGAAACTGTATAGCTCTGAACTCTTTGTGGGTCTGTCTATGTGTGTGTGTGTGTGTGTGTGTGTGTGTGTGTGTGTGTCAGTGCATTTCTGTATGAGACATCCTTGATTCCTTTTGTGGCGTGTGCGAGTGTGAATGTGTGTGGAGCTGTGTCGCGTGTGTTGGTATGCAACAGGCGAGTCATTCTATAGCGGCTCATGTATCATCTATGATAGCCAACAGATTGCCTTCCCAATCCTATGTGTGAAAGATTAATGGCATGCTGTTCCTCTTTTTCACACACACACACACACACACACACACACACACACACACACACACACACACACACACACACACACACACACACACACACACACACACACACACACACACACACACAAACAAAGGGGTCTGAGCTATACAGTTTCCTTTCATCCACTGCATCTGAATGAGAACACAGTTGTGGGCTGTTTGTGTGTGTGCGTGTGTGTGTTTGAGTGTGTGTGTGTGTTCGTGTGTGTGTGTGTGTGTGTGTGTGTGTGTGTGTGTGTGTGTGTGTATGTGGGCATGTGTTTTATTTTGTGGGAATGTGAGAACTAATGGAAGACAAAGAAGTTTCGCGCAGTTCAATCACCAACTTATTCCCTTCAGATAATTGTCTGTGGCTGCTTAAGAAGTAAGACAGTAATCACAATTAGCTTGGCAGACAAATCAGTTAATGCAATTGCTGTATAACAACAACAGCACACAAACACACACACACACACACACACACACACACACACACACACACACACACACACACACACACACACACACACACCCACCCACCCACGGAAACACACGTCTGTACGCAAACACATTATTGCACTCAAGTAGGTAGACGCTGACACATTCAAACACACACAACCACTCGTACAGACACTACAACATGCTGACACATTTGTTACAAGTCCTGCATGTTGTCCAGTTTGTGACAGTTTTTGTAAATATGTACAGTATATGATTTTGAAAAAACAATATCCTTTGTGGCCAAATACATTATTGTGTTTCTTACTGAGTCTTATGGCTTTTTCAAATCTTTCTTCAAACAACAGTCAGTCACCCATATGGACCTTGAAACTGTTTTCGCTTGCTGTAATTTTTCGTACTGGCTTCAACAAGCAACAACGTCAGATCAAGTAGGTTTTTTCCAAAGCCACTGTCCGTATAATACAAATTTCCCTCTTTAAATTCCCACATACGTGATTCTGTGCTAAACTGCAGTGGAAAGAAATTATTTTTTCAATTCTATTTAACACATGCCAAACATAATTCCTCAGGTACACTTTTGAATATATTTTTAAAAAGAACAAAGACAAATAATATTCCGAAGATCAAATCTATCCATGAACCACAATCATTATAACGCATATTATAAACCATTTAAATACCAATATACACATTTATAATAATAAATTAAACATACATTTTTACAAAACATGACATGACACAACATTAAGTTTTCCAACAAGTGGGCGATTGTCAAAATGTTCTAAGAAACCTTAAGAAATAAAACTGTCAAACACATGTTGGACACACCAAACATCAGGGCTGGCATGCGTTCCATTTGATTATACAAATGGTGTGCTTGTTAAAAACTAATTTCCTTGTTTTTGAAGATATGCCAGCAGTATACAGGGGAAATGAAATACATTCTGCTGTTATCCGTTTGGAGAGCAAAAGTGATGGTCATAATATGTAAACAAAAGGCTGCCCGTTTAAAAGTGTGTGTACATGAAAAGGGACACAAGTTGCAGACATAAATATCCTTTCATATTATTTTTCTTTTATCCTTCTCTTATGCTATATGGATTACAAGTGTGAAATAACGGAAATCAACAGGTTGATTGAAATGTGCAGAGATGGAGGGCAGAATAAAGGGGCGTGAAGGCAAACTGACGCACATCGAATCAAATCTGATTAATAAGAATTAAGGATTAGGTGCAGCAGGCAGATAATGAAAAGCATAATAAAATACAATAATAACAGGGAGTATAAAGTCAAATTAGAAAAATGATTACACCCCCGGGGAGAGAGAAGATTATTTGCGAGATTCATAAAACCTATTACTGATGAAAAACATAAACACAGTCAGTCACTGGGTTCCAATCAGTGACCTTGAGACTATGTAGCAATTAGTCAGTGAGCTTCAGTGCTCCACTCTAGTTGGTTAGTCAAACCATTAGCTGGACACACACACACACACATACACACATATACATACACACATATACATACACACACACACACACACACACACACACACACACACACACACACACACACACACACACACACACACACACACACACACACACACTCAAAGACAGAGACACTCAGAGAAGAGAGCAGTAATTTCAGATACTTATTGACAAAGACAGATCCAATCCCTCTGAGATGTTCACCGGTGATCAGTTTACCTCCTTCTCGCTCCCATGCACTTGCTTTTTGATCTTTCTCAATGCACACCGTGTCATTTTTTACTGCCATTTATTCATTTCCCGTTTGTTTTTCTTCACAATTCCTATCTCATCACCTTAGCTGTCCATCACTCTGTTGACACCCCTTCATGCGGTGACCGGAACCGATCGCCTACATTACAAACCCAAAAGCCTGGGCTAGAAGAAAACAGGTGTGTGGTTCAAATGCCATCTCAAGGTCAACCTGACAACGCTTGTGAGCGTGTGCAAATGCCTTTGTGTCTGGTGCCAGCCATTACCGTCTGCTTGCCTGGAAAGTCGAGGCGTGTGAAAAAGTCTAACATTTATCATGAGCACGCACACAGGCCACCACACACGCGTGCTGGAATCTCTAGTTATGAAAATGTGTAAAGTGACCATGAATATAGAAAGATAGATAGATGGATAGATGGATAGATAAAGAGAGAGTGAGAGAGTTAAATCCGCGTGTGTGTTATACTGTGTCTCCCAGACTGCAGAGATGACTGCAGCAGGAAGAGAGGGACCCACACTGAATACCAATAGACCTACTATGGCAGCTCAATACACAATAGACAACACAGGCTGTCTCTCTCTCTCTCTCACACACACACACACACACACACACACACACACACACACACACACACACACACACACACACACACACACGGTGCATAAAGTCAAACGACCGGTGTGTAACACATGGACCAGTTGACCAACAGATGCTCATAAAGTATTAAGGCGACATATAAAACAAGCCATAGGAGATGTTGACTTTAGAGAGAAAAATACACATACACTGTAAATAGAAGACAGACTGCACACACACACACACACACACACACACACACACACACACACACACACACACACACACGCACACGCACACGCACACACACAGAACTCAGAAAAAAACAAAACATATACTGTATAATAGAGGGAAAGGCATTTGACCAGTCTGTAAGAAAATCCCTCCCTGTAGAGGCTGCCTCCTCTCGTTTATTCCCATCTCCACAGTAGATGTCAACCTCAATACTCTGATCCCCACTAGACGCAGACGATGCGAGTGGCGGGAAGGAGAGAAACGGACAAAACCAGCGCAACAGCAGAACATCCACATGCTCGGGGCAGATTTATGGAAGATGGAAAAAGTAATGTTTATTATGTGAAAGAAATCACCGCTCAGTTTGTTTATCGTACGATTCCACCCATCACGTAGCCAGCACCAAACAGGATTATCTTTTCCCTTTTCCCTTGGGGAAAGAGTTATCATCATCAATCTATTTGAATTTTCTTCAGAAAATTAAAGATAAGGCGGTGATGAAAAACTACCCAAGTCATCAGCCCATCGTCCTGGACTAATATATAATAAAGTACACACACAAAGGGGCTTTTAACTTTTAACACCCGTTACATTGAATTCCTCACCATTGCCACCTTGCAGAGAATTGTAAAGGAATTGACTCAAACACTGATGCATAGAGAAACTATAGCTGACACACATTCCTATGGAAAAGGACACGTGCATTATTGGCCTATAAGTAAATCTACCACACAGAAGAGTGTTATGCTCTATTATCATATGTGTTGTTCATAGATATTGCTATGCAGCTCAGAGGCCGGGTGGGAGTTGAGAGAGTCAACAAGTGAACGTGCCATGCTATATCTCTCACGAGGCAATATGTGAAGCATATCTTTGTCTTTGTTGCAGCTGTGGCACATTACTGCTTTTGGTTGTGACCATTCTTTCTTTGCCTGCCTGCAAAGGTGAACAAAGGAACGGGAGATTAAAGGAAATTTACCGAAAGGATGGAAAGATGATATGACGATATGAAGTGATGGTATGGATGACACCATGTACTCTTCTGAGGACGTGATTTAGAGTTTCTGCAGGGCACATAGCCAAAGTAGAGACTCATCCATCACATGCTTTTATGGCAACACGTCTTGCCTTCGGGCTTATTTCATTTCTTTCGCCGATGAATCAAATGGAACAGGTTGATGTAAGTACTTGACTATTATCTCTTTACACTTTTTCTACTGGGGTTCTTTGCATTATCATAAATTACTCAGGTATCTCCGTCTGTCAGTTTATGTGAAACGGTTACATGAATAAAAGCAATTGTAATCGTTTGACGTCGTCTGAGCGCGCGTGTCAGTCGGCGCCTAATCAGCCATACACTTAAGAACACACACACACACACACACACACACACACACACACACACACACACACACACACACACACACACACACACACACACACACACAGATTATAAAGTGACTCACTCCAATCAGCGGCCACAGGTGAACGCTGGTGCGGGGGTGAGCCTGCTTTAACGCTATAAGCATATAAGCAGCCTGATGATGGCCGTGATGGAGCGCTTGGTGTGCTCACAGCCAGCGCTGCAGCAGTTCAGCAGCTTAGGCGGAACAAAGAGAGAGCCGAGCGTGACAGATTAAAAAGACAAATGTGCCGGCTGGCTATGTGTTGTAAAGAGTGGAGTGTGTAATATGAGAGAGTGGCGAAAGCGTCACTCTATAAGTGTTTTGTTTGTGTTTACGTCGGAACCATTTAAAAAACCGCTGACAAGGGTTTGTTGCACGTAGGCAGGAAGAAGCTTTAGTCGTGTCTGATCCAGAGGGTTATTATTACTAATGACAATGATGTTTAATATAATTATTAACCAAGTAGTTACCCACAAACACTGCAGCACTATATTATCATAGAAGGCCTTTGGGGTTTATATCCATCAAACAAAGTGCTTTTTTTAATGGTTCAACAGTGTCTAAAGGCCCCCTGCCTCCACACATATCCAACATCAGATTGTACGTAGCTTTGGAAGCCCACAATTGAGCTATAATGTATATGTTGGGTAATGCCAAGTTGTGTGACTCATTTGTCACCACAGCGGCAGCCTTTTCAATCCATGTGTGGCCAATCCATGTGTGTGCCTTCAGACGTGGACGACACTTTGTAAACACTGGGTCCTTTCAACCTCACCAAACTGTTTTTCTTGACTATATGATGCTGCCTCTGCTACCCCACCACTGAGAACAAAGTCAAATCAAGCAATTATTGTTTTTTTTTGTCCACTTAAGGACAACGCAAACAAGTTGTGAACAAACTTTGATATATCTACCCTTTTTAAGTTGATATAGAAAACAAAAGTCTTTCATTTATACATCCAGTAGTCCATTTGGAGTTGTGTTTTGTGGCAAACATAAGTACATAACATTTTCTCACCTTGCTTCAGCTCAGTTTCGTAGTATCTACCTACTCCTGAGGGGAAATATCAGGCTCTTTAGCTGCTATGTCAAGCTGCTATGACTTGCTAAGTCAAGTCAACACAAATAACAATTCAGGGGCTCAGTGGGCTTTGCAATCTGTACAGCATGTGACATACTCTGTTCTTAGACCATTGATTCGGATAAGGAAAGAAAAACCTACCCAATCAATCTCCCTGATCGCCCCGGGAGCAGAGCCACACTGCTATATACAGCTGTTGCACCAATCTGGCAATAAAGAGCTGCCTTTTACGGGGGAAAGACTTAAGTTCACATTCAATCATCTTATCTTGTGTGAAAAGTCCAGCAAATAAAATGAAAGAAAGGAGTTAAAAAAAGGATATAAGTGACAGATTTTTCATCCTACAAATATGATTTGGCATTTAGGGCGGCAGTAATCCTGGCCTATAAGAGGAGCTGTGCTGTGGCAGGGGGGATTTATATGATGGACACTGGCTTCATGTTAAGTATCATATTATCGCTAGGACAGCTGTACGTAGGCCTGTGCGCACACATCTGTAAGTCCTGCAAGTGATGGAAAGGTCTGCAAGTGTGTCTTTCATTGTTGTCAATCTGCTCTCTGGGTGTTCTATCTGCATTTCAGTGTGTGCGTGAGTAGTGTCAGTGTGTTAAGTGTCCGTGTATTCATGGGAACTACCTGTGTGTGTGTTTGTGTGTGTGTGTGTGTGTGTGCACTTTCAGCTGGTGTGAGTGTTTTCCATTTTCTGTGTTTGGGGGCTAGAATTGGCCTGTCAGTCAGTGTAAAGAGGGGAGGAGTGGGAGACGACAGGTGTCGGGAAGCGGGCGAGAGTGGAGAGGAGAGAGAGCATGAAATAGATGGATGAAAGAGCGAAAGAGAAGGGCAGAGGAGCAATCGAGGAGGAGGAGGAAAGTCAAGTTTGGGCAGCCGATGTAAAACTTTTTGTTCTTTTCCCAAAAGTCAAATGCTAATGGGAAAGAGACTGCAGAAATGTTTCAGATATACTTGGTTTCAAAGCTAAATAAATACATTATATATTTTTTTCCCATCTTATCTAATTGTATCCTTTTGTACTTATTGCACCGTGGGTCAAGAGAAATGTCATTTGGATTCTTCTGTATGTCTGGCCCATATTTTAGAAATTGACAACAAAGCTGACTTTGACTTTGATTAAAGTCATTGAGATGAGATAAGATAACAGCTATGTTACTGACGTGTTGTTTAAGAGCCTCGACATGAATTATTTAAGGAAGGGCTTCTGGGGTTAAAGTAACAACAGTTTGTTTTAGGACGCAAAGGAAGCTGGAGTCTACAATGAGTCTGTTTATCATTTCAACATGTTGGAGTGTCACCAAAGTCTAAGAGTGTCACCAAAGTCAACAAAAAAAGAATCAATCAAAATAAGAACATTCTCATGTTAGGGACACATACTAAAAGAAGCCATTATAGTGCCAGTTAAGTGTGAAAGTGAAAAGTGTCCATTCACATACTTGTCACCAGTTATAAATACACTCTCAAGCACGCACACATTTTTGCTCAACCACTCACACCTTTTTCTTCTTTCAGCCCGTCGTCGTCTATCACTTCTTTCTATCTGCCGCGTCCACTTTGCTTAGATTAGCTCCCTAAAGGTCTTGAGGATGACGGCCATGAATATTTTACTAAACTGCATTCTCAGGTTATCAATAATAAAATGCCATATTCTTATAAATATTCTAAAAATACAGCCGGACCCTGCCTCTTCAGTGGTTCATGAAAAATTCATGCACCTCTAGCACACTGCTAAATCTCCCACCATAGTAGCAGCACACCCATGCGGACATGACTGCTAGGACTATATGCAGGTGTTTTTCTTTTTTTAACTTTGGTGTTTTTTATTCTTGAGCTTCTGTGACATGCTGTCTTGTGGGAAGCAGTGCAGTTTCAGTGAAAGCAAGAAAAAGTGCTAAGAGAGGTCATTCACATTGACAACAGACTGAAACACCACCACAGCAAAATACTCAAGCAGTTAGACGGACAGACACGCAACACTATCCTCCCCAGACACACTCATACGAACACATCCTGTGCGCGGACTCAATTGCTAGTCAGACACACACACACACACACACACATACACAAAATACACTCTGTTTGTCTCACACTCATGCCATTTCCCCAGTCCTCACCGTGGCGAGATGTCGCAGCCCTGTTGCATGAAGGCTCCCAGTGAGAACCACAGGGAGTTGAAGATACCAAACTCATTGGGAGGTTGGTCTGTGGGGCCGGGCTCAGTGGCGCCCTCCTCTGGTTCCTCTGCATGCCACTCATATGGGCTGAAGCGACTCACCTGAGACACAATGAAAAGTGGAAGAAATTATTCGGAGAGGTCTCTAAATGAAGAAAGAACAGTGCAGGCACATCACAGCAACACATACAGTACGTTTAAACCCCTTTTTAGTTCTGTGGCCCCCATTAGTTTGCCACGCATTTTTATTTTTATTTTGTGTTACAAATAACTGAGCGTACAACCGTTCTGATGAATCTCTAGAGTTTATAAGGGTAGTCAGTAAGAACTGTTCAAAGTCAAAAAGAAAAATATGTGTCGGAACAGCATGAAATGGCCCCACATGTAAACCCTATTTCCTTATTATATTCTAGCCAACAAAAACTCACTTAGCTAATTTATTCACTTAATGTCAATATATATTTTTAAACTTATTAAATGAAAAAAAAAAAATTCACTTCAACTTTTCCCTCCAGCCTCCACTACAACTCCCCTGACTCCAAGTCGACATATCATGAGAAAATGGCATCCAACAGTAAAAATGGAAACAAACTCTCATATCTCATGTCTATTTACAGTCATATGAAAAAGTTTGGGAACCCCTCTCAGCCGGCATTATAATTGACTCTGCTTTCACAAAAAAACTATAAAAGTGGTATGTCTTTAATTTACTAGGAACAGCTAAATACTGGGATGTTTTCCAAACAAAGATTTTTTGAAAAGCAGTATTTGGTTTTATGAAATAAAATAAAATGTGAAAAACTGGCTGTGCAAAAATATATGAACCCTTGTGATTTTGTTGATTTTAATGCATGTACCAGCATGTAAAACTGATGAATTTAAACACAAAGTTGGTTGGATTATGTTGTTAAGCCTTGAACCTCATAGAAATGTCTGTTTAATCACGAAAAAATTTATTTTAGGTGCCTAAATGCAAGTTGCACTTCTCTTTGACTCTCTGCTGAAGTGAGACAGAATGGGATCATCAAAATCATCAGTTAAACCCAGGCATGGCAGACCAAGAAAAAAACAGGAGCGGCATAGGTGGAGGATTGTGAGAATGGTTGCACACAACCCACAGATCACCTCCAAAGACCTGCAAGAACATCTGGCTGCAGATTGTGTATCTGTACATCGTTCAACAATTCAGCGCAATTTGCACCAAAACATCTGCTTTTTATAAAGACCAAATAACTTAATTTTTGTCTCATCAGTCCAAAACATTTTCTTCCAATATGAAGCTGGCTTGTCTAAATGAGCTTTTGCATACTACATGCAACTGTATCTGTGGCGTGGGCGCAGAAAGGGCTTCCTTCTCATCACCCGGCCATATAGATGTAATGGTGCAAATTGCACTGAATTGTAGAACCATGTACAGATACACAATCTGCAGCCAGATGTTCTTGCAGGTCTTTGGAGGTGATCTTTGGGTTGTGTGCAACCATTCTCACAATCCGCCGCATATGCCGCTCTTGTACTTTTCTTGGTCTGCTAGACCTGGGTTTAACTGCAACTGTGTCTGTGTCCTTCCATTCCCTGACAATGTTCCTTACAGTAGAAATTGACAATTGAAACCTTTGGGAAAGCTTCTTGTAGCCTTCCCCTAAACCATGACAATGAATAATCTTTGTTTTTAAGATCTTTTGGGAGCTGTTTTGATGATCGCATTCTGTCTCACCTCTGCAGAGAGTCAAAGAGAAGTGGAACTTGCATTTAGGCACCTAAAATACCTTTTATCATGATTAAACAGACCTTTGTATGAGGTTCAAGGCTTAACAACATAATCCAACCAACTTTGTGTTTAAAGTCATCAGCTTTACATGCTGTTACAGACATTAAAATCAGCAAGACCACAAGGGTTCCTATATTTTTGCACAGCCAGTTTTTCACATTTTATTTAATTTCATAAAACTAAATACTGCTTTTCAAAAAATCTTTGTTTGGAAAACATCCCAGTACTTAGCTGTTCCTAGTAAATGAAAGACATACCACTTTTATCTTTTTTGTGTGAAAGCAGAGTCAATTATAATGCCGGCTGAGAGGGGTTCCCAAACTTTTTCATATGACTGTATATTATAAAAAATTACCAAACTGACTCCTGACCGCTAACAGATGTCTCCTATAAGAATTTACAGTACAACATTCAACAGAGCATCACAAACTATGGACCAATAGTTGAGAATACAGCTTTAAGCCAAATGAACAATCTCTTTTCACCTGTCTAAAAAACGAACCCTTGAAAAAACTCTTTAAATTGTGGCATCCCCTGCACATCCCCTGCACTCCAACTCAAGTTCTGATATTTATTTTTATTTTTAACATATCACTCACCAGAAACAGCACAACACTGACTCCGATGTATGCGAACACTATGCACATCCAGATCTCATAGGCCAGGGGGTCCAGGAATGAGAAAACACCTGGCTTGGACTTCTGCGGCTTCTTGATCATGATGGAGATTCCCAGAGACATGAAGGGTTTGGAAAAGTCAATCACCTCCTCTCTCACCAGAGTTATGGTCAGCGGGGCCACAGCGATTTCTGCTTTCTGTGCAAGGAGACCAAGAAGAGTATGTGTTTCTTTTAGTAGAGTCACACACACGCACGCACGCACGCACGCACGCACGCACACAAGCATAGTTTATTGTTTGCAATAAAGAATAATAATAATAATTAAAAAAAAAACTTCCATGTCGTTTGAAAAGACGCAATGCATTGTGGGGCGGTTGAGTAGGAAAAGCATCCTATCGATCCACACACAAAGGCTGTATCTTGATTCAGGGGTTGGGGTCTACGAAGGCTGCATTTGAAGACCGATTGCGTCATATCGGCGCGCAAAGGTTGTTCCATTTGCAAGGCTCCTTGCAAGGCTCCTCATATGCAGCCGTGAAATGCAGCCTTCGTTTCACGGTTTTGAAGGCTGCATCAGATGTATCCTTCGCAGCCCAACATATCCCATGATTCATTGCGTTTTTTTCAGAGATGGCATACAATAAAATAAAAAATAACAAAACAGCAACGTGTTGCTCCATCTTCTTAACTTTTATCTTCCTTTCTTTTTTTCTTGTACTTTTTTTCTTTTCGTCTGGTAGGCAACATCTTTTTCTTTTTTCCTCTGTTGACAAGGCTGTTTGCGTTGGCAGCTATCAGGGTTGCTAGGCAGCACAGGAGCGGCGAGTCGTCACGCAAAGTAACGGCTTGTTATGCAAACCGGAAATGCTCGTAAACGGAGACCTGCGGAGACGGTCCCGTTTAACAACACTCGTTCGGCTTTGGTTCGGCCTTCGAATCGGCCTTCATAGGCTATAGCCTTCATAGACCGCGAGACCGCGTCCTACCAAGGAGGCGGTCTCTGTAATGGGATACAGCCAAAATCTTCATGGAAGTTAGTACTCATCCGTCACATACTCAAATTGACGTCAAAATGAGTATGGGCAGGACGTTATGGCTTCTCGAACACAGCCAGAGGATCAGAGGAGTTTGAATCAGGAGCAATGTAAGGAAGGGGATGAAGGGAACAAGGGAGGAGCAGAAAGGGAATTGGTGCAGCGGGGGAGAGACATGGGGTTGAATGAGACGGAGGAGGTAGAGAGAAAAACCAGAGGAATAACAGAGAAGTAATTCATACGTAGGCATGAAAGCGACACGGTCAGAATTTAAATGAGTCTGCAAGGTCTCACACAATCACAAACACACACAAAGACAAACACACACACACACACACACATACACACACACACATGCAAGATCTGCAGAAGATTAAAAAAAATCTATAACAGCATTACACATAACAAGTGTTAATTCCCGTCAAGGAGTGAGGATGTTAAAATGTAAGGGGAATGGACAGCAAAATAAAGAGAAAGAAGTCAGAAGTGGTACCGTAAGAAAATGGGATAAGTTTGACTTGGACGAAAGGAGATGATAATGAGAAGAAAGTCACAAGGACATACGATATATAAAATAGAGCAAAATTCAGGGAAAAAGTGCCGAAATCTAACAAAAGCCATTTTTTCTCCAAGTGGCAGAAGAGTCATTGGAGAGGACAGCCAAGCTTTGGAATAAATCAAAGCTGATTAATCAATGCAGTGGTTCTGCTGTGTCGCCTTCCACTACACGGAATCTGGAGGCTTATTCATTCTGCCGCTGTCTCCGCTTCCACTCTTGCGCAAAGTGACGACTGACATTGTCTTCTGCGCATTGGTACAGTTTGCATTGAGATGGCTTTGTAAAATATCAGACGGTGCACTGGCGGCAGCGGTGAAATTGGCCAGCTTGCCAAATTCTCAAGGAATAATTGAGAACCTTGGAGAAACACCATCTCTTCAGGGAACTGCCAATTGGATGTAGTCTATTTGAAGCATTTCACAGCTATACTGCGTGATTGACTCAAGGTCGGGACACAATAGCAGAAGCACATACTGTATAATGCAATGTAATAGCCCCTGCAGTACATACTGTATACATACATCATCACCATAAAGATACTAAGGCTGTGCCAGAGGAGGGCGTTCCATAATTTGTGATGTTGTTTTTCTGGATTGCAATAATACAGTATGTTATAATAAGTTTTTTTAACTTGTTATATATTCTCCTTCTATATGTTTGTATAGTACATTGTCCTTTTGAAGCATTTGAACATTTGACATTTGAAACAGATTTGAAACATTCTTAGTAAACATTCAAATGATCTCTACGTTGACGTCTTTACCTTAATTGCGGCATTGTCGCGGCTGTATTAAATTTCAGTATTTTATTACATCAATCCTGTCCTCTGATGGACATTCTTTCTTGAATGCTTGGAATTCTGCCTGTGTGTCTATTTGTACATTAGTTACTAATGTAATACTTGAACCTGTACAATGTGCCAGAGACTCTTTGTGATGACATGAACTGTAAATACCATGAAGCTGAAATTGAAGAGGAACTGAATCAAATGAAAATCTCAACCTAATATTTTCCCACCCACTCACCCCGTACACGAGCTCTCCAACCATGCCGTTCCATATCTTGGTCTCTGGATCTCTGGCACCGTATTTCCCATCCGGAACGATGGAGATCTTGTATTTGATTCCGATGTGTTTGGCAATTTCCGAGGCCAAGTCCACACAGTATCCCTCAAACTGGTCGTTGCCTTCGTAAAGTTCCCAGTTCTTCTTCAGCATGACATAGGGACCCTCCTACAAAAAAACACAAGCATAAGGGGAGAAAGAGACAGCTGTTTGGAGGAACATGATGGCAGCCATTAACAACAGAAGGACTCAGCAGTTTGTTCATAAACATTGCACAAGCGGAAAAGCTCATAATGCACAGAGAACAAAAAAGAAAAAAGAAAGAGGGATGATTCATGATCAAAATAATAACATTTTATATATTAATTTACCAAGGGAACATATCTTAGTAATATACATCACAATGCAATGCTGCAAACAGAATTCTATTCTGCTTTGACAAATTAAACTGTGGACACCGACCTCTATTAAAGCTTTGATTAATGGCACTAATATTGTGAAACGCATGCATGTATTTATAAAAGGGTGATTTAATCATACATATGACTAGTGAAGGTAAACTGAAAGTCACACACATGTATATAGATCCAAATTGTACAACTATTAAAATAGTCCAGACAAACCTCTATGACACCTAAAATACAAACAGCTGGACAATTTGTAGAATGGGTCGTAAAAAAAAAGGCCACATCCGAGGCCAATGTTTTATAGCTTGTGTTCTGACTTCTAGTGCCTTGTTTTTACGCCTTCATCTAACTCTACATGCCCCCCCCCCCACTGGGACCTGCACCTGACCCGGAAAAATGCTGAGAGGAGAGGAAAAATACAGGGGGAGAGAGAGAAGAAAAAGAGAGGAATACTGCTGCTTTTGATAATGGGTTTAAAGAGATAGAAAGATTTCTACGCATGCGGTCGACACAGAGATGGTGGGTGCATTAGGAATGACACACAAATATAAGCATGGCAACAAAGAAGCGTTCACACACACACATCTACGTAGGATATAGCCCCAGACAAAAAGAAACACACACGCAGGATCCCGAGAGACAGCGCGCGTCCATCACGAGCAGTGAGTTATGATATAATGCCTAAGGCTGCTCTTCCTGTAATCCAACTGAAACCAAGCCAATTAAAATGCGATCAAACCCTCTTTTAATCAAAGACTAATCTCATCTAATTAATCAAACAATGCTATGAAACGCTTTGTGAAGATCATAAAACACAATACCAAATGATAACATATTTGGGATGGAATTCTTCATTCAGGAAATTGATTCACATAGAAAACAAGTACAGTTTAATCGGATGGGGATTTGAAGCTGACGTGCAATTACAGTTTTTCTCAGTTGCTTTGGTGCTTTTCTCAGATCAGAATGAAAATTCTCATAACTATTAGTTCAACCTCCGCAACATTTAGTCATTTGAGCACATCATAGTAGCAATTTCTCCTTCCTCTGAACAAATTGCAAATGCTTTTGGACATGTATCAGTTGCTTTCATACAATTTTCTGGTGTTTTATAACATTGTCATTTGCTTATGTCATGTCAGTCAAAATTAACTATACTTATGGATGCTGAATAGTCATTCCCAATAAAACTAATAGTCTTCATTTCATTGCTTGAGTCATTACATACAAAATTGTTGAACTAGTTATCAAATTTTGTCAAGCAAATGTTATACCTTTTCTTTATCATAGATACTTTCCTCGCTGCATTGCAAGGGATAATATCCGTTGTGATGTAGATGAAAATGTGTGGTCAGACAGACAGGAACGTCTGGATGTGCCAGAATGATTTACCTATATATGTTCAGTTACAATATGTCCTGTGATATTGTTCACATTTGTGCACAGCTCTACCAAAAGGGTGTTTTTTATGTTTGTTCTAAATAAGTGGCTGAAGTGTATTTTTCTTTTGCACAATGCTGTAGAATTGCAAAGAGCATATACAGTAAAAATGTGAAACATACGTATTCAGTGTCTTGTACTGACTTACTCCTCTAACTACAGCAATGTGTAACTTTACTGTAGTTTTCAAATGGCTGTACAAGTAGTGCATAGTGCTGTCTTGAGCATTTTCAGGTAGTGTCACCGAGTTCTGACCTTTTTCTTGCATTGGAAAACACTGAGAGAATAAACTGTCATAATGAAAACATGACAAAGCCATTTGACTATCTTGTTCATAAACGATGGTGTCAAGACTTCTCATTTTGATGACACTGGCAGTTTCATTGACATGAATACTTGCTTTTGAGGAATAGACTATCCATTTTGAGCAAGTGACGTACTTTTGCAGGTTATCCACTAGGTTTTGCAGTTTGCACTAATTGTTTTGAGAAATGCACAAACTGCTGTGCAAATGTTAATAGTGATGTGAGAAAAGCACCAAAGCGACTGAGAAAAACTGTAATGTTAATTAGTAGATGCTATGCAAGCATGCTTGAACATTTCACTAATGAGGTGATCATAGTAAATATTGTTGCAACCCGATCTCACGGTAGGGCGTGTAATACACAGGCGTGGACCGGCGGGTCTATTACACGCCGTGCCTAACCAGGGCGTGTGAGTTACACGCGCCGTAGTTAAGATGGCCGCCGCGGCGTTCCGTCAATGTTCTATCTATATTCTAACCTCTCCCTGTCCCCTTGCCCTAACCCTAACCGTCAATGTTCTATCTATATTCTAACCTCTCCCTGTCCCCTTGCCCTAACCCTAACCACCTACGCCAGGGCGTTTGTCTCCGGGGCTGCAGCTGGATAGTATCCTCCGTTCATTTAGACGGGCGGGGTGCGGCGTGTAACTCACACGCCCTGGTTAGGCAAGGCGTGTAATAGACCCGCCGGTCCACGCGTGTGTATTACACGCCTCGGCGTGATACCGGGTTGAAATATTATACAGGCGAAACTTCAACATGTCAGCATTCTGGTATGAGCACTTAGGTATGCCTTATACAGTAGATATGCTAACAAAGCTATACAGATAGATAGATAGATAGATAGATAGATAGATAGATAGATAGATAGAGAGATAGATAGATAGATAGATAGAGAGATAGAGAGATAGAGAGATAGATAGATAGATAGAGAGATAGATGGATAGATAGATAGATAGATAGATAGATAGATAGATAGATAGATAGATAGATAGATAGATAGATTGATAGATAGATAGAGAATGACATTACACTATTACTTTCTTACAAACCGTTATCAGTATTCAATTTGTTACAAAATAAAATGAGAAATGCAGTTTTTAATTTATGCAAAATCATCGTGATCAAATACGACATTTTCCCTCCTCGTGTTCGATGTCAGCGTATACAAAAACATTTCTCCTAAAGTTTCATTATCAGAGACATTAGCAGTTCCCAGGGCTCTCGTTCCATTGACTCATCATGAATCATAATGTTAATGAACTACAGTTTCAAGCAAATTCCCTCCGATAGATTAACACAGCCACGAGGACTTCTGGGATACCAACTGGAACAAATGAAGATGAAAAACAATGTTTTACAGGATAAAACCCTGTGGAATTCAATGTTTACATCTAATTTACAGTTTTCACAATCACTTTGCTGTGCATCGTTGATTCTGTATGATTTCTCAATTTGGCTTTTAATATTTTGCTATCATTCACCCACCAAAAAGTACTGACAAAAATGTGAAATTAAAGTTTTCGGTGCATTTCTCAGATGAATAACACTACTATAAGTCTGTCTGCAATGTTTGATGCATGTTAAGAACAGAGAGAGAGAGAGAAAAAAAAAAAACTTTCTACAAAATGAATGTGAAGTAGACTTGTCAATGAGGAATTATTTGGCTCAGGTCATTTTCTAAGCAAACTGAAGAAGGAATTATGTTAATGCTCTAACCATATGGACATGATAATACTCATTAAATCCTTAAAACCCTGTATTACTGCTGGGATACACAAATTCACAAAATGTCAAAACTATTTATCTAAGAATATTTATTTAGGACCATAATTGGTACGTGTGCTTAAATAGAACTATAGTAAATTAAGTAAAATATGTTTTTGGGTGAAATCCCTTGAAGACGCATCGTCAAAGTCCAGGTGGTCGGGAGATCATCTTAGTGACTCTCCCTTGAACAATGTTATATGGCCATTTTGCTTCACACTTCATCTTAAATTATTAAATCTCAAAAGGAATACAAATGGTATTAATAGCTGCCTACTCCATGATGTGAACCTCAGGTTTTTCATGTTATACAGTCAACTGCTTGAAATCATAGCAGGCTACTTTGTTGAGTGTAATTAGCATTGTGTTAGCAACTACACACATGCGGACACACCCATAGTAGCAGGAGCTCTGCCAGCCTTGACACTTCTTTACACTAGAGCCTCCTCAAGGTTTTGTTATCAGTTTGCCTCAGATGCTTTTGTCTCAGTGTGAAGGTAAGGTGCCAATGCTGTGTGTGTGTGTGTGTGTGTGTGTGTGTGTGTTTGTGTGTGTGTGTGTGTGTAGTAGAGGTCGCTGTATGTGTTTACTGCTGTGATGAAAGCATCATGTGTGGGCGTTGCACGTAGCATGATGGGTCAGGGCACGGCAAGGGGTGAACAGAGGGAAGAAAAAGGAGGGAGGAAGTAGGAGAAATAAGTAAAATAAAGGGAGACTATGGTAAAGAGAAGTAGGAGGAAATGCAGATGAAAAGAGGGATGTGGTGGAGGCGTGTCGGAAACTACAGAAAGAAGATAATGGAGTAGATCAGAATGCAAACAGAGATAGCTATAGGGAGAATGGAAGATGGATATTTATTTATTTATTTTAATTTTTTTATTTATTATTATTTCAGACAATTCCACACAATACACAATTATCTCTTTCACATCATACATCTTACTTTGTGTTGTCCGAAGGGTGACGGAAGAAGCCTAAGGCTTATCGAGTCCCGCCCCCATTTTCATCAGATTCAGATTCAGATACACAGATACACATTTACTGTTACAAAAAGAAAAGTAAAAGTAAAAAAGAAAGAAAACACACAATTTTGTTGTTTTTTTTGTTTGTTTTTTGTTATTGATGATTTTGCTATTTTTTTTTGTTAAGCAGCTGCAGTCCAATACACAGTCAATTTTCATTCTCATTATTCATTGACCTTGCACAACTGACATGCTTTCCATTTTCCCGATGAATTTTAATTACTCATCGTTATCCTCTCTTTCCACTGTAGCCATTTTTACGATGTCTCCTTTGATATCAGCGATGTCTCCTTTGATGTCAGCGATTCCAGCGACTTTTCCTTTGATAGCTGTGATGTCTCCTTTAATAGATGCAATACTGGATACAATTTTTGCTATCCCCTCCCGAACAGCTGTTCCATCCATATCTTTCGACGCTGTACATCTTCCATCTCTCCCTTCCGCTTGTGCAACAATGAGTTTCTTCAGTTTGCGATACTGGACATACAAAGCAAATCCCAAAGCAAGCATCCCCACCCTCATGCCAGCGAAGATGTATACATCTTCAACATCCTCAATGTCCAATGCAGCCAGGCAAACCACTTTCCATTCTTTCCAGCTATCCTGTGCGTAACCGGACAGGAAGGTGCCCTCTGGACACGGTACCTCTCCAGCTCCTGCTTTTCTGGTTGAAAACACGCGGTCAATGGCATTTAGAGACCAATTTAGCAGTTCCATGATCAATCCACTTGCTTCAGCTTTTAAGATCCGTTCTGCTCCGTTCTGATTTTCTGTAATGCAGAGTTTGTTTTGCCCTTTTATTGTGGCCTTTTCAATGTCATTATCTGGTAGTCTAAACACATCTGCAAAAGTATTCAAACCCAAACAAGTCTTCCTGCTGACCTCTATTTTTCGTTCCAATAATGTTATGATAGTGCCATTCACCTATTACTCCGCTTATTAGTGCTTCGCTTTCAGTCTATAATTTTCCATAATTTTTGAGACATAATTTTTTTTGAAATTGCTCAAACTGCAACTCCCTGTGATATCTTCATCAAGTTCATTCCATAATTTAATACCCTTTACAGAAATCGAAAATGAGTGTGGTCCGTAAGTCCGTATATATATATGAATATACAAAAGGGAAAGTGTCGAAGGAGAGATAAAGAGAGCATATGAGAAAGTGAAAAATGAGGAGGAAAGGAGGCAGAGGGCTGAAAAGACAGAAATAAAGAAAAAAATGGATGGGCGAGAGAGAGAGAGAGAGAGAGAGAGAGAGAGAGAGAGAGAGAGAGAGAGAGAGAGAGAGAGGGAACAGCTTTGTAGAGGCAAATGGTCGGGGCTGATAAGACATGAAACACTTCATGCTGGAGCCAAAAAGGCAAACAGGACTTGCTATGTAAAGCCAGTTTAACCAGACAGCGAACAAGACAGTCACCTATCTGACCAGTCTTTCAATCAATCAGGCTGCCAACCGGACACTCAGTTATTCAACTTTTTCAAAAGCCAAACCAATACAAAACGAGTGAACCAAATCCACTGATACATTCAATTAGCCCTGCGCGCCATCCGTTCTAATGGCCAAAGGGGGCAAGCTAATGCAGCCTTCCCAGTCACAGCCTGCTCCAATCAGTCAGTTGGTTCCAATCAGTTAAATTATTAAATAATTACCCACAATTACAGTACATAATTATCTACCCAAACAACATATTTGGTCAGTGAGTCAGCAAGATTACCTCACGGCTATTCCACCAATAAGAGAGCAGTGAACCAGTAACCTATTACCTAGTCCATTTGTCAACATGCCAGTTGATCTCTCAAGGAATCAACCTACCTGTTCAAAAAGCTTTTCCCGAAAAAGCCAGCTAGCCAACCACAAAGGCAGACAGCTACTTGGTGCAGCAGCTGGGTTGATCCACTCCACCAGATACCTAACCAGCCAGCCCAAGCAGCACATGCATCACTGTCATTTGAGCCAAGCTTTATCCTGTTAACGGGGTCAACATGCATCCACAATACTTTTTTGTCAGTCACTATTTCAGTTGAACTAGTTACATATTTTTTTTCTTCCAAAGCCAACATTTGCAGAAGTTTGCATAATTTGTCTCCTGTATATGTAATTTGACCTACTTCATAAGATCACATAAATAATGTTCCTCCTTAATATCAATGTCTGTGTATGAGTGTTATGCACCCTGATGGAATAAGAACATTCAACTTTTCAATAAACAAGCTGTGGGGGGAAAGTTTAACAGTAAGTGGAGCCCGTGCAGGGTTATTTTCAATTAAGCATGCTGTACTTTTTGATAATCCATCATCAAATTGAATTGATTAGAAGTTAAGAACATGTTGATAATGTAATTTGATGTTAAAGCTAATTCAATATACTGTACATATCCCCTAAAGGAGAATTTTCCTTGCTCCAGTTGATTGAGGCCAAAGCATGAAGCATAAATAAGAGATTTTCATATTGGCCGGGTCTGTGTTAAGTACAGCAAGTGCACAGTAGCACAGGCAAATGCCAGCAGGCCTAATAATCAATCGCCATCAATGCACTTTGCTCACACAGGTCGGGTTTGTGTGAAAATGCATGTGTGAATACGTGTACTTCGGAGAAGTTGAAGGCTTAAGTGCTTGCATGTATGAATGGTCAGGGTTGCTGCTAGGCTAGGTGTGTGTGTGCATGTGTGAGTACAAACTTAAAAAAAAAATCCCTTCTCATTTGCCAGATGGATGGTGACTATGCCGGTCAGCATAAGGTGACGTAATGCTGTATTTAGCACACTCTTTACTCTCACATCTTAAGTTAAATAAAACAACAACGCCAGTGTGAAAGATACATTATTAGACTAGTTAAAACCTTTCAATATGAAGCGTGGTTGAGGATCTCTTGTCCCTATTGTTGAATATATGACCATATATCACACGTACTGTATTACACATTTTCTCTTGAAGGTCCTCCGAGGAACTTTCAGTTTGTGTTAATTATTGCACCCCCTTTGGACAAAAGTGGTAGTGTTTTTTACCGCGCCAGCTGTTGTTCCTGGGTGAGCTTACCCATGACCACGGCATTAAGAAATACTATATAAAAAATAACACTATTTGCACTGACGGTCTTGTTTACTGTTACATGTTAATTTATGATCATCATAGGAAAAATAAGACTGTTTCAGAAATATTAAAAAGTTCCTCGAAGCACCATTAAATAAAATAATAAAACAAATAAATTTAGAAAATAATGAGTTCATGGTTACGTTATTTCCCTATAGGTGGTGTTCAGTATTTTATCAGAGAAGGCGTTGCTGATAGTGGCATCCTCAAAAAAGAGTGATAAAGAATCCGAATTAACAGGGCTGTCTGCTGGTCCGGTGATTCTGTGTGTGGCCAGATGTCAAAATCCTGACAGCGGCCACAGAATCCCTCACTGGGCTTTCATCCAAACTGTGGCTTTTGTCATGAGAGTAGGAACAGGAAGACAGTGAGGCCCAATGCCTCAAAGGGAAACAAAAAACATGGTGGCTGTGAAATCTCCTTTTTCGTCTGTGCTATTTTTGAGATGTTAACGCAGGCGCAAACCATTTCCTACAAACAAACAAATCATTTAGGAAACAAAACGAAATTGACCTTTACAAATCAAATGCACAAGAAGAAAATAAGCACAAGCACAAGACAAAACAAAAACAGAGCTCTTTGTACAGAGCTTTAGAGTCTGTCTGTCTGTCTGTCTGTCTGTCTGTCTGTCCTCTCTGTCTCTCCCGATGGGTTTGAGCCTGATGTGTGTTTCAGTGTCTGCAGACCCCGGCATCAGTGTCGCAGCAGAGGCTTCCTCATCATCAGAGGCTGCAAAGAGGAGGAGGCGGCTGAGCTAGCGTTAGCCAAGGCCTGCGCAGGTCACCATCCATAGAGAAATATGCAGGTGATGAGGGGATGCATGGAGGTTAAAAATGAAAAAAAAATACACAGGGGCGAGGAAAGACAGAAAGACACAGTGAGAGAGAGAGAGAGAGAGAGAGAGAGAGAGAGGGAGTGAGAGAGAGAGAGAGAGAGAGGAAGGGTGTGGGGGGATAGTGGCGGACAGACAGACATGGGTGGGAAGAAACAGGGAAAGAAAAAAACGTCGAAAAAGACGTATGCAGTATAATGCCAAACTCTGTTTTGCACACTAATCTCTTTTACAGCCACAGAAAATTAACGTAGTTAGAAAAACACAAGCCAAACAGCCATACAAACAACAACAAATGTTTGATATATTCTAACAGTATTGCTATATTAAAATAATACACCCATATTTAAAAAAAAAGTATTTAGTCACACTGTGATTTAGTTGGCACCGCACTATACACTGACTGCGCCAAGGCTGAATACATTGCCAGTTAAAAGTGTGCATGTCACTTCCACAGGGGACAGGAACTCTGGCTGAATCCCTATTTTTCTGAACTTTCTCCTGCACTGTGTGTGGCTTTTCCCCCAGTGTGTGGAACTGCCTTTTTACTACCAACTCTGGCCACTGGGGGCACTGTGGACCATTCGCTGTAAAATCAAATCATTAAAAACTTTTCTTGTCTGATAGGTATTGTAACGAGCAACACAGCACTGTAAGAACAACTACACATATTTTGGTCATCCTTAGGAGTTTTTATAGATGGAGCAACGTGGCTTGAAACTAAAAATGCTGAATCGCCAAAGCTCAAGCATCTGCGGCTTGTTTTATCTCTTGGCTGAAATTAGTCTTTTTGAGTTGCCTTCACTTGCATCACTTTGCATGCCCAATTGAATTGGACTGATTGCACTTTCAGGAAGGGGATGGCCGCCATAAAAAAGGGCTGCAGATGGGTGAAATCAAATGTAACCATTAGGATGTGCACAAATCCAACCGATTAGCCCTCCTTTATCCGTGTTGGGTAGATGAAAGAGCAATAATTATACCGGGGGCTGCCGACCAGTGTCTATGTGAAAGCCATTACAGGAGACTGGACTGAGGTCACTTTCTAAATGGTGAGCTGGGGTCAGTTCTAGATTTGCCTGCTAATGAGACATCTGTTTAATCTCCTATCTAAACAAGTGCCACTCCCTCCCCCGGCTGTGCTCTGAGCACTCACTACAACTCATTCAGCTCAATCCAGCTCCATATGACTTGTACAGTGACCTCCCAGCCATTTGGGGTTGCTACCGCTTAAAATGCAGCGCTGCCTACCCCCAACCCTTGAACACTGCTTGCATATATGTCTACCGATCATGAATAAGAGTGAATATTTTTCCTTCTTTTATTTGAATGATATAGAAAGAAATACAAAAATGAGTTGGAAATCTGACAAAAAAATTAACAGGATTTGTTGATGTGGAAATACCTTCCCCCATCATTTTCTATACTGTCAATCATCTTGTGATCCCAATAGACGAGTATTGCACGTCCTTGTAATGGTCCCCAACACTAGGTTGTGATCCACGATTCTACGGTCACAAAGCCATGTCTGTTGCACATTGGTCAACACTGCATCTCGCCCGTCCTGTGTAACCATCTGTACCCATCGTTTAAGCCCAACCAAGAATGATGCAATTTTTTTACACTACATTTTCAAATCCAACTTCTTTGAAAACTAAGTTATCCCACTTCCTTCCATTTCCCCATAGAGTTGCATTACCCCTGAGCTTACTTGGAAAATAAGAAAGAATCTTGACAGCTATAAGCCCGTCTGAAACTGGCAGATGTGAGATGGGAAATCAGGTGGGAGCAAGGTTTTGATGAATATAAGTCGTGAAATTGTAAAAGCCTATTGTCAGTATTGAAGAATAGCCCCCCCCCCCCCGAAAAAAAGGAAATCGTAGATTGCTATGCAGAAGATTAAAAAGTCTGTGGGTACATTACCATGATGGTTGTCACGACTACTGTCCGGTTCTCCATCGATGAGCTTTCATTGGAGAGAACGTTTTCATTCTGCACCAACACGAGTTTGTCTATGTCATTCCAGTAACCAATCTGAGAGAAAAGAGAGAGAGGGAGAATAATAAATAGAAAAGGTTGTAAAAGAAAAAAATACAACCAATCAGTTGTTATAATGCAAATCATGCAAAACTGGAATTCAAAATGCTTATAACAACATTTCAATAGACAAAAACATAAATAGGTGAATACATATACAGATGTGTGACATATAGTGGAAAGAGAGGGAAAACGAAAGGTAAAAAACATGATGAGCTGGCTCCAGCAGATTTCCCATTGGAACAGTAGAAGATATTGTAAGATATTGAGTACGAGCCAAGAACCTTCAATTAACACACATTGCTGTCAGAGGAACACTTGAGAAGGAACATGGTGCTACTTCTTTATTATAGGTGCTACTAAATGTATGCTTTTTTTTCCATCGGAGAGAAATTATGAGTCTTGCCAACAACCTAAGCCTTGTCTTCCTACTTTTGCAATTATGATGAAGGATTACGTTCAAAACTTTTTCTTATTCACACATCACTGCAGAGTTTTATGAGCCCTCGGTTCGTCTGGGCGATGCTCTCCAATGCACACTCCAAAAAAAGCTATTAAGAAACACAAGCTGCAATGGTTCACTTGCAGTTATCTAAGGAGATGTATAACTGCAGCCAGTGAGACCGTTATTAATTAAGAATTGTGATAGGGATCAAGATGAAGATAATCATACAGTAAATGAATAAATCATTTTACAATTAGCCATCGTGCAGGATAAAGCAAAGAAAAATGCAGCACATATCGAAAAAACTCCAGGAATTATCCATTGACAATAACAGAACGCCTTAGTCCTTTCAGTGGTGACAAAAACAGCATGGAACAAATCGGCTTTGGCATGTTTATGATTGGGTTTCGACTCACAATTTCTTTTTTTTTTAAGATATTTTTTGGGCATTTTTATGCTTTATTGATAGTGCAGAGAGACAGAGGTGAAATGGGGCAGAGAGGGGAGTGACATGCAGAGAACGACCGCGGGTGGGAATCGAACCCGGGTCTGCTGCTGGGCCCGGCCCGGGAGGGGGACGCCTTACCAACTGAGCTAAAGGCACCCCCTCGACTCACAATTTCAAAGTGTTGCCTATATTGAGCTGTGAGGAGAGCCATACCTTGCGTGGGCCGTTGCTCTTCAGTTCAAACATGTCCATGGTATAGTTGACCCTCCGACCGTAGTGATCAAACTGAATGTTCCCAGTCAGGCCCTGAATGCGCACCTGCATTTAAAGCAAAAATGACTGTAAGCGATAGAAGAAGAAAAATCACACCATAACACACCTTTTAAAAGTTATTATCCTTAAAATGTCTAGATTGATTTGGCAACACCCATAGTTACTGTATGGTTGTAACAAAACAATGGTTTAAAATGACATGTCCCAGAATTATGGCTGCAAACAATCAAGCCTTAAGCCCTTAGGGTTATAATTAGGTTAAGGTTAGAGTAAGAGTTGGAGTGAGACAAATAAAGCCTATTTTTGATGTTCTGTTACGTATGTACCTGAGAAGTATAGCGGTACACGTTTGTGTGTTACAATAAGTGTGTGTTTTAATCTGATGGGCACTCCATCAAAGTCCCAACAAGAATTCAAAAGAGATAAATGTTGGCATTTTCTCCTTTATTACGCCAGCTGCTTTACGGACTGTTTTTTTGCTTGTGTTCCAGTGTGTGTCTGTGTGTGTGTGAACATGATTTGTTAAACATCTGTCAAAGCGTTTTTCCAATCTGTCTATACTAAAAAATACAACCTCAAACCTGTGCCCACCTGTTTCAGTGCACGCTCCATATCTATTCCTTGGTTCCAGGGAGCAGCTGGATTGGCCAGGCAGTCACCAGCGTTGCCACGGCGACTGATATCAATTTTCTGACGGCGAAGGGTGCGGAAGGCCTCGGCCATCACAAGGACACCGTCATACGTCAGGGCTGAGGTATACTGAAGGATGGAAGGAAAAAAGAGAGAGAAAACAATTAAATGTTAGCACTTTGACAGGCTTTTAAACTGTTTCTGTCGGGCAAAGAAATAGCTCTTTCTTTGTCAGAACAAGTTCACAGTATGGCGGACATGAATCCTGTTATAAAATGACTTCTCAGATAATGCAAATATTTGAAATCTTACGTTAGGGCAAATCCTGGTCTTAAGATATATAAAGGCCCAATCTGGTATATTTCTTCTTTTTCAATAAAACTGAAAATCAATATCTAATGTCTTTCTAGAATATGAAACAAAAAAATGTGCGAAACAAATGAATTATACATTTTAAATATTTTTCACATGGGTTATATAAACCAACCCGTCACATCAGAAAACATTAACTTAGATTGAGCTTTGAGCCTGTTATTTCAAATACAATCAACTCAAGAGTCAAAGCTTTTCTTAATTCCGCATTGGTGGTAATAAACTGAATGGTAGCTTACTCTGCTGGAGTGCACCAGTTCAAACACACAACAAACAAACAGTGCTCGAATCGATGCTTTCAGTGATTTACAAAGCCAAAGTACGAAAGGCTAATGTTGCTGGGCTATACGGTATAGGCCTAGTCTGGCGTGGTGAGACGAACCAATTTAATCTCAAGACAACCACTGTAAAGCTGCATCAGACCTCAGACCCTTTTTAGCTGCATTATTAACTAACCTCACCGCTATTCAAACATGCTGACCTGTGTCTCAATCTATTTCACCGCTCAGGCAGTTATTTGACTTTTACAGTTAAGACCTAAGTTAAGACATCAATCAGCACTTCTGTAAATGTGTTATCGCTGTAAATGTGCCAGTTTATAGACAGACTTATAGCTTTTCAAATACAGTCTCTCGGCCATTAAAATCGCATTAAAACATGCTTTAATCATATTGTAAATCCACGTTCATTAAATCAACCACTTTGGGGGAATTTGAAGGTTAAAGTTTAGACTCTCAAGATTTATAGGTGTTAATTTATTGGCTGGTATGTGTTCTAAAATAGGACGTTGTAGTGCTCTAGAGATTTTTGAAAAACGTGACAAGGAGTTAAGAGAAAACGTGTCGGTGCCTTTCCAAAGTGGTGGCCATCTTGACGGATTGTTTGACAAATTCAGTATAGTTAAGACAGCATGGCAGGGAAACAGCAGCAAACACTTCGGCAGAAACAAAAAACCCTGCCGGCCCACACACAGGGGCACACAGCGGCACGCAGACAGAAGCAGTCAAACACACAGCGGGGCACCTTCATATCACGGCCCAGACAAGTGCTGAGAGAGATGAAAATGGGAGGAAAGAAAGAGGAAAGAAAGAGGCAAGTCGTCGGAGATAATCTGATGATGCTCTCTAGGTACTTTCCTCTCTCCGACATCCCTTGATTTGTGTCCCAAAGGGGCGTGATTTTTTTTTTTGGAAGGCTGCACTAGCATGTCATCCTCCTTTGATCTCACCCCCTTTGAAAACTAAAGCATCCCTTTAGGCGACACATGATGACTATGAGATCCAAATCAAGGAGAAAAACAGCAAGAAATCCTGAGCAAAACTAGCGATCCTGTTTTCTGCTTTTGTCAGAGGGCAGGACACGAAACAAATTAGGGGCCTGTAGGAACTAGAATAGGCTGTTACACCACACTCTGAATGATATTTTGAGGATCACTTCAAATACCCCAAGTTCAGCTGAAATCCACCAAATATCTAGGCTAAACGCATTTCTGTGTAAGTGTTCTCAAATAAGATAAAACATGCATCACTTAATACAAGTTTACTCTGCTGCTCCACATCGGAACAAGGAACACTTTTTATAAATGATGCATGCAATAAAAGAAAGCATGTGCAACCTCTCACACAGGAACTAATGTTTATAAAAAATGTATGCAGTGCATTCAAATAAAGGCTACATATGCTTTAAGCCATGTGTAAAAGCCCTTGTATTTACATTTTATATTTACTTAGCCTATATGTATAGAACCTTGCTTAACACTGTTGCTAAAGCACTCATCATTTCCAATATATAAAAAAACAAGCAGAAAAGGCTTAAGTACAGAAGTAATAGAAACAGTGGAATGAGTGAACTGAGTTCAATGTTGCAAGCATACAATCAGGTCAACATTTGACTTTGTACAACACTTTGTTTACGACACAATGCCGGCTTAACTAGTAACAGCTATTCCTTAAGTTTAGTGCTAACTAGCAAATGTTGTTGTTCACTACATTTCAACAGCTGGCACACCAGCTGAGAATCACTGGCTTTAAAGTTTGGGATGGGGGATGTAGCTCGGTGGGTAGGGTGGCTTGCAACTGCAGGGTCGGTGGTTCGATCCCCGGTCTCTCCGCCACATGTCCAAGTGTCCCTGGGCAAGACTTTGAACCCTAAATTGCTCCCGATAGTTAGCTTGCACCCTGCGTGGTAGCTGCTGCTATCGATGTATGAATGTGTGCTCCAGTTGTAAGTCGCTTTGGATAAAAACGTCTGCTAAATGACATATAATGTAATGTTTGTGATTGAGCTCAACGCTGAAAATCCAGTCCCGATGGCAAAGGGACAAGTCCCAATAGCTCTCCACAATGTGCAGTATTACACAACAGTTCTACTTGGACTGGGGCTACGAGTTGGCCCAAGGCTAACAGGGCTCAGTTTGTCTTTACACAGCACCAATTAGCCTAGAGCATTTTGGAAGCATCTATTGTCACAGGAGATCTCTTGGCTGATGGGGGTCTCTCTGAGCATTCATGTTTGTTTTTTGAAACTACAGTCGCTGTACACAGAGGTGACCAATCAAAAGTAATCAAGAAGCGGTGTATTATTGAAAACATCAGTGAGGAATTTCTTTAGGCATTTTCTCTTACTCCACTCCTCCCCTGTATCTCAGTTAATGAGCTTGTGGATAACTTCAACTCAAAAATTACAAATATTATTGATGCCATTGCACCCACTAAGGTGAAGGCCGTCTCTGGTCAAAAAAGATCTCCATGGAGAAATGCCCCGCAGGTCAGACTAGAAAAAAGAGAGTGCCGTAAAGCAGAGCGTGGGTGGCGAAAAACAAATCTTCAGGTTCATTGTGACATCTTCAAAGAAAAACTTTGAACTTTTAACTCAGAACTGAGAAATGCAAGGCAGTCTTTCTTCTCTGACATCATCACCAAAAACAGCAACAATGCGCGTGCCCTGTTTGCTACTGTTGACAGGCTCACAAACCCTCCTGTGTAAATAGCATCTGAACATCTCTCCACGAGGGCCTGCAATGAATTTGCCTCCTTCTTTACTGACACAATTCATAAAATTAGACAAGCTGTTACCGCATCAATACCGGGTTCAAGATATGTTTTATCCCTGTGCTCACTTAAAATCAATCCAGATGCCATGACAGAATTTTATCTGATTAACCAGAAAAACCTGGAGGACATTATACAACACCTGAATTCCTCCTCCTGTTGCCTTGACATTCTGCCCACAGGCTTCTTTAAAACAGTTTTTAACTGCATGGCCTCAGATGTCCTAGAAATTGTCAACATGTCCCTCCGGACAGGTGTATTCCCACAGGCCCTGAAAACAGCAGTCATCAAGCCACTCCTAAAAAAAATCTAGATACATCACTCATGAGCAATTATAGCCCAGCAGCAGACCCGGGTTCGATTCCCGCCCACGGTCGTTCTCTGCATGTCACTCCCCTTTCTGCCCCATTTCACCTCTGTCTCTTCATACTGTCAAATAAAGCATGAAAAATGTCAAAAAATATCTTTAAAAAAAAAGCAGTTTATCAACAGCTAAATAACTACATGGCAATGAACAACTGCTTTGATGTCTTTCAGTCAGGTTTTCGTCAACACCACAGCACTGAGACCGCTCTGGTTAAGGTCCTCAATGACATCCACTTAAACACAGACAGTGGCAAAAGCTCTGTATTAGTTTTATTGGATCTCAGTGCTGCGTTCGACACAGTTGACCACAATATACTACTAGACCGACTTGTAAACTGGGTTGGACTTTCTGGAACTGTACTCAATTCGTTTGAATCCTACTTAAAGGACAGAGACTACTATGTATCAATAGGCAATTTCACATCCGAGAGAACAAATATTACATGCGGGGTCCCCCAAGGTTCCATTCTTGGGCCTCTTCTGTTTAACAACTACATGCTCCCACTAGCTCAGATTATGAACAAGAACAAATTATGTTACCATAATTATGCAGACGACACACAAATTTACATAACCATATCACCAGGAGACTATTAGTCCGATACAAGCACTGAGTAAGTGCATTGAACAAATCAATGACTGGATGTGCCAACATTTTCTTCAATTGAACAACAACAAAACTGAAGTCATTGTCTTTGGTGCCAGGGATGAACAATTAAAAGCCAGTGCACAGCTGAAATCTGTTATGTTAGAAAGCACACACCAAGCCAGCAATCTTGGAGTAGTCATAGATTCAGACTTGAATTTCAAAAAAACACATTAAATCAATTATTAAGTCAGCCTACAACCGTCTTAAAAACATATCAAGAATTAAAGGGCTACTGTCTCAGCAGGACTTAGAAAAACTTGTCCATGCATTTATTTGTAGTAGACTTGACTACTGTAACAGTGTCTTTGCAGGCCTTCCTAAAAAATCAATCAGACAGCTTCAGCTAATTCAGAACGCCGCTGCTCGAGTGCATCACCCCAGTTCTGAAGTCTTTACACTGGCTTCCTGTCAACAAACGAATTGATTTCAAAATACTGATGTTGGTTAACAAAGCCCTAAATGGTCTAGGGCCACAATAAATGACCGATCTGCTGATCTGTTATGAACCTACCAGAGCTCTCAGGTCGTATGGGACAGGTCTACTGAAAGTCCCCAGAGCTCGGACTATTTGAGAATTTGAGAACGATGATATGTGGCCTGGGTGAAAAATGATATTCCAATACAGAGAGATCATGACCATCCATATACATCTGCAGCGTTTGGAAGACACTCATATGGAGCATCACCTTTTCTAAAGCTACACCTCCTGCATGCATGTTAGTGTGTGAGCCAAATAGCTAGGGTCAGAGAGCTGCAGCATGATGACTTTTTTTTTTGGGGGGGGGGCATTTTCAAGCTTTATTTGATAGTACAGAGTTGAAATGGGGAGACAGAGAGAGAGGGGGGATGACCTGCAGTACAGGTCCACAGGTCGGATTTGAACCTGCGACCACTGCAACAAAGGCCTGAGCCAATATGGTACACGCTCTATCCACTACGCCACCAGAGCACCTGCATGATGACATTTTTAATAGGTAGGTGGACATTTTTCCAGCTAATACATGCGCACATGAAACGCAATTGGCTGCAGGTCAATAGCAGTTTGCCAAGGGAGGAGAAATGACAGAGATAGAAAGGAGAGGGGGGAGTGGTAAAGACTAAATAGACGCACCCTGGTGTGACAGAAGGAGAGAGAATAAACAGGAGGGACAGATATGACAAAAACGTCTTGAGTATGAAGAAACCTCTCGCCCATACATCACATTAACCTTGACACTAAATCAGGAATTTATGTATGCAATCACACAGAGGAAGCAGCCAATTCACCGCGCCAATGTCCCGGGGACACACTCTGATTGGCTAAGAGGCTGTAACGAAAGCACCACATCACACTGAATGGTTCACATGCAGATCATCACCCGGTGCCTGCTTAAAAGCTGACCATTTGGCTTCAGTGGTGAATTTTAGGTACAGAGGAATGATATGAAAACCAATGCCATCACCCCTAAAAGTGTGTGTGTGTGTGTGTGTGTGTGTGTGTGTGTGTGTGTGTGTGCACAATAAACTTCTGGTGTGTATATGAGTGTAGTATAGGCAGTGTGTTGTAATGGAAAAAACAGCTTTAGTTCAATTTCTAAAGTAAAGTGAAGTTCTGCTTTTTTTTGTTTTCCCGAATGAAGGGCAAGTAGTAAGTTGTCTAGGTGGTGCCAACTCTAAAGTTTCTAAACTGTGTATTTAAAGATTGTACAGCATAATTTTTTCATTACTTTAGGTGGGCTTTCAGATCCAGGGTACTCTCTCTGGTCCAGTTTGTTCCAGCGCTGCATCAGTTTAATAACGATAGGCCTGCTGAAGTCCACCAGCTGGAACCCAGTCACATTGGCCCCGCCGTGCATGAACCTCTCCAGAGAAATGTCTTTAAAACCCTGGATGGAGGAAGAAAGACGCTGAATGAATAAGCCAAAAGGGAAGATGACGCAAGCACAGAGAAAAGTAGAGTGGAGTGGAATATCACCACCCTCCGAACAGAATGTGAGCACCTTTCCTGATTTATGATACTCCACATAGTCTAACAGTTTATCCGACTATTCATACACCCTACTTAATATGGAGAGGCTTCCTCCACAGCTGTGTCGGAGTGTGACTTCACGCAGAGTGACACTTTGTAGTCAAGTGGTCAGGGAGAGGGATTCATTTGGGAATGGGGCCAAAGACAGAGGTACAGAGTAAAGACGTGTGAGGGTTATCCTGGTCTGATGGATGCTAATTGATGAAAGCTCTGGAAGCCTATCTAGCTTGACCTGAGCTCGCAGGACCCCTTTCTCACCATCCCGGGGAGAACTGCTGTGGAACAGATTGTGAGGGATTAAGGTTGAAGCAATACTTCATTACTGGTGCGAGTTCCCGGCAGCTACCCGCTGCTCTAAGTTTGTTGAAGAGAAGAAAAAAAAGATAATGAACTAATTCTGATGTACAGAGGCAAAATGGCACCATGGTGGGACTATTACAAGACCAAAATGGAAATTGCAAAATGGTTTGTTCTTCCTGTTAATAACTGAATAGAAAACAACAACCTAAGGCAAAGTGGAAGTCACAATGTAGGCTTAATGCAGGTATGCATTGATTTTGTGTTTCGGCCTATCTTTTAAATACGTTCTCATGATAATTTTTGGTCCGTCTGCGAGATAATTTTCTGTTTTTGTGTCTTTGACGTATTAAAAAGGAATTATCCTCAGGTAGATTATAAAAGCAAGATATTACAGGAACACTCTAATAAACATGTTTTAAGATAGCAGCCAAAGGCGACACCATCAAGAGATCTTACCAGGTTTGCTATGATGTAATGGTAACCCTTTACATGTTTCCCCACACTGACAGCCTGGGAAGAAGAACAGAGAGAGAAAGACAGAGACAACGTTATTTCCTATCTACTGACAATGCATGAACTGTTGCAAACCAAGGGACAAGTAGGATTCACGATGAACGTATGAACCATTGTTTTAATTTAGTTTTAGGGTTAGGAGGACTTTGTCAAACATGATAAAAAAATAATGGCATCCTGTAATAAGGATTTCACTTGTTTTGGTAACTATCATAAGAAATTGCCTAGATCCAATATTGTCAGGTTTCCAGCAAAAAGGGAGACCTTTCATAAATTGTATTCACATGTTGTGTTTTGCAACACACAGTTCCCAGGAAATCAATTAACCTCAAAACTAAAACAGAAAAAAAAAATCCTATTGAACACAAAATATGTAACATTGTTTGATGATGTATTAGGTGTGAACATACATACAACTGCATATTTTCAATGTTCATGTTTCAAAGTTCATTACTGTATCACTCTGCCACCACAAGATTGCACTGCTTTTTTAGAATCCTAAACACACACACACACACATACACACACACACACACACACACACACACACACACACACACACACACACACACACACACACACACACACACACACACACACACACACAGATCACAGCTGGCAGGGGCGGACAAACAGAGCAGTCTATGTCTGAGCAGGGATCCGAGCCAATGCCAGCACTGCAGAGCTCACTGTGAAGGGAGTGAGTGTTTGTATCTGTATGCCTGTCTCTGTATAGACTTATGTGTGTGTGTGTGTGTGTGTGTGTGTGTGTGTGTGTGTGTGTGTGTCTTTTGTGTCTACGTCTGTCTGTTGACACACCACAGAAGCCAATTAAGGAACTGTCTGTCTGTCTGGGATGCTGCTACTGGTGTAGGTTTGTGTGTGTGTGTGTGTGTGTGTGTGTGTGTGTGTGTGTGCACGCGCGCTCGTGTGTGTGTGTGAGTCTGTGTGTGTGTGTGAGTCTGTGTGTGTGTGTGTCTGTGTGCAGCTGTGTGAATAAGTGCAATCAAAATCTGGAAAGCTGATGCTAATGCGTGTTGGCCAATTATTTGTATTATGCACTGATATGTATTTTATAGATAATGGTGCATGTATTGTGTGTGAGTAGGAGTGTGTGTGGACGTGAGTGATTAGCTGTGTGTGCGTCACTGACTTTGTCAGATGTGCAGACAGAGGATCAGCTGTGATGACAGGTAGCAGAAGCATTGGGATGTTGAACAGAAATCTGAGTCAAAGGGCACGCAGAACTACACACCGACACACACACACACACACACACACACACATACACACCTACACACACACACACACTTACACACACACACATACACACACACATACACACACATCTGCGCCACCTGTCAGAGCTTGACCATCAAGCAAGACAAATACTCTAATGAACCAGGACAAGTGAAAGGTGGCAGAGTGTGTGTGCCTTCATATACAATATGTGTTTGTGAGTGTGTGCTCCAAATCTGTATCTGAGTGGACAGTATGGTGTGTTAACTGCAATCATACACTGGTGTAGCCGTTCGGTGAGTCACATTTTTCACTTCACATTATGAACTCTGGGGAAGAACTCCAGTCTTGTTTCCTCCCCAGATGTCAGAAAGCATAAGGACTGCTGTTGCAACTAGCTGAATGACGCATGGGGCAGGGAAAAACAAAAGAGAGTGGGAAACTACAATTTCTAAAGTAATGCTCATTTATTGTTATTAACCTTGTGGCTTTAAAACAATAAATAAATGTCTCTGACTGTGGTTTAAGGTGGTAATAATGTGAAATTGCACATTCAAGTTTAGGGTCTTAGGGTAGTGAGTGTCATATTGTGTGAAGCCCACTGAGGCAAATGGCTATTTGTAATATTGGGCTATATGAATAAAAAACTGATTTGATTTGGTGGTTGTACTTCATTACTTAGCGTTAAGTGCTGTTAGGTCCAGGGCAGTGATGTAATCTGTGCCCTGTCTGTAGTAATCTCATTGATGGTAACAGTGCATGCCACATAAAACTTGTGTGGCGACCATTAGAGCCATATCTCATGATCTAAAATGCTGCAGGGTCCTTTAGGCTTCAGATAAGAGTCCAATATTATCCTATGCCAGCAGTAAGCTAATAATATTTTTTTGGTCATTTTGTGATGTACTGTAGCTTGGGGCCATATAGTGTAGTAATGCATGGTTACAGTCATTTGCTCAGAAACTTCTAGCAAAGTAATATTACCTGTTCCAGGATGCTCTGTAGTCTCTCAGGCTCCAGGTCAATGACATATTTCCTCTCCTGACGTCGGTCCAAATCCTCCAAGAGCCGGCGATATGCTGCCTCATTGAAACTCTCCACACAGATAGCGCTCACCTGTGTCAACATACGCTAATGTAATCTAAAGCCAATGTGTACTTATATACAAACACAAAAAGCATAATAAGGTCATGCATACAAACCACAAGCAGGCTCCCTATTGTGCTTGAAGAATTAACGACCATATAGCAATGGTGTAATCGTGCGTATGCACCGTGTGTGTGTGTGTGTGTGTGTGTGTGTGTGTGTGTGTGTGTGTGTGTGTGTGTGTGTGTGTGTGCCTGTTCGGCCTGTTTCCAGGAATATGTTTGTTTGTTTGTGTGTGAGTGTCCTGACCTGCCATCCGTTCTGCCCCGCTCTCTCCATAATTGCCTGCAGTATTGCATAACCTAGACCGACAGAGTAAGGGGGGGGGGGGAAGAGAAAGAAAGACATTCAAACTCTTTCAGGTGTAAACGCTGGACCTGGGACATTGATTCATAATAAGTTTGCAATGTTTGCAGGTAAAGCTTCAAGCCAGAAAAAAATCCCCCAACAGCAGCTTTCAATAGATTCATCAGCCCATCTCATTTTCCAAACAAGGCCCCGATGTCTTGTATTCGAAATGTGGGCGTAAAGTACTTTGCTCAACAGTCCTCTCCTGAATGTCAATTCATCAAGAAAGCCACAGAACCAATCAGGACCAATAGTGATGTGCCAAAACTCAATATAGGCCATCAGTTTCATTATGAGGGATAATGTTGATATTGACATTTCATTGAGATTAAACTTCTCATTAACAGTCCAATTTTAGGAGGGAACCTTTCATTCAAATGTGAGAACCTACTGCCAGTTTTATAGCCCGGAACAAAACACAGAGTTCATTTTCAACAAAATGATGGAGTGCCGTTTTTGAACAGGGTGAGTATGTCTCTGGGCGTTTTATTAGATTAGTTTCAAAGTTAATATGATCCTATGAGAAGCAGGTGGCAACATCAGCGACAATGCATTACAGTATATTACACTGCACAGCTGTCTAGACGGGTCAAACTAGGTGGGAAAAATAATAGTGAGAGAAAACTGAAGTTCACAATGATAATCCTTTGTGCCGCTGCCATACAGCTAATGCATCTTTATCATAATGATCATTGTAATCTCTAACCACCCTCAAAATAGGTTAGTTAACTCTCCTCTTAGCTGGAATTAATAACATGAGAAATATCCCACAATTCCCTCAAAGGCACATGCGTACACACAATTAACACACGCAGCATACGCGCCTGCATGAGGCAAGGTGACATTAATAGTAACAGAGCAGCAACAAAAAAAGGACACACACACACACACACACACACACACACACACACACACACACACACACACACACACACACACACACACACTGCAGACCAACAGCGCCAACTGTTCCCCTGTTTTTTTTCTACTTCTGTGGAGGCAGCAATTTCCTGCTTGAGTGGAAACAAAAAGCACATCAGAAGCCTCAGCAATCACTAGGCATACGTGTGAATGTGTGCGTATTATTGTGCTTGACGTTGCAAAGAAGTGAAGTTTGACCTGATGTGTGATGTGAGATTGGGCTTTTACCTTTGCCAGCCTCACAGAGTGCCTCTGCCCCAAATGAAAAGGTATTTGTGTTCACGGCGCCGTCTGTACAGTCCTGTAACTTGTATTAATATATTCATGCACAGCTGCACATCCATGTGAATTAGAGTGTTTGTGCACATTCGTCTTTTTATGCACTTGTGCCAGTTTGTAAACATTCCTCATTGAGTGTGTGTGTGTGTGTGAGTATGCATGCTGTCCATGGAGCAGAGCAGAGCAGAGCATGGCGCATAAAACAGATCACAGCGTTACTGCTCATTTTCCAGCACATTAGCGGCAGCAGGGGCTGATGGGAGCCCATAATGAAGGGCCCAGCCTCGGCCAAGTCCAGGGTGAGCACAGCATAGCCCAAACTCAAGGCATTCATCCACTGCTCTATTTAATTTCCTCATTTCTCTCTTCCTATGACATTATTATATACTACTGTATATCCCCAGAGGCTTGTGATCCTGTCTGCCCCACACAGCTCCACCTTTTCCTGTCTCTTCCACCATCACCTTGTTTGCCTCCTCCTACCTGTTATCGCACCTGTCTCTCCCTCTCACACTGTCTTTTTCAGCTGCCTCTGTTCTGTTCCCCCAGGGTGCTTATTTCAGAAGACCTGGAGCTCGCACACACTCACCTACACACGCACGCACAACGCACAACGCACACGCACACACACACACACACACACACACACACACACACACACACACACACATGATTCCTCTACACGCCACTTATACTATGGTCTGGGGACTCTGAGTCATGTTGTTTGACCTGTGTTTTGTCTCCTTGTGGCAAAACATTAGTCTGTGTGTGTCCTTGTGTGTGTGTGTGTGTGGGGGGGGGGGGGAGATAAAGTTAGAGAGAGAGAGCGGGCGAGCGAGGGAGGGAACATGCCAAGCGTGGTTAGGGGCTGAAGGTGTCAGCTGTGCTTGCTCCACTAACTTACATGCACAGCATGATTCTGGCTGAAACACTTTGTGCCCCAAATTACACCCTGCCTTGTTCCTGCAGCTGCAATCTTTCATCAGGAAAGTGTATATCCATGCAGTAGCGGCTTTGTGCTTTTTTCCACCATAAAACACCCTAAATCAAACAATCCCATTCAAAGATACTTTAAAGAAAGACTATTACGACTTGAAGATTTTCTTAAGTAGTGCTCAGTGTGCCATTCCAAGCTGAACCCACGTTAATGGATAATTCTTCACGCAAAAAAAGTGTTTAGAAGCCGACTAATTTTGGAAAGAGTTTACATTCCCTGACCTTTCTCCTTAAACCCCTCAGAAAAAGCAATATGGAGTACCAAACAGGCTAGACTTCGTAAGGCGTGGTTTCAACGAAAGTGCAGCTACTTTACTGCTGTACTTTGATAGTAACTGGTGGAAGTTTAAAAAACACTAACTTTAACTAGGTCCAGTCAAGCCATTTCCCTGCCTTAATATCTGAGTAAAGAGTTTTTTTTAATTGATGAAAAATACATTTAAACCGTTTACAGCACTTGACATTCTTTTAAAACACCAAATCCAAGGCACTTCCAAAGTAAAGTGTAAGCTGTTCTTGAACCATTTACAGGCTGATCTCTTTTAAAAGGTAACACTCTTAAGGACATACTTAGGATTGTCTTTGAAATTTCATACAAAAATAAAATACTCATACAAAAATAATCCCCCTCAATGATCACTTATGCCCCACTAGCATGTGTGGTGTGGGGGTTGGGGTGGCAGTTTGGGGTGGGATGGGGTGGTGTTTACCCCTCTAGCAATAACAATGCGCTTTGAACACCGAATGGGTAAACAGTGGATGCCACATCTGTTCATGACAAATTCACACCTCAAGCAAAGTGGAAGAAGCAAGTAAAAGTGCTGATCCAGCTCCAAAAAAATAATAAAAAAAATAATAGTGAATCAAACGATAAAGCTTGTTCAAAAACGCAAGTGAATCTGGGGTTGGCGTTCACCCGCTGGTGATAGTCCTAATTTTGGGCTGTAATGAAAGGTGACACTTAAAGGTAACCTATCTATCCCATATCCAGATCCACTATCAGTATGGCTGACGGAAGCATAAACCCATTATAGTGCTGTTTTCCCTTTTTTTAAACTAAACTTGTACATAAAATGGTCTAAATAAGCGCCATGGTGTAAAGCAGCTGACATGATAAGTAACACACAGCAAACTATTTACATTTACATTATTAGCTAAAACTCTTAAAACAACACTTTACACCCTGGCTCTGGAGCCTCCCTATGAAGCATCATACACACATATTTGGAATCTCATTGGATAAACAAAACACCAGTCCTCCGCACAACCCGTTGCTATTGGCTTGGCCTTTGTAATTGTTTGTTTGTTTGTTGGTGGTACGACAGAGGCATCGTTGATTGTACCTATATATGTTATTGTACCTGGATGAATTGGATGCCATTTTAATTTAAATTTTGGAATTGTATTATAACAGCTCTTCAAAGCCCTGTTAATGCATTGGTCACACTGACTGTGCGTTTTACCTCTGTCTGTGTCGTAGAGGAAGACAAATCGGCTCCAGTCGTAGTGGTCCAGCAGTGACAGCAGAGCCCCTCTGATGGATGGCCTCAGCTGCAGGGTGAACTGGGCCTCTCCCTCCGTGGGGAAGCTGGGCGTCACTAGGCTGATGTGCAGCGCCCCACAGAACGACGTCAGGGTGTTCACCGAGCGCTTGTCATAAAGGCCGAAGATGGCAAAGACCCCCCTCGAATACTGAGAACAGACTGATGTGGAGGAGGGAGAGAGAGAGAGGAAAGGAGGAAGGAGGGGTGTAGATAGACCATGGGAGAAAAAGAGGAGAAATGGGAGAAAAAATTAGGGAACAAGAATACAGAGTTTTTACCCAGTGGGACACTGTTTACTAGAGCTTTGCATTGATTTTTAACAAGTGAACATCGAGCAAAGGAGACGATGTGACAGAGAAAGATGGAGCGTGGTGGTCCTTCTTTAAATTCATTCACTTTGGAATCTGCTTAAGCAAGTCAACCGTGTTAATGAGACAGCTTCAGCTCGCCTCAGCCATGCCTCCTCCTCACTCCTAATGAGACCCACAAACAGGGTGCCCTTTTTGAGTAATGTGTGTGTGAGCGCTTTCCCAAAACAAAGTCTGAGATAAATCCTGAAAATGCATCGGTCAGTTTTACACAAGTCTTGAGTCTGGAGTTTCCTATGAAAAAACTAAAAACATCTTTTATTCAATCCAAAACAACATGAGACAAATTAATACTAAAAGCAAATTCCTTCTCTGCCACATCTTATACATATAACCCAGAATTATAAGCACACACATTTACATGTGGGGAAATCAGTGTAACCTCCAAGCCTCTGGCTAGCAATTTTAAAGGTTTTTGACTGCCATAAAATCATTCCCACTAGCCAAACCTGCCTGGCTACTTATAATACAGTTGTTAAGTGCATTAAAGGCAAATAATTGAACTTGCTGAGATCTTAACACCCTTAAGATCCATCCATGCACACACACACACACACACACACACACACACACACACACACACACACACACACACACACACAACACACACATGTCCAACACATAACCCTTGACCGAGCCGCAAGCTCACTTCACATGAAGTCATTTTCCACTACAACACTGCAGCTCAGTCTTCAAACAGCCCAGAGCTTTCAGCCATGACGGAGAGGACAGACAGTGAGAATCACTGATGTCCTGCGCTATCTCGCTTCTGCAAAAAAATATAGCTCCTCTGCTTAAGTTGTGTCATTCATCCATGAAGCTCGACAAACCTGAGTTTATAATAAAAAGAAAGAAGAAAAAAAGCACTTGGCTGTGTGAAATCGTAGAGTGTTACGTGCGCAATATTCTGTTGAAATTAACAGAATTGTGCGACCAACCACGTGCTCCCACTTTCTACCTATTCAGGGAGTAAAGTGACTGAACGGGTGTGTGAACTCATCTTTTTTTCACCCTTTAATGTTTCCCTCCCTCTCTAACCATTCTCATCCATTCTTTTTTCATCCCCAACTCTCCTCCTTGTTCAGCTCCATTCATCCTCTCAGCTAGACTGACTCTTTCAGGCAGGCTGGTGTTTAGCTTGAGCTCTCTCCTGCGTCATAATTCACTCTCCGCCCTTTAACACGTCACACTGGAGTAAACAGCAAGACAGGAGGGTGTGGGGGGGAAACTGCGGTCTCTGCTTTTGGCAACAACTGGCCATCACCCTGTAACCTTTCTCTCTCTCTCTCTCTCTCTCTCTCTCTTTCTCTCTCTCTCCTCTGTTTTCGAGGCAGACACTGCATGCTTCCTCTCTCTCTCTCAGCTTGCACCATCCGCTTCCTTTCATCTCTCCTCCCGTTTCTTCCCACTGACTGACTGCCTGCCTCTTCCTCTCCTCTGTTCCTCCCTCTCTCCCTCCTCCTGGGACTGTGAGTAATTCCATTATCAGCTGTAAGCCTCTGTGGGGGTAAACACCGAGGGAGATGCAGTTTTTTGACGGTTTTCCCGGGCTCGCAGCAATTAAACAAAGCCGGGGCCTTCTGCAACCACCGGAGGCGATAAGGCGAAGGGGTTTAGCCTCCGATTATGACAGGAGCTAAATGTCTTCAATTCAGAGAACTAGCAAAACTACCTCCTTCAGCATGCGTCATTCAGCATGCAGCTGAGTCATGGCACCCTCCAAAGTCAACTAACTTAGTGTGTCCTCCAAGATGATTTGATATGGCATCCCTGCAGGGTTTTTATTGACTGCTTCAGAGCACACAGGGGAAGTGAAAGATGATAATAGGGATGTGTGTGATCAACTACTAAATGACAGGGTGCTGTATTTTTCACTGAGACATCAGAAGAGTCCAGCACCTGGAATTCCGACAAACAATGTTTATGCGCTTAAATCATTTTCAAGTTTACGTTATAATCTAGTGCTCAAAAGAAAATCAAAATAACAGTGATTGAGTAAGGTTAAACCAAACGTCAAGCTGGGAGTTTGGTACAAGATATGTGCAGATGCTCAAATTGAAACGTGCAGGGAAACTGATAGTTTGCGTTCATGCTAGATGGCAGCTCACTGATGAAAACTGTCTCTTGGCTGAGAGGAATGATTTCCTGCACAGTCTAAGGACAAAACCGAATCAACACACAATTGAGTTTCTGTGACGGCAGTGTCATGGGTAAATGCCTTATGCCTTTTGCTTTTTAAGTGAATTTGTGTTTAAGGGGATCAGCTGTTTTCTGAGAACAGAATAAAAAATAAAAAAGCAGCAGAACAAAAAGAAAGCGTTGCACACGTGACAGAGCGCAGTGTCGCTTCCATGCCAACAGATTAATGTTACTTAAGAAAACTTTTCCACTATAACATCTGACCTAGATTGTGGCTTGTGTGACAGCAATTCTCTTTTTTTTTGTTGGTTCACCCACCTTCTGGGGTCTCCATCAAAAACCTAAAGAGATATTGATGGACCGAATCCCAAACCTTTCTATTTTCAAACAATGCCAAGACATCTGCGGCCATACACACATAAAAAGGCCCAGAGCATGAAATAACAATCTCTATGCATGTCTCATTCTTCATTCATCCGTGCTGTCTTTCTGCACTGTTCTCTTCTCTTCTATCTTTCACCTCATCGCTCCCCTATGTTCCCCTTATTTTCTAGCAGCTTCTATCAAGCCTTCTGATCCTGTCTTTGCCTCTCTGACTTTCTCATCCCTTTTTCTATCTCCCATGTTGTTCCTTTGTGCTGTGCGTCTCTGTGGGCTTGTTTCTCAGCAAAGCATACAACAACCCATCCACCATCAACAACAACAACCTGCCGCAAGCCTGGAATATGCCAGACATTGGCGTCATTGTAAATAAAATGTGTGCTTAGCTTGCTTCATAAAGCTTTAATGAGAGGAGGGGACCGAATGGCTCGGTGCATCATCACCGCAGTAAACAAAAAAGCATCGGACACAATGGGTCTATTGGGACATCCCCTGTACCTCTACCTCCTGTGCCTCCCCCTCACTTGTTCTCCAAGCATCTCCATATGTTTTCATTGTTTTTGATTTTGTAAAAGAAGATATGCAGTCTCTCTTCCGATCCTTAATTGCTCCTCCCCCACTGCCTCAAGTCTTTCCACAATATCAAGTGATGAGGTGAATATGTATTTAGTTAATTATTCTATAGTCCTTCTTCTGCAGGTGCATTTCCCCAGTACACCCACTCTAAATTTGCATATAGCCACTACATTTGTCCATTCTGTGCTACTGTAGAGTCATGGCAGTGCAAAATGGCGGCCTCCATGATGGCAAGCCCCGCTCTTATGTTGATATAAAAGGCTCAATCTAAGGAAATAAAAGAAAAAAACAACTTTGATTTTCAAACAATTAAACATTATTTAAAACACGCTTATAAATATTATATATAATTTCTATCAAGTCCGCTCTGATAAATACCAATTAGTCCAATTCACTCTAATACTGTAGCTCCCTTTGCCTCCCTGGTGTTGCTTTCTATGCTTTCTCTCCCATATTTTTCCTCCCTCCCTGCTCCTTTCTTTACCTCTCTCTCTCAGCACAGTGCTTTATATTCCTCCAGACCGGCCGCTTGTTTGTGTTTCGCATGACAGCCAGAACAGATGCTCGCAGATAAACCTGCAACTGATTTCGCCCGTCACCGCACTACAGCACAACATAAAAAGTAACACACTGGCGTAAACAGACACGCGTAGTCGCCTATTATTACACATTTTGAAAACAAGAAAGCATATAACCCCAAACCCCTCCACACACACACACACACACACACACACACACACACACACACACACACACACACACACACACACACACACACACAACTTGTTTAAGACTCCCTGTCCTGGTGTGCTGCAGTTGCTTCTCACTCATTAGTCTGAGAGTAACATCCCTCCAAGCTGCCGAGGCATTCTCCAGACAGTCAGAGACAACACTGTGCGCTCTCGTTACCTGCAGGTAAAGGCCAAGATAAGGAAAACAGACTAGTTTGAAAGCCATATGGTGTATTTTTCCTAGCAATGGGCTCCCGAGACTGCAGCAGGGTGATACTTAGATGGTGAAGGTAGGTATAAATGCCAATCATAAGCTTTCATGAGCTGCATAATCACAGAGAAATCTACCTGCCAATCCATTACACCGGCATTTCACGTTGTAACCTTGTACTGTAGTAGCTTTAAGAGACGGAGGCAACCTGTTTCTATCCACTGAGTGACTTTTAAGAGATTACAAAGATAAGGGCGAAAAAGAGAGGGGCATATGTCTTGGTTTTTATTCTAGTGAACATCTTGTATCACATTGTATTTGACTTATCAATATGTTGCCACTGGTTGAAAGCTAACTTCCGGTCAGTGACTGCAGTTAGCAGTCCCCTCCCCGCGATGGAGAGCAGCAAGTCATACTCGAGGGCACAGAGACCCTCCTCTTAATAGCTCTCTGTTTCCTGATTGGATAAAAACGAGAGGGATACTCAAAATGTTATCTGTCAATTACTGCAAAGCTAAATGATTGGGAGACCTGTGTAATGAACTGCACATACTGTTTAAGTGATTGCTGTATGAATATAGAGCGATTTAACACGTATATGAACAAAAAAATATCACTTACTTTTCCTTTAAATTGGGCAGCAAAGCAATGTATTTGCTGTAGTAAATTAGTAGTGTATACATGTCATTTCTAGGAGAAAGGGTGGCACCGTCACAGTGACCTCTACAGAGAAGTGGCATAATCAGAGAGGTATAGCCGAGAGCAAAGCCTATAATCCCGTCTTGAAGTAAATTATTCTTCTAAAATATCTTGTAGTGGCAAACTGAGAGCTGCAAAACAACTTTTGTTTCCATTAAGTTGCTGGAACCATTTGGGGGTAACACTGCTTATTTTTCTCTTGTAGTTGATAGCTGCTGTCAGCTCCAGTGGCATTTTAGAGAAAGACTAAGATCATGTCTGGAGTTTAGCCATAAAGGAGATAGAACTGCTACATGTAATTCATGTACAATGAAAATCCTGGAGAATGACTTACAACACAGAAGTACGTCTAAGAATCATTTTATAATTACGATGTTTTGAGCAGTACTGTATATGAATACCATTTGTAAGGACTATACTAACCTTCCTCTTGTGTTAGAGTCGCAACCGACCCGTTTTGGTTTTTAAATGCATAAAAGAACCACATACATTTTGTTTATTGCATCAAGCCTTTTTGACTTCGTCAGGAACCTCTATTTCAACAGAATAAAACAAATAAAAAATGTTTCACTTAAATATAAAATGCTCTACTGAAAATGATAACCTTTGTGGTGTTAGGGTCATTTTCGACCCGGTTATAAAATGAGATTTAAAAAACAATAACGGGCATATCCAGACATGTGAAGTCAATTCCGCATAGAGTTGGTGACTTGCAGAGTGCACATCTCCTATTTGCAGCATTCAAAAATGAGGAGATTTACAGTGAGCCAAGTTCTGGATCATGTTTTTGGTGAAAATGGCCAACTGATTCTAAAAGAAAGAGGTGTCAGGTCTGCCGAAGCACTAAGGTCAGGAAGATAGGCGTATTGTGCTTCACCTGCAAGAAATATCTCTGCAAAGAACACTAAAAGTGTTGGTTTGTGCCACACATCTGAACACACACACATACATGCACACAGAGACTTTTACTCAGTTTTGGAACTAGTAATTGATTTTGATTGGTTTGATTTGTTGACTGGTTGTTGTTTGTTCGACCTTACACATTTCTATTTTGTGTTATGACTTGTTCTGATTTTCATTGGGTGTTTTTATAATGCTGAAATAAAAGGCTTTTTGCTCTTTTCTGAAATAAATATATATGCGTCGAAATTGACCACCATAGATGTTAATAGTCAATAATATTAATTAAAAAAATAAAACAAATTTAGTTAAGAAATGTGATCTCACTCATTCCCCTCAGTAATAATCAGGTAACACAACAGCCACATATTTCTTTATATGATTCTCTTGAGGTTATTTTTTTTTTAATGATTGAAATTGAGGGGCATACTGACAAAAATAAGGCCCAGACGCCTACACCAAAAATATTAAAAACAATAATTTCATGAATAAGGAAGCCTAACAAGGTAACCAAGAGATGAGAAACAAATTGGATGATAGATAATTGGTTTTAGTGTTTTTTTACAGCTGATCTCAGACACGGGTCAAAACCGACCCGTTCACATAACAGATGGTAACAGAAAGTTGACATAATGTTTCCCATCCCTGCATCTATTTTGAAACTTTGATTGAATTATGAAATGTTTGAGTGACCCAACAAATGTAAAGGATCTAAAACTCTATCATCTAAAAACATGTCAATGTAAAAGGCCCTTATGCAGAGACCATGAAACACTACTCTGTTATAGAGGAGCATTATAAACCCAAGACAGAAGGCAAAGTCTTGAGATCAATAGTAACTGGCAGAGAGCACAGTTGCTTTATGGATTTCATATTTGCTCCTGTACACTATAACATAGCCTATGGCACAATGGAGCAACTTCTCAGGAGAGAAAAAACCTGTCAACTCAGTGGTAAGAGCAATACACACACATATATATATTTTATTATTCTCTCCGCATAATTTATTTTCAAAATTCACCCTGTAATATTATATTACAAGATTCACATTTCAATATTATATATATATATATATATATATATATATATATATATATATATATATATATATATATATATATATATATATATATATATATATATATATATATATATATATATATATATATATATATAGATTCACATTTCAATATATATATAGAGCTTCCATTTTGAGCCCATTCCAATCTGGTTTTAGGGCAGGCCACAGTACTGTCTCTGCTGTGACTTTGGTTGTAGACAACATTGTTACAGCATTAGACAAGAAAAAGCACTGTGCAGCACTTTTTATTGATCTTTCAAAGGCCTTTGATACTGTTGACCACCATTTGCTTTTACAGAGGCTGCATGACATTGGCTTTGATCATTCTGCATGTAGCTGGTTTAGGGATTATCTCTCTGATAGACAGCAGTCAGTTAAACTCGGAAGATACCAATCTGAGTTTTTAACTGTTACAAATGGTGTCCCACAAGGCTCAATTTTAGGTCCAGTTCTTTTCACAATTTATATAAATAACATTGTTTCATCGCTAAAAAACTGTCACGCCCATCTATACGCTGACGACACAGTACTGTATTGCATTTCCGATTCGGTGCACCAATCTATTCAGAACCTACAAAGCTCTTTTAACACCCTGCAGGACTGTCTAGTGGACCTCAGGCTGGTTCTAAATACAGACAAAACCAAATATATGTGTTTCTCCAGAGCAAGAACTACAAATTTGAATGATTTTAATATTTTTACAAATAATGGATTTTTAATTGAAAGAGTCACAGAGTACAAATATCTTGGCATCTGGTTAGATGATAAACTCACTTTTAATTTTCATATAAAAAATCTTGTTCGTCGACTACGACAAAAAATTGGCTATTTTTATAGGAACAAAACCACCTTCCCTTTATTTAGTAGGACAAGGATTATTGAGGCAGTTTTCATGTCTGTCCTTGATTACGGTGATGTGGTTTACCGGCATGCATCACATTCATGTCTTAAACTCCTGGACTCTGTGTTTCACTCTGCTTTAAGGTTCATCACAGGAGATGCTTATGACACACACCATTGTCTTTTGTATGAAAAGGTTGGGTGGTCCTCCCTTAAAGAGAGACGTGACGCACATTGGCATGTTTTTATTTACAAAGCCTTGACCGGGAAGCTTCCTCGTTATTTAACTGAATTGCTGCAAATCTCAGATGGGCTTTATCAGACCCGCTCCACTGACATGCTTATGCTTTATGTCCCACAAGCCCGGTCTGAGCTAGGAAAGACAGCTTTTAGCTTCAGTGCCCCTGACTCCTGGAACAATTTACAGCAACAAATTAAACTAAATAACTTCATATCCTTTAACCAATTTAAACAAACTATTTTAAATCTGCCAAACTCTTCCTGTAACTGTTTTAATTAGGCTATATTGTACTTTCACCCATTTAATTTTAATTGCTACCACTTAATCTTCACCACTGTGTAAATGTTTCAATTGTTTTTCTCTTCACCTGTTGTTGTGTATTTGATGTATTTGCGTTGAATATTGTTTATGTATTGTTGTTTTTCCTTTGAATTTGTTTGAACTCGACACCATTGTAAATGAGGGTCACCCCTCAATTGGTCTCTCGAGGATAAATAAAAGTTAAATGAAAAAAAAATGAAAAATATATATACACTCAACAAAAATATAAACGCAACACTTTTGTTTTTGCTCCCATTTTTCATGAGATGGACTTAAAGATCTAAAATTCATTCCAGATACACAATTGTAGGATTTCTCTCAAACATTGTTCACAAATCTGTCTAAATGTGTGATAGTGAGCACTTCTGCTTTGCTGAGATAATCTATCCCACCTCACAGGTGTGCCACATCAAGATGCTGATCTGACATCATGATTAGTGCACAGGTGTGCCTTAGACTGTCCACAATAAAAGGCCACTCTGAAATGTGCATTTTTTTGCTTTATTGGGGGTCTGGGGACTCAGAACCAGTCAGTATCTGGTGTGACCACCATTTGCCTCATGCAGTGCAACACATCTTCTTCGCATAGAGTTTATCAGATTGTCAATTGTGGCCTGTGGAATGTTGGTCCACTCCTCTTCAATGGCTGTGCGAAGTTGCTGGAGACGGCTTATGGTGGAGAAATGAACATTCAATGCACGAGCAACAGATCTGGTTGACATTCCTGCTGTCAGCATGCCAATTGCACGCTCCCTCAATGCTTGTGGCATCTGTGGCATTTTGCTGTGAGACAAAACTGCACATTTCAGGGTGGCCTTTTATTGTGGACAGTCTAAGGCACACCTGTGCACTAATCATGATGTCAGATCAGCATCTTGATGTGGCACACCTGTGAGGTGGGATGGATTATCTCAGCAAAGCAGAAGTGCTCACTATCACACATTTAGACAGATTTGTGAACAATGTTTCAGAGAAATGGTACAATTGTGTATCTGAAATGAATTTTAGATCTTTAAGTCCATCTCGTGAAAAATGGGAGCAAAAACAAAAGTGTTGCGTTTATATTTTTGTTGAGTGTATATATATATATATATATATATATATATATATATATATATATATATATATATATATATATATATTGAAATGTGAATCTTGTAATATAATATTACAGGGTGAATTTTAAAAATAAATTATGCGGCAGTAAAACATCCATACAAATGACATCATGAAAATAACTCATTCAAAAAAAGGAGAGAATAATAAAATAATACTTCCCATTAGGTCCATTCCCAGATAAACATGGAGCTATTATTTTTTTGACCCAGACAAGAAACTTGTAATCGATCCTCAGCAAGCAATGTTATGATGACAAGCTAAAAGCCTGTGGATCAATATTCTAGTGAATATGCTAGTTTTTTTTTTCAGGGCATCCAAACAGAAGCTATTTATATCTTTGGAATGTATATTATAAAATCCAGTTTAAAAAAATGCATTCGTAATGAAATAAAAAACAAGCCGTTTCAACATTGCTCAATTGTTGAGACGTTAATACTGACACCCGGCCTCAAGTGTGCTCATCAGCAGCATTATAGAGACAAGATCAAAGATAAAGCTTGACAATCAATAGTCTGGCAGGGGAGCTCTGCCACCTTATGGATTTCATATCTGATCCTCTCCGCTAGAACATAGTTTACAAGATAACTGAGCTGCAATGGCTTCATAAACAGGGACAGTAATTATTGAGAGTGATAGGTTAATGTGTGCTGTGCTTTATCTGTGTGTGTGTGTGTGTGTGTGTGTGTGTGTGTGTGGCTGGTTTGCCGGGCTTGTGAATGAGGCCATTCATCCCTCTGTCTGCCTCCTTTTCCTGTCCGTCTATCGTCCCTTTTTTCACAAAACACGCGCTTCATGCAGAGAGGAATAGGGGGCTTCAGTTGCTCTCAGTGAGGGAGAGAGGGAGCGAGAGAGAGAGGAAGAGAGTAGTTCCAAAACCCACAAGGGGCTCTGACAGTGACGAGAGAGTGCAAGTCTGCCAAGCACACACTGCAGAGAGACAGCAGAAGTAGGGAAAAGGAAAGCGCAGAGGTGGAAAGAGTACAAAAATATTCTACTCAAGTAAAAGTATGATTACTTGGATGAAATTTTACTTAAAGAGGACCTATTATACTACTTTTCTGGTCTTAATTTCTTGTTTTACACTGCTATAGAGCAACCTGACACGAATCACATCACAAAAAACTATGTAGATTTTTGGGAAGCTCTTTCTCTTATTTTGGCGATCCAGCACGTCCTGTCAACACTTGAGTGTGTGTGCTTCGGCCATCTCTGCTTCCTCCGCCTGTGCTTCGGCAATCTCCGCTCCCCCCCCACCCCCTCCTGCAAACCCCACTCCGTTGTGATTGGTTACCTTCCTTCCGGAACACTTTCAGTGGCGGGAAGCGCGAGCATGGACCTATAAGGGCGTGAGGCAGACGCGAACAGGGAAGTGACAGCATTACCATACATGGAAACATCCGCGTGGTGACGTCACAAAGTTTTATGCGACGTCACAAATTATGAAAGGGTAGACCGCTTTGAAGACGTGACTTCTCGACTGGCTAGAATAGTGTTTAGTGCTCTGCACAGACACCCCAGACGGTCAGCAGGGAATATGTCGAAATGCATGTAAGTCATTATTTGATAATTTAGTATGGTTAAGCATGACTATGAATCATCATAACAACGTTTATAGGTCATAAAAGTCAAAAAGCATCATAGGTCCTCTTTAAGTAAAAGTAAAAGTACTGGTCTAAAAATCTACTGAAGTAAAAGTGAAAAAGTAGATGATTTAAAATGTACTTAAAGTACAAGTTACTAGTTACTTTTTAACAGCGGGAGGGGCAGGGGTCTCTTCTGTGTAGGGCATTATAGACAAGGGGATATAAATCTCAAACTAGTTTTGTTTAATTAATGCAACACTTTTACAATTAAAGTGCACAAATTAAACAAATCATGTCACCACACATGTATGGATGTATACTGTGTCATTATACTTTAGATAAGCAAATATGGAGCGAAAAGTCTGTTATTGTGGGAATTTAACTGATCTACAGACCTAAACAGACTGCAGCTGCAGTTCTAATAATGTCATTGTGCACAATTGATCTAAACCATGGACATTGCAAGGTTAGGCTGCTCGATTTTGACAAAAATCATAATCATGATTATTTTGATTGACATTGTGTAATCACAATTATTATAGACAATTGTTCATTGATTTAAGAACTGCAACATGCACTTATTTAACATTTGAAACCATGACTTTGGACTTTAAACATAGTAAGTAAAACATATTTTTAATAATTAAATAAAATAAGTGTCAAAATCAAAATAAACCGTTGCAAATGTTGTTGATAGGACACGTCTTTTGCTAGCAGGAATGTGAGGGCATATTATATTTATATCTCATGGAGCTGGCAGGATAAGCAAGTTGCATTGCAGGCTACAGTGATGACTGTTGTGGTGGCAAGAGTCAAGGAGCTTTAAACTTCCTCTGTTTTTTATTCCTTTATTGCAGGGGTGGCCAACCCACGGCTCGCGAGCCGCATGCGGCTCTTTGCCTTGCTTCGTGTGGCTCTTCAGTTCATATCAAATTTTATAATTTTTTTTTTTTTATTTTACTTTTTTTTTGTGTGGGCCTATATGTGTGCATGTTCGCAAACGTTTCATGCGGCTCTTACGTTCGTTTTACATGTTGTTTATTATTTCATTTTTTATTTTGTTAATGTGTATGTGTATGCCTGTTCACAAATGTTTAATTGAGGACGCAACCTAAAACTGCCCGCTCAGCTTGGAGGGAGGTTTTCCGTGAGTAAACAATTTGTGTCAAGTTCGCTCCGAAACAGAGTGGGAGAGTTTATATTTTTTGTTGAACGTTATACCAAGCCATTCTGCCTATATGTGAAAGGTACGTGTAAAAATGCCTATTTATGAAGGAAAAATGACTATGGACAAAGGTGTAAAAATCCAGGATCTAGGCCTCAGTATTTTATTTGAGTAAATTGACAAGGCATGTTGACAGGGCAGGAAAAGCGGGAAGAAGAGAAGTCCTTCCCTACATCACAGTATTATATTGTCTAACATGTCTACTGATTGGTCGAATGTTGTTGTCAGGCAGGTTTCAGAGTCCGTCCTCTTGTCCGAAACCAGATATCATGAAGTTGTCCTCCCCCGGCCCTGAGAAGTTACCAAGACTTTGTTCTAACTTAGGAATGTATCTTATCTGATGGGAGATCAGCTTCAGTTTTTATTGCTCAGCCTCCAAACTGAGACTGAAGTGAATCATTTCTTAAAGTCAAATGTGAAGAATATACAACTTGTTTAAATTGATTATACAAGAGTAAATGCATATTAATGGGGGGGGGGCATAATATCACAAATTAGAGTTTATTTTTTCTAACATATGCTAGGCGTCATTAGCGCATTTCAAGGCTTCAAATCTTCAGCGCCACTTCAGCTCACTCCATGCTAAAAGTAAGTCCCACTAAGCAACATGCATAGTAAGACAAAAACGCTATTGTAAATTGTTATATTTTTGTTTGTGGACTTGGTTGAACTGAGAGTTTGTGTGTGAGGCAGTGCACACGATGTTCATTGTTGAAAATGACTGGCCTGTCGTCTTAGTACTGTAGGAGTCCAGTTCTGTCATTATCACAGGGGCGGCCTTAACGATCTGGGGGCCCGTTTCAAGTCCTAGTGTGGGGCCCCCCATTTTTTTTTTTTTTTTAATAAATAATACGAAAATGAAAAAGATTGTGGAATCCAGTTGGTTCTTCGACGGATTATGAGATAATATGCCCCTGGACCAAGACTCTTAAAGTGCCCCCCCACTCCTACCTATCCAGTCAGTTATACTGACTTTTCCGCACAGATACATACAATTATTGGCAAAAAACATATTAAGAAAGTCAGTGTTTCCCAGATGATTTTGGGACACTGTGGGAGGGACCCTGGTCCTTGTTGGGGGGTCAGGGGGCATTGCACACTGGAAGAAAATGTGTACTGTTTTAAAGTAAAATGCATCAATGTGATGCACTTAGAGAGGAAAATTTAGAGGCTAAATCAAATCTTGAGCTGCAGAAGGAACATTATTTTTCTGATTTTTCTTAAGCAGGCAGCATCCTTTACTCTGCAACTGCAAAAACAGTAGATTGGTCTGCAGACCCATGTTATATGATGGAGAGACCCATTTCAACAGATAAAGGGTGGATAGCTACTTTTTATGAACAGTATAGAATTTACACATAGAAAGTTTATCCCTGTATGTGTGGGGGCCTTAGAGGCCCCTCATGAAGCCCCTTAGACAGAGCTAATAATGCTGTTGCTTTACAATTGCTTTTGCATTTCTCCCCTACTAGTTGAGGGGCCCATGATGATTTATTTCCTTATATTTAGGCTATTCCTTTTTGGAACCTTTTATTGACATGAGTGACTGAGCTCTTTGACTATAAGACATGTAAAGTTATCAGTACCTTAGCTTAGGGCCCCCTTGAGCCCTTGTGCCCCTGGGCCTGGTAGCATGCACAAGCATTATTTATTTAAAAAATAATAATAATACAAAATTCAACTGAAACGGGTGATACATAGTTAAGGCCGTTACTGCATTATCATTTTGGTTGTGACATTAACAGTAAATCTGACTGAGCAGAGGTCTGTGTGTGTGTGTGTGTGTGTGAGGAAGGGATGGGGGGATGTTCATGTGTACCCGTGTGTACGATGTGGCTCTTTGCAGTAACACAGTAAAAAATGTGGCTCTTAGTCTCTGACTGGTTGGCCACCCCTGCTTTATTGCTTGGTCATAGACCACTTGAATTCGACTTAAAGTGAGTAAACTAATTGGTCGTGATGTTGTGAGGTGCAGTTGGGTCGCATATGACTTTTTTTTCTCTCTCTCTCTCTCACGGTCGCGCATGTCATCTGACTCGCGTGTCCGCACATTATTTTAGTCTATTAGTTTTACCTTTCTTCTCGACCAAAGGCTGCCGTCTTCTGGAAGTTTTTCAAAGCTCCCATCAACACGCACCGTCTCCATCCTGCTCTGCACTGTTAAGCTGAAAGCTAAACTATGGTGAGGGAGGGGCCGATCACACGGCTGGATGAAAGGTTCGCTGCATTTAAAAGCCTTCACGTCTTCACGTGCGGTACAATGATAGTTTAACTAGGATTATTTTGTTTTAATGATAGAGGGAAGCAATGTTTGCTGTTATCATTTAGTCGCAATGTGTTCTCTCCTCCTGTCGATCATTCACTGTGTTAGTTTCCGGTATTGTGCCATAAAAATAAAAGCCCCCCGCGATATATATTTTCTTTTCTCTCCTTTAGCCTATCTATTTTTTTTACTCACGCAGGTGATATAAAATGTAGCGAAGTACAATACTTCAAAATAAACATACTCAAAGTAAAAGTAAAACCATAGGTTTTAAAAATTACTTAAAAAATTACAAGTACACAAAAAAACTACTCAATTACAGAAACGCGAGTAAATGTAATTCGCCACTTTACACCCCTGAGCAGAAGACATTGGATGCTGAAGGTAAATATATACAAAGAGCCTATAGAGAGGGAACATGAAAAAATGCTGCACTATAAGCCAGCAAAGTAAACAGGAATTATTTGTGTGTGTGTGTGTGTGTGTGTGTGTGTCCGTCTGTCTGTCTGTCTGTGTGGGAGCCTCTGTTTGTTTTGGATTGTCAAATGAACAAAGTGCATGCACACCCATTCAGGGTCAAGCTCACACATGCACAGAGTTGCCACAAAAGGCCATCCACACAACATTTTTTGGTTGACGCCCATGTTTGAATGAAGTGCCGATTATGGGGACAGAGTTGAGGGAGAGTGGGAGAGAAGGCTATCAGGTAAAATTGCCACACTCACACGGTCATTTCTTTATTCTCTGTGATTACATCTTTCTTTCCACTTCTCCTCCAGCCCCTGTCCTCCAGGCTGCATGAATAACACTTTTCAGAGTAAGAGCACTGAATGGGATGGGGATCATGAGGGCAGGTACCCAAACACCCAACAATGCAATGATTCACTTGAGAACAATGTAGAGAAATATATGTTTTTTTTTCTTGGCCGTTATTATTTGAAGTGAGACTTTTCATAACAATCACAAAGTGCAATAAGACAGCAAGGTAGTAGGACTGTAATGGCGTCCACATTCTATTGTTGACAAGGGTACATGTTTAGGAAACAAGGGATGAGGCTGACTTTGGCCCTCACTAAAGATTCCCAATGGATTTCACATGATTTATTTTTGCTTTGATCTAGTGTTCTGAGACAGCTCATTAACTTGTTTTTCTGACTGGTTTTTCTTCCATTGATTAATGAACCGTGCAAGAAAGAAGAAGTCTTCAGAGATGTGTACAATATCTCATGCTGCTAAAATTGCCCTGGGCTTCACCTCAGGCTACATACAGGTTGCCTGCAGAGTTTGTTGGGGCTGTAGGCCGTGTGAGAAGGAACACCTGCAGACATTACTCAGACTGGTCTCATGTCTTCTTAATCGAGTGAAAATAAATATTATATTCTTTCTGTTTGTTTGAACATTGACACTGATATACACTCAACAAAAATATAAACGCAACACTTTTGTTTTTGCTCCCATTTTTCATGAGATGGACTTAAAGATCTAAAATTCATTCCAGATACACAATTGTACCATTTCTCTCAAACATTGTTCACAAATCTGTCGAAATGTGTGATAGTGAGCACTTCTGCTTTGCTGAGATAATCCATCCCACCTCACAGGTGTGCCACATCAAGATGCTGATCTGACATCATGATTAGTGCACAGGTGTGCCTTAGACTGTCCACACTAAAAGGCCACTCTGAAATGTGCATTTTTTTGCTTTATTGGGGGTCTGGGGACTCAGAACCAGTCAGTATCTGGTGTGACCACCATTTGCTTCATGCAGTGCAACACATCTTCTTCGCATAGAGTTTATCAGATTGTCAATTGTGGCCTGTGGAATGTTGGTCCACTCCTCTTCAATGGCTGTGCGAAGTTGCTGGAGACGGCTTATGGTGGAGAAATGAACATTCAATGCACGAGCAACAGATCTGGTTGACATTCCTGCTGTCAGCATGCCAATTGCACGCTCCCTCAATGCTTGTGGCATCTGTGGCATTTTGCTGTGAGACAAAACTGCACATTTCAGGGTGGCCTTTTATTGTGGACAGTCTAAGGCACACCTGTGCACTAATCATGATGTCAGATCAGCATCTTGATGTGGCACACCTGTGAGGTGGGATGGATTATCTCAGCAAAGCAGAAGTGCTCACTATCACACATTTAGACAGATTTGTGAACAATGTTTGAGAGAAATGGTACAATTGTGTATCTGGAATGAATTTTAGATCTTTAAGTCCATCTCATGAAAAATGGGAGCAAAAACAAAAGTGTTGCGTTTATATTTTTGTTGAGTGTATAACGAAAAGATGTGAAACATATTTTAAGTCAAAGAAATGTTTGAAGGCTTTCTGTTTTCTAGATACCAAAGGGGTGGCAAGACATTTTATAAAGAGCATTTTTGAACACCAGTCTACCATTTTTTAATGTCCTGTTGTGACGTGAAGCCCTGCACATAAGGAAACATCCTGGGCCTCAAAAATGATTTTTTCCATTTCTCTGCTTTTCTCTGCATTAGTCAAAAATTAAAATGCAGTGATGCGAAATGGGGAGCAAGTGTATTACATGCAAAATAAAGTGCACACTGAATATTGGCTTTAACTGGTACAATCTCCATCCAATGAGCCATAGATGTGACCAATCAGCACTTCTGTTTCCTTTTTCTGTAAAGTCATGAGGAAATGAACAAATGTTGGTGACATCTCATTAGTATCTCAAGTTCATATGTCTTAGCTCAGCATATTACCCTCAAACATCAGGCTCGTCTGGCACAGACTATCACACACCCGGGGACAGAGTTGGGCCCGGTTTTGCTCTCCATTCAAAACGACCAAGAGACATTACCCACACAAATGCTGATGTCAAGCTTTCTGGAAAACAACACACATTAGGCAATTACCTAGAGTGGCAAGTAAGGTACAATGCCTCCATAAGTATCTAATGCATGCTAGGCACATACAGTATCTGTGAGAACACCTTCCATATAACAGAGTAAATAGACAATCATTGGACTGACACTGTTATACAGCAATAGCATTTACTTAATTTACAAGATTAAAAAACGGCCTTCATATTTCGCTTACTTTAGATCCTGCTCTGTATAAACTACACAGAAAGATGTCAAAAATCGTAGAAATAAATCAGCAATTTGGATAGATTTCGTGCTTTTGCATCACCTAATGCCATCCATCCATGTTGTATCCATGTAAACCAGAGCAGTTAAAAAAGAGGGCCTCATATCAGGATCCTTGAACTTGTATTTTTTTTCAATCTTTATTTGTATCAACGTGTCTGTGTCTAGGTTGGGTCCAAGTCCAACTCTCACTCATTGTAACAGTATTGGCAGGTAAGCTGAGGATGGCTGCACATACATACACAGTTTAATGAATTTATTATGCTTGGTCTGTGACTTCCAGAAAATCAATGCATCAATATTGCAAAAGATCATTTTTGTTAAACATTAAAGCAATAAAGAAATCAAAGCAATAAGAAATCTTACTTTCAGAGTCTTACACCCTTTCAGGGAATAAAACCATGCTTGTTATCGTGGCAACATTATTTAAAAAATGTCCCGAGGACCTGTGTTCACAAAGGCGTGTTATACGTCTTGTAGAACCAAACCTGGCAATACAGGCTAAAGGCAAACCTGTGTCTCAAGGCATATCTGCTCGCAGCATGATACACCAGTGAAACATGCAACAACACACACACACACACACACACACACACACACACACACACACACACACACACGCGCGCGCGCACACGCGCACAAGCGCACACACACACACACACACACACACACACACACACACACTCTTGAAGGTGCATATGGACAATGTACTGTAGAAACCTTGCTTCTCCCAATGAAGTCTGCGACCACAGAGATAACAGATAGAGGGAGGAAGAGAGATGCAGGGAAAAAGACAAGAGAGAAGGAAACTGCATATCACCTGTCACAGTGCTGTGCTGGGTACCCCTAGGACACCATCCTTTAAACAGGGCTAATCTGTGTGTGCACATATGTGTGTGTGTGCGTGTGTGTGTGTGTGTGTGTGCGTGCGTATAAGTGAGAGATAGAGATAGAGAGAGGGAAAGAAAGAGAGAGTGATGTGACAGAGAGCCTTTTTACTCCAGTCATCTTTAAGCTCTACTAACAGTAGGTAAAGCCCAGAGGGCCTGTCCGGTACACAGTCATTCATCTCACACACACACACACACACACACACACACACACACACACACACACACACACACACACACACACACACACACACGTTTAATATCAAACCATTCATCACAGCAGACGGGGGGAGTAGGAGAAAGAGAGAAGAACGTAAAGAAGGCTGGAAGGAGAAACTCACTGGACTACGGTGCTCCTGAGGTAGGCTACTGATCACACAGAGAAACCTGCAACAAAAAATGTTTCCCCTGCGGTTCTGTAGCCCTGAACTATCCTTCAGATATTCTCAGTTTGTCAGATTCACACAGAGCTCAGGCATGTAGCCCCAGGTGCACACAGCCATTTTTTCCCCAACAAGGTTTTCTAAGCGGTGACAGGTCTCTTTGTGATTGCTCATTAAGAGTGCCAAAACATGATGAGGGTTCTGCATTGCAATCCCACAGAGAGATAACTAGGGCATAAGTACATACTGTACATTATTACAGAATAGTGCATGCAGCCAGGGCTGCTGGACTGCTGGGACACTACTCACTTAAAATATTAGTCAACCCAAAAGGTCTCTTTGTTTTTAATGTTGAATCATGAAGCACAGTTTTTCAACAGCAGCAACCATCAACTTTTCCCTTTCCTTTCATTAACTTATTGATATACTGCACAAACTGAATGGAAGCTCTGAGAAGCAACCAACAAGCTCTCCTAATTAAATGTAATAAAAAAAAAAGAAAAAAAGAAAGCCACTTAGAAATGTGTTATGTTTTATGAGGACAGTTTTTCTGCACCTTGGAAAATGTAAACAAATTACTGTATGAAAAATAAATTAGTTATAAATCCCTGGAAACAAACTAAGAGACCACATGAATGATCAGTGTCTCTTGTTTAAAATGTGTTCAATAGACTACTGACAACTACTTGCCCACATTCCAAACATAACATTGTGATTAAGAGCAGTTCAATAAATGAATAAAGAGATGCCAATTTAGAAAAAAACAATAACAAAGTACAGTCTAGAAACATCAGCTGCAAATTGGCCCACATTTCAACTAATTCAAACTTTTGCGGCATTAGTGAGGATTAGTGTCCGCAAACATTCAAAGGTAGCGTTGCACCCGGTGTACTTCCCACACCAAAACAAATAGCTCACTTTTCACACTCTTTAGTCCAAGTAGTTACTCAGAGACATGGAAGCTAAACAATGTTTAGTATTGGCCGGCTTGTACGTTTCACAAAAGATCCCAAGAAAAAAAAAAAACAGCTTATCTTAAAAGTTTTTGTTCCGGTGCCAAAGACCAAAGCACTGACCGTTGAATGACGTAAAGGGATGCAGACAGAGTGATAGATTGTTTGAGATAAATTTGCGTCACCTTCTCTTAAAGTGCCTGCTATCGCTGTAAAGAAACGTAAAATGTCTCCCTTCCTTTTATCATTGACCTTGTCTCTTATGTTTGGACGGTACAATGTATGGGCGTGGAATGGACAGGAAAGAGGGAGTGATATTGAGCGAGAATGGAGTGTGAATGTGGTTCCACTAGGGGACCACATAGACCAGACAATAACACGTCCCTTCCAAAAACTATATTCGTGCAAAACAGTCTGTGTTAATGTGTCTGTGTCTGTGTGTGTTGTGCAGTACGTCCAACCTTTTCTATCATTACAACTGCAACGAATGGTAGAATATTGCGTGATAGAATGTCCTAAAAAGCAATCACAATATGTCCTCATATTTTTGTATATTTATGCCACATGCAAACACACACACATTTACAGGTGTATGCTTGGCCCTTCCAAATGAGAGAACCCACAGAGATTGAGTGTGCTCACAAGATGAACAGAGCAGTTATTTAGCAGGGAAGTGACATTCCAGTGCTCATTTCTCCTCATCCTCTGGCCTCCCATCTTGGCGTCTCTTTTCTCCACCATTAAATTGAATTTGACTTGTTTTGATATGCTTTAGTCAATTCAATTAAAATAGATAAAATTCAATTCATGTCCAGTTCAACTGACTTATTGTTGTTTAGTTTCTTTATCAGAGCACTACATGCTTGAGGAGGGACGTGACTTAGGAGGCAGGGAATCGATCGCATTGATTGCCTGATTGTTGGTTCGATCCGCAACCTCCTCTGTTCCACATGTCAAAGTGCCCTCAAGCAATACACGGTGCCTGAAATTGCTTCTGTGTTGCCCCTGCATGCGTTCGTTGTGTGCCATCGGTGTGTGAATGAGACTAATTGCAGACAAAGCTGTAAATTGCTTAGAAGTTCTCCAGCAAAAGAGGTGTTTCTGATGCTTACCCAATCAATGTTAAAGCTCCCATATTATACACTTTTCGGTTCTATTATACACCATTTTATATGGTCTTAGTGGTCCCTAATACGTTTTTCTTTAATTGTTTGCTGAAAAAAACTTTCAGATAATTTATTGTACTATGCTGATGTTCAGCTAATCTCACAATGGCCTATTTTTTAAAAAGAGCTGCAGCTCCCCTCGTAAATATACAATCTTTGAGCTCCCCCCGCCCCCTGTCCGGAAGCGAAGGCAGATACGCCTCGCCCTCTGTCTGTCAGGGCCGTGGACCAATAAGAAATAGGGGTGTGGGCTGCACAGTGGAAGCTTCTGGCTTTCCAGTTTTTGAGGAGAATTCTGACTGGAGTATATTGGGTGGGAGGGGTGGGGGTTTCAGAAAGGGGGAGAGTGAGAAAAGGAGAGATTGTTATTTTTTAAAATATTTTGGCAGTCTCTAGGCACACCGTGGACCCATGGATATGTTAGAACACATTTAAAAAGTGCATTTAGCATAATATGTGACCTTTAAAGGTGATTTCTGAAAAAATAAAATAAAGCATTGCGGTGATGTTCTGATGAGGTGAAGTATATTTCACAATCTGCTTTACAGTGGATAACATAAAGAAGGATGCCACGTCGCGCTGTCTTACCTGGTTTTTATTTGAATTTGAATGTTTATTTCACAAGTGGATAATCTGGTGAAAATAACCCATAGTTTCTCTGATTAGGTTTTGAAAGCTTTCATTTTATATCATTATGTTTATATTTTAGAGAATAACTTTCCTCCTTTTTTCAAGATTTATAAATCCTTCACCTACACGGTCAACCAGGTCTGCAGAACAGGCTCACTATTTGAATTAAAAAGTTTAAATAGAAAGATATATTTCTGAATTAAGTGTTCAGCTCTTTTTTTTATAACATCTTACCCTAGTCAAAGAAACTAAACTTAAGTGTAATTGATAGAAACTGACATTGATATTGAAAGAGAGTGGAGGGACTGGGTTGTCTGTGTTTGCCCTTTTCTGTTTGCGTTTCGGCTGCAAATGTCTGTATGTAAACAGTCTGTGGTGAAGCCTTCTTTGCTGGCATCCTTGTTTGGCATGAACAAAAAAATGCTTGCTTCTTAAAGTGCAAAGAGCTGAGCATATTTCTTACTCAATGTGTGATAAAGGTACAAAAGTACAAAGAGCTCTGTGCTTCCAGTGGTCTCATATCGTCTCATAGCAACACAATGAACAATACTAGCACTTTCCTCAAGCATCTGCTAAGTGTTCCTGCCAACCAAATACAATTAAAAATAATAAAAGAGGTGCTTAGTGGACACAAATCCTAAGTACCTCATATTTATCTTAGAGTGAGCAAAGATAGCTCTTTAACTAGGAGTACCACACTTTTTTTTGTATTTATCCCAATTCAGTAATATGAATTGCTTTCTGGAGTGTCACTGAACAGCTGATCTTGCAGGAACAGGAAAGTATAGTAAGCGTGTTTAAATTGACATCTATTCCAAATGAGCCGGTTCTTGAGGGATTATTCACCCAAATTTAAGAGACAACAATATAGACCACTATACATTTTGTAAATATGATAGCAGAATATTTCAGAGCAAAGCCTAATTTGATGTTTTCACCTCATGATTTTTAAATATTTTTGTTTTCTTATGTAATTTGGACATGAGATGCATCTACTATACACTTTAGGCACCGGCTTAAAAGGGTTACAATTGCAAGGATTCTGACCCACAGACTACTTCATAGTTATAAAAAAGAGAAGAAAAACAGTAAGTAATGGATGCTAGCCCCTAGCAAAATCTATCGCAATCAGGGATATGGGCTTAAATTGTAGAACCTCCTACTGTTTGACTAATTTAAAATTGGGCTACTGCATAATCAGCCAAATTGTATGTATCAAAATTAGAGACTTTAATTTAAATGAACAGGAAAATGGCACTGGTGTTAATATTGTTCAAGCTTTGATACTGTCTTACTCCTGTCTGCTTACCAAACATTCTTGACTGGTAGAGTATGCGCTTACACAAAACACTCTAACGATTTATGATGAGCATGATGTAATCAGCAATATGCCTGATTCAGATATGACTGATGTGTCTGCTGCTGTATTTATTTACTAAAATCATTGAGACCATCTGGCTCACCAGGCCTAACAAAGCATTCCCGAATAAAAGAAAAGTAAAAATGTAAAGAAGGAGGGATGAAAAAGACAAAGGGTGTGCGTGTGTGTGTCAGACAATCAAGGTTCCCTCTCCCTGTTTCTGTAAGTGTCCACAGTTCTGTCCTGAGTTTAACCACACTTTGAGTTCCCCTGGGAGTTCCTCCACACGCAGAAAGACTGCAGGGTGCTAAGTGAACAGTACTTGTCCTCAAGCGAAAGGCTAACCCCTACTGATTAAAAGCTGATTGAAGCTAAACACACACACGCACACACACACACACACACGCACATACACACACACACACACACACACACACACACACACACACACACACACACACACACACACACACACACACACACACACACCCTCTGTCTTATTCACCATGACTGTATGCTACCTAATAACCTAAGATGAACTTACTAACACAGACCACAGCATCATCTATATTTACTATGCAGTGCAAGGACACACTCAAAATCCCACACAATCAAAAAATCAATAATGACCACACATAGTCATTATTGAAAGAGTTAAATCCTGTCTAAGCCTTGCTAGACCAAACAATAGTTTTTCAGTTTTCCTGCAGAAAAAAAATTTAATGTTCAAATGTTTCAGTTGCTCACATAACCATTTAAACTGACCTCTAAAACATAACTGTGAACCTTTATCTATTTTGCACATTGTCCTTGGTTTATGAGTGCATTTTTTGGCTGGCCTTTCTCATTGAATAGATAATGAATTGGCTGCCAAAGGCCTTACATCCCCAAAGATTGCTTCTCTTCAAAGCCCTTTCCTTTACAAAGTATCTCACTCTAGAGGCTGTCATCCAAACAATTACAATGAGTGAGCAGGTAGAGGTTCAATATGATGGTCAAGCACTTTAGCAACGAGAGACCAGGACCCAAAGGTTGTAATATTAGAATTATGTGTAAAACGAATAAGGCAACTCTGGTACATTTACAATGCAAAACATGTTGGAATGTTGAAATAAACCCACTTGGGGGGGTGTTGGCAGTTTTTAAGTAAGAGAGACAGAACTGTGACCTGAGGGGTGACTAGTTCAAGTGTAGTTAGGGGAGAGTAATGAGTAGTGTTCTAAATTCTCTCAACAACCACTACTGAGGTGCCATTGAACAAGGCACTCATGTATTGCTCCAGTGGAGCTGCTCAGTGAAAAAAAGACAATGCAGCCTCCAATGAATGACAAGTTAGACCAAATAAAAATGAGGGATCGCTAGTTAACTTAAAAGATGGATTGTAGAAAGCCATCTATGGGACCATGAGATCAGACGATAGTGTCAAAGAATCTGTCTGAGAAGAGGGTCAACATGAGCGCTTCGAAATCAAAATACAAGTTCAGCTTTAGTTTGCACATTATTGAACTTCAGAAAAAGTGAGCTATCACCTACTCGGGAAAAAAGAGAAAGCTATTATGGATATAAACAAAAACAAACACTGAACAGCAGTGATGGATACAGTTTACACAGTAGAAGCAGCTGAACAGAGTTTATAGACTTAAAGTGAAGTGAGTGCAAAAAACAATTTTCTTAAGTGCTGCTGCACCTCTCCAGCTTTGCCCGAGATAGATGGACCAAAAACTGAAGCACTGAGGGTTCCTGCAGTTTTAAAATGTCCATGTGACGAAAAAAGAGTGCTGCTAAGTAATTAAATGCACACGTACATGAGGCTGCAAGATGTTTGAACACGCTGTAGCTATTGTGCAGGTTTTGTGTCCACAGTCACAATACACACTTTTTTCTCTTTTGGTATTTCCTCCACACTGTGTTTTTCAGTGAATTGTTTATTTATTTCTTGGGTAGGGAAATCTAATTCTGAGGGTTTACCCAGTGAATACAATGAAAAAAGTTTATCGGAGACGCACAGCAGCCCAATGTCCTAGTTAGAAAGCCGCCTGAAACAGATTTCTACTTAAAGCGGCTACAAGTAACATTTAAATATCTTTTAAACAGCCTCATGTTTCCTCTGATAATCATAAATTACCTTTAACAGCAAACGAGACCATCAGTGCAAAGAAAGACGTTTTTATATAGTTTTCATTACTGCTTTTGGTCTGGTCGCACACCCAGTCCGATTTTCGGTTTGCTTGTGCAGGCTCTATGGTCACATATCCGTATTGGTCGCAGATTTCAGTGTGGCGCTGCAACGCGATTTGAGAAGCCTATCCCTCTAGGTGAGGGAAGGGGAGCGGGAGCCTTGTTTGAGACAGTTATTTGTCGTCATAATGACTGATAACGGGGCTGAACCATCAAAGAAAAAAAAGAGAATGCAATAAAGAAAAGCTAAAAGGGAGAGTGATATAGGCTACGGGCGGGACGAGGGCGTTGCCAAGCAACGTGTATACAATTTCACGAGAGCGAAACTAGACTGCATTGTTTACTCCTAAATGAATGAGCGGTTGGTACTAACACAAAGTTTGCTTTGCTTCACCATCATCAGATAACCATTATCTGAAATAGTCATTATTTACATCAACAACACAAACACATTACCTCATCGTGATCCATACTAACTGCCATCTCTCGTTCATTCGCTTTCTGTGAGGACACGTAATCTTTCAGCTCCGTGAGAGAGAGTAGTTAGGTGACGCTGCTGCATCAACTCATTGCAATCAGGTGTGTGTGGCACTGACTGACATTAGTTGATGCAGTGTCAAAACCACTCTCACGGAGCCGAAAAGAGTCCTCACACTTTCAACACACGGACATGCACTATATTGCGCCCTTCTCAGTTCACACTCGCACGCCTGGCACGAGCTAGAAAACAGCTTTGCGACAGCGGGCGTCATAAAAATACTACCGCTTTTGTCCAAAGGGGACGCCAACGTGCCATGTTACTCGTAGTGGCTTTAACAGAGAAATTGTGTGAGAAGAAACGTTAAGTAGGTTTTTTCTTCTTCAGTTTAGACATTGCAGCAGTTGATATTGGTCTTTTAATTAGTAGTACAGCAACAGCGAACACATGCATGTGAAACAAACAACCCCATAGGTCTAAGCAAAGACATAAACAGGTGCATTTAAGCCCTGGGAGTTCAGTAAACATGATCTGTTTACATGTAATTGGATGGGGAACTTGGCGCCAACCAATTTACATGGACTAGTTGAAGAATGCCTGTATGTCTGCAGAATTCTCTTGAATATTGAGATATACTATATACTATTGTATATACTATCTATGCTATTGACCAAGCCTGTTGAACAAGGGCTTGTCCATTACAAGCCTGGTTTACACAGCTATGCGTTCCCCCCTCTCTGTACATTCTGTACAACACATTATATACTCAAACCAGCATTACAACCTCTGCCATTCAGCATTCATATATTTTTTTAATTTTAATTGCATGCCTTCATTAATTAATTGCTTATTTCTAACCAGATTCACAGTGTGTCAGTGTTGTGCAGGGAACACTCATGGACTGGCCAATGGTCTGCAAAGTCACATGTTCCCCTGCAGCACAAAGCATTCTGCGTATACATACACCACCGAGCTTATAAACTATACCCAATAGTCTCACACGTGCAGATACACATCCTGAGCTTTTATCTGCACATCGAGCTTTCAGGCGCTGGTTGATAACGATGACTCATTCTCTATTTCTTGAGGCCCGAGCTGTTTGCATGCAAATCACCACAAACAAACAACAGGGCAGATAATTGTATATGCGCAAAGTGAAATATGAAGAAGAGTGAGCAAATACATGTGCAGGATATGAGCAACTGCTAAGATGGATGGATGGTCGGATGAGCACAATTGCAGGAAGAACACATGCACAGATTCAGTGAACACACTGCACATTGCCGCCTATACTCTGTCTGAGAGAAAAATACCCCCCCCCCCCTCCATTGTTCTAATTAGTAACGAAAGACATGTTTCCTCAAGCACAATAGTAAGTGTCATAATCGTCTTTTTCCATATCTCTTTTTTCCCCCATCTCTTTATTTTCTTCCGGTCAGCGGCATTGTATATAGCACACACAGCAGGCAAACACTCAAGAAGTCCAGGGAGCTTGAAAACGCTGCAATCTCATAAAAAATAGATTTGCTCCATAAAAAGAAGCCACAATCCATATATCCTCCAGTCCTTTGGAGTTGCTTCTACAAAACTGGAAATAATCTGGTGAAGTAGGCAGAGTAATGACATTCGGTTTCTCTTATGGGGCTCAATTATATTGCTGATTACAATCTATTTTACAGACAGTGTGTCCTCCTGGTTGGTTCAGTAGGGAAAAGTGTAAGCGATGTAGTTTTAAGATCCAGAGACAAAATGCCAAATCATTCCTTTAAATAGAGCACAGTTTGTATTTGACAAACCATTTGTGGTGCTAATTTGAGTTGAAGCTGAATTCAACCCAATTAAGGTAACCTTATTTATATAAACTGTGTATGGGTTTTAGCAGAATTTATCAGTTTTCAATTTGATGCAGCACTTTCTTGGTGTGAGGTAATGTGTCTGTGTTGGAATTTACTTTAATATTGAAATGTTTAACTCTGACTTTGTTTTGTTTTCTTTAGTTATGCATAAGGTGAAGCAAAATACAACTATGAAATAACACTGTGTGAATATGTTGAATTTTTCAGATATATTAAACCAACGTTATAATAACTTTTTGAGCCTTGGAATAGTTTTGTAGTGCTTCTGTAGGACATCCTAATGAGTAGTTCAGAATGGAGGTGACACTCACAGTCATGTTCAGTAGAATGAAGAAGCGTTCTCGCAGGTATTCCTATCACGACACCAGACACCTGGTCTAGACCAAACCAAGCTTTTCCTTACTCACCTGTGTGCTTTAAATAACTGAAAAGAGCGCACTAGCTAATGTAAGACAAAGTCTATAATTGAATGTACAGTAAAACTACTTGAGTTTATATAGGGAGCCTTTCAGTTCTGAGTTACATCGATTTCACACTTCAGTACTTGAGATGCTTCAGTTTCCGTGTCTAAGCACTTCAGCCTCATCTTAAACCACACAGAGTCCCTCCAGTAATATAACATAAGTATCCATTATTACTATGAAAACATATACTACATGTTGTGTCACAAGAGAGACATTAAAACATATTTATATTAAAACCTATATACAGTATATATATATATATATATATATCATAACTGCCTTTACTACATTCTACTAATTATATTATAAACTGCAAATATTCTACCCAACAACATTCAGTCATGAGCAGTCCTGTGGCCATGTACAGAACAACATTCATCCTCTCTCTCTCTCTCTCTCTCTCTCTCTCTCTCTCTCTCTTCCTCACTTTCTCTCTGCAGATCTAATCTCCCTCTCTCCTTCTCCCCAGATGACTGCTCTGACGATATTACCTTCCCATATGGAGAATAGAACTCTAGTATGCCATCTGTACAATTGCCTATCAACCCCTCAAGCGTGTGACCGTTTGTGTGTGTGTGTGTGTCTGTCTGTTTGTGTGTGAGGAATAGAGCCTGTGGGAGAATGAGCAGAGAGTGTGCTGGGATGTGTGTGGGGGTGTGTGTGTGTGTGCGTGTGTGTGTGTGTGTGTGTGTGTGTGTGTGTGTATGTGTGTCTGCGTGTGTCTATAGCCATGTGAATGAGTGAGATAGAAAGGAAGCTTAAGTGTGTGTGCATCGGATGCAATGATTCACAGTCTGTAAAACACTTGCCATGATAAGACACAGTCAGTGTAATAATCCCCATCTAGAGCTGATTGTCATAGTTGATGCTTTTTGTCCTCTGGGTTTGTTTCATGACTCTGTCCTCGCAAACACAGTTATTGTTACTTTTTTCGTGCATACACAAAAGAAAGCAAAACATGCATTTGCTTGAACATCAAGCAGACGACAATATGGGTTTTATCGCAAAGCAGGTACAGCATCAACTGCATGTCCTCGCTTCTCACCAAGGAGATACTGTACATCTATGCGTTCACATGCAGAGCTCTAAAGTGGATCTATTGGTGAGGCCAAGAGTTGGCTTTCTATTCATTTCTTCTCCCTCTGCCTCTCTAGCCCCTCCCGTTCCATTCTACAGCAGAAGCTAAACACAGTCCTGACCTAAATCTTTCCTTTTCTTATCTCACCTACTGCCTTACAAACACCAAAACCTGCCACAGAAAACAAAGGAGGATGGGAAAGAAAGAAAGCTAAATGCTAATATCTACATGCTTACATGCTCATACTACTCACTCGTAGTCCACCATGTTAGAATGCTAACATTTGCCTAAAAGTACCAAACTTGAGGTGCACCTCAGACTGATGGGAACATCATTCCTTCTTGCCAGGGTTTGGCCATAATTCAAAGTGAAGGGTTGAAGGGATCACCAAAGTTATCATAATGCATCCACAGAAGATCCATCACTGGACATGGTTGTCTAGTGGTTTTGCCAAGAACCATACCAAAACGTAGGCAGGGAACCAGGAATGTATGGGAATAGGTATGTGATCGGTCTGGACCAAATTAGACCAATGGATATGGCCTTACAGACACACCCAGAAATAAAAATTGCAGAGCTTACTAAATCAGTGAGAACTAATAGGTTATAACACATAACACACCACAGTTTGACTCTTACCTATAGAGTTCTATACGTGTAATTACTAATTCAACTTTGACCACTTGAGTTTAGTCTTTCCCACCAGCTGGTCAGTTGACAGATGATAATGGCTGCTAATGAATGGCATTCAGCAAGTGAATCAAAATGCAGGTTGAAGGCAACTGCAGACGGGTGGACGGATGGACAGAGAAGGAATTGTAAATTCCAGAAATACAAATATAACTTGATATTCTAGGTACTTAAAGAGACAGTCTAGACGCTGTTAGATAAATGCAGAATAGACAGTGAGCACTGCCCTCTACCTTGAGAAGAAATTAGAGAGGGAAACAAAAAACAACAGCAGAGGGCTCCTCCAGGCAGTTGGTGATCCCATTTAGTAAGCACCCTCTGGTGCTCACTCTTCCAACTAAAAGGGCCCCACATGGGAAGGCTCTGACCTCGTTTTGAACTTTTTCCGCATTGCCAAGAGGTATATGGTTGCTCAGCTAGTTTACATTTCCCAGCTCAATCCCTCTCTAAACGGGATCATCATAGATGCAATAAGCGGAAAATGTGTCTCTGTG